>CANTUR010001276.1:0-600000 GCA_947683625.1 Mallotus nudiflorus
CTCTCAACACTGATGTGAGCAAGACTACCTGAGGACTTCCTACTCAAGGCATCTGCTACCATATTAGCCTTGCCCGGATGATATAAAATCTCACAGTTATAATCCTTTAATAATTCCAACCATCTCCTCTGCCTCAAATTCAGATCTCTCTGCTGGAAAATGTACTTAAGGCTTTTGTGATCAGTAAATATCTCACAAGTCACCCTGTAAAAATAATGTCTCCAAATCTTTAGAGCAAAGATCACTGCAGCCATCTCGAGGTCATGTGTAGGATAGTTCTGCCCTTGCTTCTTCAACTGCCTCGAAGCATAGGCTATCACCCTACCATTTTGCATCAACACACAACCAAGGCCAACTCTAGAGGCATCACAACAAACTGTGAACTTGTCCACAGTATTAGGCAAAGCTAACACTGGTGCTATGGTCAATTTCTCCTTCAATAATTGGAAGCTATTCTCACAAGCTTCTGACCACTCGAATCTAACATTCTTCTGAGTCAAGCGAGTCATAGGGGCTGCAATTCTAGAAAAATCCTGCACAAATCGCCTATAATACCCGGCTAAACCTAGAAAACTCCGAATCTCAGTAACAGAAGTCGGTCTAGGCCACTCAGACACTGCTTCAATCTTCTGTGGATACCTTCTTTAGACACCACGTGTCCAAGAAAAGCAACACTCTCCATCCAAAAATCACACTTTGAGAATTTAGCATAAAGCTGATGATCTCTCAGTGTCTGTAGTACAATCCTCAAGTGATATACATGCTCCTCCATACTCCTTGAATAAACCAGTATATCATCAATGAAGACTACCATAAACTGATTCACATACGGTTTGAATACCCTGTTCATCAGGTCCATAAAAGCTGCTGGTGCATTAGTCAAACCAAAAGACATCACCAGAAACTCATAATGGCCATATCGAGTGCGGAATGCCATTTTAGGAACATTGGCTTCACTAATCCACAACTGATGATAACCCGACCTCAGATCAATCTTGGAAAAGAATTGTGCACCCTGTAGCTGATCAAACAAGTCATCTATCCTTGGGAGAGGATACTTATTCTTCACTGTCATCTTATTAAGCTCTCTGTAGTCAATGCACAGTCTCAAGGTACCATCCTTCTTCTTCACAAACAGGATTGGTGCACTCCAAGGAGAAACACTGGGTCTAATAAAACCCTTATCCAACAACTCTTGCAACTGCTCCTTCAACTCTTTCAACTCTGCAGGAGCCATTCTGTAGGGTGGCATAGATATAGGAGTAGTACTTGGAACCACAATCTATACAGAACTCAATCTCTCTCTGAGGTGGGTAAACCTAGCAACTCCTCAGGAAAAACATAAGGAAACTCACAGGCAATAGGAACATCTGTGAGTAACAACTTCTCCACTGAAGTATCCCTGACTAATGCCAAATATCCTTGACATCCTTTCCTTAGCAACTTCCTAGTCGTAATAGCCGAAATAAGATTCTGAGGTGCGGAACTTCTATCAACCCATAAACTTAAATTCTTCTGCACTGGGCATTCTGAAAGTCACCTCTTTATTCTGACAGTCTACCACGGCATAGTGCTGAGATAACCAATCCATACCCAGAATAACATCAAAATCACATCCAACATAATCAACTTAGTAGATAATTCTCTACCTCCCACGAGAATGGACAACTAAAAAGAACAATATCGGTGTCCAAGGAATCGCTCAGAGGAGTGGCAACGGACAAAGGAAAAGCCATCCTCGAAGCTTTCCAATAAGACTTGGAAGCAAAAATGGGAGAAAACAAACGAATGCGTGGCACCCGGATCAAACAAAACCCATGCTTCCAGGTAACAAATAGAAACAATACCTGTCATGATTGCATTAGATGCCTGAGCATCCTGCCTAAGTAAGGTGGAAGACTCTGGCCTGACCTCGACCTCCCTACTGACTGGTGAAAGCTTGGCCAACACCTCTGGCACCTCCTCTAGCTCCTCTACCACGACTCTACTATGGAACAAGTTGAGTGGAACTCTAATGTTGGGCTGGCGATAACTAAAATGGAACTGGTGCAGCACTAGCAATCGACTACTGTGGAAATTATGGAATCTACAGCTGTTGATATCCGGAGTAAGGACACGATCTGGCATAATGTCCTGTCTGCCCGCATCTGAAGCATGTTAGTGGTGTCAGGTAACAACAGTCCCTGATAGACTCTACTGCAGGTCTGGCAAACACTGGCAGCTGATCCAGAACTGCGACTACTGCTGCTGCTCGAAGCACCTGACCCGAATCTGAATGATCTACGCTGACCTCCACGACCATGTCTACTGCTCCGATGCACTCACTGTTGCTGCCTCTGACTCTACTAAGTCGAACCTCTCTGCTGACTACTCAAACCAATATGAAAACTAGAATATGGAGTAGCCTGTAATTCACTCGACTGAACTCCTAGCTGGTAATAATCAAGCATCGCTCCTTGCCTAACTAGCCTCAGCTCAATCTCCTTGGATAACTCAATCATAAACTCCAGAGTAAGGCCTGTTGTAGGCATACCAGCAAATGCAGAACCCAATTCGGTGATGTAGGTAGTGACTGCGAAGTACTGATCTCGCATCAGATCCTCCGCATATCTACCTAGTCGGAAGAAACTCTTAGGTGTACTCCTCAACAGATCGATCTCCATGAGAAATGTTGGTCAATCAGAGACGATAACTTATACGGAGAGGCTCTGGGCAGAATCTCCTCATAAATTGCTCTCTGAACTGAGCCAGGTCATCATCATCATATAGGGTTGGATCATCTGAATAAACCAATCTAGGGCTGGTCCCTCAACAGACAGCTCAATGATCATAATCTACAGATACTTAGTGTGAGCAGTCCGAGTTCGAGTCTTGATCATGTGCAGAAAGTTTAACGGATCAGAAGTCCCATCAAATGCAATCCTGCCAACTCTGGCATAGAACAAAGCTGCCTTAGAGTCAGAAAAACCCTACTAATAAGCAGGCTGAACAATTGGAGGTACAGGATCCTCAAACTCAGGCTCTACAGGCTCCTCGTCCTGTAACTCTCTTTGCCTATGACGACCTGCTGCTCCCTGAGGTCTGCCTCTGCCACGACCTCTGCATCTAACTGGCTGCTCAAGAGGTAAAACCTCATCCTAAAAAGACTCATCATCCTCGGCCTCAATGACCGGTGGAGCGACACGCGCTCGCCTCCTCATTTCGAAAAGACAACAGAACGATTTAGACAAACAGACAACGGGAGGAATAACGCAGAAAAACTAAAGCAAGGATTACTTTTCAAGACATACTCGAACCTAATTCACTATAGTAGTTACCAAAAGAAAACACAACTTTGAAAACTAGGGCACGACTTACACAACTAAGGTCCTGACATAGAACTCCGCTCTGATACCAACTTTGTCACAACCCAAAACATGGGCCATGATCGGCGCTAGGGAATGGGATTTCTTTTGAATCCGGAACCCGTAGCAAGCCTAAAAATAAAATAAAAACATGCAATAATAATAATAACAACATAATTAAATAAAATGTTATGCCAGCAGAATAAAATCATAAATAATTAAATAATAATCCACCACGGGATTTAAATCAATAACTTAATCTCATATATATAAATAAATCTTTAATACAAATCCAATTCAAATATTTAAAGTACATATCTCATACAAATAAAATACAATATCCTTTTTCAATTTTACAACTAATGTAGTGTCTAGATCATAAAAATGAAACTCAGGTAAGCAGTTTACATAAAGAAGCCAGAGCGGAAGAAATCCAGCGTACGGGTCTGCTACTGAGGTTTGAGGACGATGACTCTCCTGAAAAATAGTCAACGGAGGGGAGTCAGACCTCACTGAGTGATTTACTATAATATATATACATGCATAATAAATGACAATGCACATAGTCAAAAGTATATATAATACGTAAGTATACAAGCAAGTACACATAGATGCAATAAAATCATTTTTATATATTTTTGCTGAAAATCATTGCTTATGAAGAATCAAATAGAACCCTGGAAAATTGCAACCTCAAAACAGTGTTAGACAACACTCTAGCCATACAGGCTCACTTATTACAAATATATTCACTTGTTCCATTTGGACAGTAGACTGGCCCCGAGACACTAAGTCAACCGAGCTCCAGCAGTTCGACTGTCAGTGTGATTGGGCCCCGAGACACCTGGTCAACCGAGCTCTAGCAATCACACTCCCAAATCATATCTCACACATCAAAATAATCAAATCCAATCGATATCCACAAATGGTTAGTAATATAGCCTAAATGCTATCAGCGTATCGGTACGTACTCGGTACTAGTGCCACCCACTAGGTAGCACGTTTTATTGATATCCTTCATTATTAAATATAAAACATGCATTCACAAATAAATGATGCATGTATTTAAATTAAATAGCAACATAAACCATATATATACTAGAAATATACTAAAAGTAAACCAAGTATATTTCGAGTATATATACGTCAAATAAATCCAATTAATTACAAAATAAACTAAAAATATATTCAAAAACATTTTAAACATAATTTATTAATAAAACATGCATATAGTTTAACATATACCGAAAATAAACCAAAAATAAACCAAAAGGTAAACTAAAATAAACTCAAGTACTACTTAAATCATTATTCATTTTTAGTCAAAATGAAACATAGATTTCTAAAATCATGCAGCTTAGAGCATATATATATAAAATAGTAACTCACAATTATTGCGCTCCACGAGATGGGTCCGATCGGCCTGGTCAACTAGGCCTCAGTCTCGGCGTAACTAAACAAATAGATAATGACAGGAATCATAATAAATCCAACAGAAGTTCTAAAGACTCGATCTAGATTACTAAAGACAAAATTAAAATAGGAATTCGACCAGATATCACGTTTTACGAGAATTCTATCGAAAATCTGGTAGAACCTCCCCTGTAAAACGGACATCTCTCTACTCAAAGAGTAGAGTCAGCCTTGTGAAGAAATACACTTCAAAAATAAATGCAGAATCACAATCACAACCCCTCGGTCGGACTCCAAACTACAAATCACTGACCGAGGTCCACAATTCACGAAATATACATAAAATATCAAAAATACCCTTATATAATAAAAATACATTTTATAAGTAGAAATTACGTAATTAACCCTAAAACATAGTAAAAACCTATAAAAACTCATTTTATTAGAAAAATCGTATATTATATATATGATTGAAAATAATTTACGAAAAACAGTTTTAATTAGTTAAAAATACTAAATAATTTGTAGAAATTATTTTTATACCCTAAATAACTATTAAAACCGATTTAATTACATTTTTAGCTAATTTAGGGTAAAATTACCAAAATACCCCTATATATATAAATATACTAAAATTAATTCACAAATTCACCAAAAATAATATAATTACTCAAAATTAATTTTCTCAACATAAATGTCAATAAAATCACTAAATAAACTCAATTAACTAATTAATTTCAATTAAACACATAATTAACCCTATTTTCTCAAAATTACATAAATTAAATAAATTCAAAATAAATACATCAAAATTCATAAAAATTCCAAATAAATTTTCTATAATTCATTTCAACACCCATATTTATCATAAAACACAATTTCATAATTTAATTAATTAATTTTCAAAAATTAGAAAATAATAATAAAATAATCAAAAATACCCAAAAATCAAAATAAATTCCAAAAATTCTACAAAAATTCCCACATGAATATTAAGATAAGGGGAAGTAACATTTGTTAAGGAATTTTTCATGAATCAATCAAATTGAAGCTTAAAAAAAAATCAAGAACCCTAATAGGCTGAAATTTCAAAATTGAAATCTAAGCAAATCTAGACCATTTTAAGTGAAACAAAGCTTGGAATCACACTCACCGGAGCTCAAGCAGAAGATAGAGATCGACGGTGTTGAAAACGGTGGCCGATATCACATAAATCGATGTTAGCTTCAAGTTTTGATTTTTCGACCAAAATGAGCTCCTCCAATGCCGAAAAACGGTTGTTGCAGTTGGCCGGGAATGGCTGAGGAAGAAGGTGGCACACCAACGGTAAGAAAATGGCATGACAGATGGCGGAACGACGAGGAGAACGATCGGGAAGAAGGAGAGGAAGTCTGGGGCAAAATGGTAATTTGGCAAACTTTGATTTTTTTGACAATATATATATATATATATATATATATATATATATATATATATATATATATTCACACTATATATTGTAATAATATAAATTTTCACACATATTAAATATACACCACATACATATTTTAATATACTTAATAATTTATATACTTAAAAATAATTAAATAATATTAAAACTAAATAATAAATAATAAAAATTAGGGTAATTAATTAAACCCTAGTTTAATTTAAATATATACACATATATACACTTCATTTTAGCACTTTAAAAATATATATGAGTTCATGCAATTGCGTGAAATTATTTAAAATAATAATATTAAATTATTTACGTGTTAATTTCCCCGAAAATACAAGTCCCAAAATTTTTTTACGTAAAGTACTTAAAATAACATAAAATAATTAAAATAAGCTTTAAATAAATATCTACTCATAAAAAAATCTGTCACGACCTAAAACAGGGGCCATGACCGGCGCTAGGGAACGAGAATTCTTTCGAATTGGAACTCGTAGCAAGCCTAAAATAAAATAAAACATGCAATAGTAATAATAATAACACAATTAAATAAAATACTGTGCAGTGTAATAAAATCATAAATATAAAAGTAATAATCCACCATGGGATTTAAATCAAATTCTCATCTCGTATATAAATAAACTCTTTTAATACAATCCAGTTCAAATATTTAAAGTACATATCTCACCGACTTTATACAACTACTGCAGTGTCTAGATTATAAAATAAAAATCAAGTGAGCAATTTACATAAAGAAGCCGGGGCGGAAGAAATCCGGTGTACAGGTCTGCTACTGAGGTCTGATGAAGATGACTCTCCTGAAGGTCTGCTACTGAGGTCTGATGAAGATGACTCTCCTGAAAAAATAGTCAACGGAGGGGAGTCAGACCTCACTGAGTGAATTACTATAATATATATACATGCATACTAAATGATAATGCACACAATCAACAATAATATATATATATATATATATATATATATAGTATATATATATATATTATATATATATAATATGTATATATATATAATATGTATGTATACAAGCAATTACAAACAAATGCAATAAAATCATTTTATATATTTATTGAAATCACTGTTTATGAAGGATCAAATAGAACCCTAGAAAATCGCAACCTCAAAATAGTGTTAGATAACACTCTAGCCATACAGGCTCACTTATTCCAAATATAATCACTTGATCCATTGGATAGTAGACTGGCCCCGAGACACTAAGTCAACCGAGCTCCAGCAATCTGACTGTCAGTGTGATTGGCCTCGAGACACTTGGTCAACCGAGCTCCAGTAATCATACTCCAAATCATATCACACGATCAAATAATCATATCCAATCAACATCCACACATGGTTAGTAATATAGCCTAAATGCTATAAGCATACCGGTACGTACTCGGTCATAGTGCTGCCCACTACGTAGCACGTTATATTGATATCCTTCATTAAAATATAAAGCATACATTCATAAAAGTAAATGATGCATGAATTGAATAAAATAGCAACATCAACAATATATATACTAAAAAATATACCAAAAGTAAACCAGGTATATTTCGAGTATATATACGTCAAATAAATCCAATTAAATTACAATATAAACTAAGAATATACCAAGGATATATATAAAAACATTTAAGAATAATTTATTAATAAAACATGCATATAATTTAAAAATATACCAAAATATACCGGATATAAACTAAAAATAGA
Organism: Mallotus nudiflorus; assembly: GCA_947683625.1. Taxonomy (NCBI): domain Eukaryota; kingdom Viridiplantae; phylum Streptophyta; class Magnoliopsida; order Malpighiales; family Euphorbiaceae; genus Mallotus; species Mallotus nudiflorus. The sequence goes on from CANTUR010001276.1 coordinate 7,924, forward strand.
CTTAAATACTAATTGATTTATTATGCATATTAATCAAAATAACATACGTTTCTAAATCATGCACCCTAAGCACATATATATAAAATAGTAACTCACACTTAGTGCGCTCCTCAAGATAGGTCCGATGGGCCTGGTCCACTAGGCCTCGGTCTCGGCATAACTAAACATACAAAAATAACAGACATCAGAATAAACCTAATAGAAAATCCTAGAAACTAATCTAGAATATTAGACACAGAATCAAAATTAGGGTTCGATCGGACATCACGTTTTATGAGAATTCTATCGAAAATCAGGCAGAACCTCCCCTGTAAAATGGACATCTCTCTACTCAAAGAGTAGAGCCAGCCCTGCAAAGAAACACACTTCGAAAATAGACACAGAAATACATCCACAACCCCTCGGTCGAACTCCAAACTACAGTTTACCGATCGGGGTCCACAATCACAAAATAATATAGCAATACCAAAAAATACCCTTATATCATAGAAATACATTTTATAAGTAGAAATTACATAATTAACCTTAAAACATAGTAAAAACCAATAAAAACTCATTTATTTAGAAAAATCGTATATTATATATATAATTGAAAATAATTCACGAAAAATAGTTTTAATTAATTAAAAATACTAAATAATTTGTAGAAATCATTTTATACCTTAAATAACTATTAAAACCAATTTAATTACATTTTTAGCCAATTAGGGTAAAATTACCAAAATACCCCTATATATATAAATATACTAAAATAAATCCAAAAATTCACCAAAAATAATATAATTGCACAAAATTAATTTTCTCAACATATTTATCAATAATATCAATAATTAAACTCAATTAACTAATTAATTTCAACTAAAAACACAATTAACCTTATTTTTCCAAAATTACATAAAATAATTAAATTCAAAATAAATACATAGAAATTCATAAAAACCAAATAAATTTCTATAATTCATTTCAACACCTATATTTATCATAAAACACAATTTCATAATTTATTTAATTAATTTTCAAAAATTAGAAAATAATAATAAAATATTCAAAAAATACCCAAAAATCAAAATAATTCCCAAAAATTCTGAAAAAATTCACACATGTAGATTAAGCTAAGGGGAACAAAATTTGTGAAGGAATTTTTCATGAATCAATCAATTAAAAGTTCAAAAAAATCAAGAACCCTAAAATGGCCGAATTACCAAAATCGAAACCTAAGCAAATCAAGACCATTTTAAGTGAAAAAAAGCTTGGAATCACACTCACCCGGAGCTCAAGGAGAAGAAAGAGACTAGCGGTGTAAAAAATGGTGGCCGAAAACGCCGTGAACGACGGTGAGAATGAATTCGGCTTCCCGAGCTTATTCCGGCCAAACCAAGACGGAATAGGGTGCTGCTGGCGGCGGGGAAGGCTGAGGAAGGAGGTGGCACGCCGGGAGCACACCGACAGTGAGAAAATGGGATGGCAGGTGGTGTAACGGTGATGGAAGCAATCGGGAGTGAGGAGGAGGATAGATGGCAATTTCGTAATTAAATCAAACTTTATTTTTTTGTTTAATATTAAATGTATATGTATATATATATACTTTACACTATATATTAAGATAATATAAACTCACACATAATTAAATATACTCCACACACATATAAATTAATATTTTAAAATTTAATACACCTAAAATAATTAAATAATATTAAAATTAATTAATAAATAATAAAATATTAGGGTAATTAATTAAACACCCTAGTTAAATAAATAAATACACATATATACATTATTTAGTACTTTAAAAATATATATGAGTTCATGCAATTTGAAAATCTATTTAAAATATTAATAGTAAATTATTTACGTGAAAATTTCCCCAAAAATAAAATTTCCCGGAAAAATTTTACGTAAAGTACTTAAAATAACATAAATAAATAAAAATAAATTTTAATTAAATAACAACTCATGAAATATCATAAATTGTACAGGAATTATTAACACTGCATATCCCGATGTAGTATTAAAATATTTAAAAATACGGGATATTACAATATCATAATTATATACAAAATTATTAACATTGCATATCCCGATGCACTATAAAAATATTTAAAAACACGGATATTACAAATGAAGCGTCGAAAGCCAGATGCCCAGATATGCTATACTACCTCTCCAGATAAATCATGAAAGAGTTCTCGAGCCAAGTAAAAGCAACTCAAGAACTTTAGTGGTTTCTGAACAAAATTCAAAAAACAACAAGATTACTTTCTTCATAAACTCTTGATTTTTATCTAATTTTTATTTTTTTCTTAGAAAAAAAAAAGGATCAGAAGATTGGATTTCCGATAAAAAATCTAGAATTTTGATTGAATTTCTAGATTTTCGATCAGATTCCTAAATTTCCAATCGAAAATCTAAAATTCCGATCCTGATTTCAGATTTTTGACCGAAAATCTAGAAATCTAACTGCAATTATGTCAGTCTCTATAACGTGCAAATGACAATTTTACAAAATTCTATTTCCAGATTAACAATTTCATGCAATTTTATTTAATTTGTATAGCAGATATTCTATAATTATGGCATGATATGTAGTTTATATATTGATAGGAATATATTTTCTTGCAGAATCAAAGACAGAAGGAAAATTTACCTTATCTCTAACCTAGGAGCATCTATGAAGGTGCAAGCATGTCAATGGGAGTACCTCTTCCCCTTCATTGAGCCCCAAATTATTTTGAGGAAAATGTAGTTGAGATATGACTAGATCTAATTATCTAGAGCTGCTTCCACGTAGTCTACGTCCTAGATGAGCTATAAGATCAGATGGATTTCGAATTAGAGATCATATGAAAGAATAATTGAAGAATTGAGATTTCAAAGTCAGAGAAATAAAAAGAAAAAAAAGGAGGAATGAAAGGGATGGGAACAAAAGAAATGAATTAGCAAAATACAAATTTTATAATAAAATGACAAACATCCATTTTAGTCCCTTAACTTTGTTTGCATTCAAATCCAACACTTTTCTTGCAATTTAGTCCTAAATTGCAAAGCTATATGATTTGATAATTCATTGAATTATTAAATTGTTAGCATAAAAGAATCCACGCTACATAACCGAGTGTAGTGTATTCCTATCTATTATATATGACCGAGTATAGTCAACATCATACGACCGAGGTATGATGTATCCTTTTCAATCCAGACTATACGATTGAGTATAGTTAACATCATATGACTGAGTATGATGTATCCCTTTCAATTCAGACTATATGACTGAGTATAGTCAACATCATATGACCGAGTATGATGTATCATTTTAAATCTGACTATATGATCGAGTATAGTCAATATTATATGATAGAGTACAATGTACCTCTTCAATCAACGCTACACAACTGAGTGTAGTGTATTCCTATATGTACTATATGACTAAGCATAGTCAACATCATACGACCGAGTATGATGTATCCTTTTAATCCAAACTATACGATCAAGTATAGTCAATATTTTATGACCGAGTGCAATGCATCCTTTTAATCTGGACTATACAGCCGAGTATAGTCAGCATTATATAACTGAGTATGATGTATCCTTTTAATTTGGACTATACTACTGAGTATAGTCAACATTGTATGATCGAGTACAATGTGTCCTCTGAATCTACACTATATGATCGAGTACAGTCAACACTGCGTGACTGAGTACAATGTACTTTTTTAATCTGCACTATACGTCCAAGTATAGTTAATATTGTACAATTGAGTATAATGTATCCTTTCAAATCTGCACTATACATCTGAGTATAGTCAATATTGTACGACCGAGTATAATGTACCTTGTTAATATGTACTATCTGTCAAAGTATAGTCATTATTGTACAACCAAGTACAATGTATTCTTTTTAATCTGTACTATACAACCGAGTATAGTCAACATTATATGACAGAGTATGATGTATCCTTTCAGTTAGTACTATACAACTAAGTATAGTCAACATTATACGATCGAGTATAATGTGTCATTTTAAATCAATGTAGATTTAGCCCACTAACTTAAATGCTTTATAATTTGTTGATTTAGACCCATTTTTAGAATTAAAATAAATAGACTTAGGTTCACTTAATTAAAATTAAATAGTAATTACGCTCACTAGTCTTTAGGCTTACTTGTAAATTAAAACATATAGATTTAGCCCACTTAATTAAAATCAATGTAGATTAGACTAACTTAGGGATTGGGAACTTAAATGATGCATTGTTTGCATATATTTTCATGACTAGTTTGTCAGGAGTTAATTGTTTAAATAAGTGTTTATAAGAAATTACATGTAAATAAAGGATAAGATAGCAATTCATAAAGTAAATTTAAATGAACACAAGATTGAAAGAAGTTAGTATTCCGTATCCAGAATCTGTTGGTTGCGATGCTAGCTTTCTTTTAGGGAATTAGGTACCACCATTTTTTTATTTATCTCAGTTATTACCATGGGTGATGACTCCTCATCTCCATGCCATATCTTTGTGACAGTGGTTAGTGTGTTCTCTAGAGCCCTGAGCTCAAATAATGTCGTGGTCGCTAAAATCTTGGGCGCATGCTAAACCCCACCATTTATAAATATCACTAATAATTTTTTTATTTTTAAATTTCAAAAAATATATAAATAAAAGACATTTACACAATTGCTTTGTTATGTCCACATTTAAGTACTTATTTTTATCATTTTTTTTATTTTTCTTAGTTATTACCCTAAGTGATGACTTCTCATCTCCGCGCCATGTCTTTGTGATAGTGGTTAGTGTGTTTTCTAGAGCCCTGAGCTCAAATAATGTCGTTGTTACTAAAATCTTGGGCGTACACTAAACCTCGTTGTCTATAAATATCACTAATATATTTTTTTTATTTTTAAATTTCAAAAAATATATGGATAAAAGACATTTATATAATTGCTTTGTTATATCGTCATTTGAGTACTTATTTTTATAAAATTTAAATGAATATATTAATTCTCAACAAAATTTATTCGCCGAATGTATATGTTAAAACAGTTAAATTTTAGTCCTTAAATTTATATATTTTTAATTATATTTGAAAAGAAAAAATGAGAACTTGAATTTAAAATTTAATAATTGACTTATAAAATTTTTAACCATTGGTTCAAATATTTATTGGCACATAAATTTATATTTTAAGGAAATTTTTATTCTTAATTTAAGTGCAAGTTCATTTTAAAATGAAATGATGTAAATAATTCTTTTAAAATGCAAACAACTAAAAATTTATATGACAAAAAAAAAAGTAAAATAGAGAAAACATTAAAAACTACTTTAAAATTGAGGATATATGTTTATGTGTGAGTGTATATATATATATATATATATATATATATATATATATAGAAAATATCAAGAAATTTTTTTTGTAATTTATTTAAAATGTATTTTAGAATTTAAATATTCTTATGCCGGTAGTAAATGAACCTTACAAATGAATCAATATTAATTATTTTATTACTAAATTTAAATATTAAAATATATAATTCCATATTGCGCTCTATCATATCATGTTTGCTATAAATTAAATTGTGCAGATGAACTGATTTTTTTTTAATCTCCAATTTGAAAAAGAAAATGTGAATTTAATAATTAATACATGAATTATGATTTCTTTAGTGTAAAGTTTAATTTTACACGTATCTCGTTGTGAAGCACGGGTAACTTTTATAGTCCCAAATATTTCCCATACAAATTTGAAGTGCTTTTTTTTTTTTTTTAACACAGTCATCAAAGTAAAGGTAAGTGTATTTATTGAAAATAAATTGAATGATTATATAGTATAAAGTATATATAATCATTTTTTTCCAAAGTATATTTGATTAGTATTTATTTATTTAGTATCTATTGAGTTGTGTATTGGCAATGGTAGTTTAATTTGTATTGGCACAATACATATGCAGCCCTTTGAACTTGTCTGTTTTTATCATTTAGCCACCTGAACTTACATTTTTGTCATTTAAACACCTCAACTTGCCAAATGTATAACTAATAAACCACTTGGTGCACAGGTGATACGAAATGTGTTTTTAGTCTTCCAAGAGTGCGTTATACAAAAAAGTTCATATGACTTTTTTCCTATTTCTTCTTAGGTAATTCTTCTCTTCTCTTCTTTTCTTCTAATCTACTTATCTTATTCGTATATAATTCTTATGTTCCCAATTTCCTTAAGGGAAATAGTTTCCTCGTCTTCTAATATTCTTGCCTCTTAATTATAAAATTTCCCAAATTGAACATAAGAAAGGAGTCAATGCGGGAAATATATGGGTTTTTGAGGCATTCTTTGAGAGATGCTGTGAGCAATCACCACAGATTCTAACCAGTAAGGATGTTGCTCTTTTGTTATCTTATTCACTTATAATGCTCACCATATATCAACATAATGTCCAGGTGAAAAAAAATGACAAAATAGGACCATTAATGGAGGCATTGATCTACCTTGACAAATCTTGTCTGAACTGTACCATTCAATTTATAAGAATAAGATCCACACCACTCTAAAACAAGGAGTTATATTCCCTAAAATAACCTCAAGCCAGTGGATTGATCTAATGCTCAACTCCAAGAAAATTGCGCCTTTAATTATATCTGATTCTAAAGCCTACCTCGATCATGATATGTTTGCAATAATGTCAGGTCCCACGATTATTGTTATCTCGATGGTGTTTGATCACGCAGAACATGAAGATGTTTATAATTACTTTGACACCAGAATCTAAATAGGATAGCTTGATGACACTTAACAATCCTCTCAATCTTTAAAACTTCATGCCTCTCAACAACTCAATTAAAATTGAGTTATTATCCACACTAGGGACAATGGACATTCTTGAAAAACTAGCAGCTTTTGATTCTGTACATCGGGATGAAAAATGCATTATAGGAGGCCAAGAGGGTCCACATGAGGGTCAGTACTATAAGATTCTTGTTCAGCCATCTTCTCTATAACTTCATCCTCCTCAGTTGAATCATTACAGGCTAATATTCCATCCATTAGATTCCTATCATGCTAATGTTAATGCTCAGATAAAGTTCATGCCCATAGAGAACATTATTCATCATGATCCTTCTAAGCATTAATTCCTTGCAAATTTGATTCGATCATCTTTCCATCAACCAAGTACTGGACTGGCTAGATTAGATCCTAGCTCCCATAATCCTTTGCTACAACAGATGCAACTTGTCAATTTTCCTAATAAAGAGATTGTCTAGATGGCAAAAAGGGGCAAGTTTAGGGGCTGCATATGTATTGTGCCATTTGATTTATTGAGTTTGTAATAGCAATGGTGGTCTATAACTGCACATGATAATAATGACAACTACTTTTCCACCCTTTAACTAAATTCGTGTCCACATGTCCCAGTTTTCCTAGATCCACATTACGTTTATGTTTATGTTTACAAACTTTCTCAACTCTTACATATTTCCTCGAGAAACAAACAAGCAATAAGAAAAAATTTAAAGAAAATACCAAACTTTACAGCTCCAGATCCATAAATCTCTCTCTCTCTCATTTATTGTCACGATGACCCATCATCCACCACTAAAGGTAGTAACTTTTACTCATGTCCGGTACCAAAGAGGAGATTGATTAAGCCACTTTCTCGCATAAATTTCATTGGTTCTAGTCTTTATATCTCTACGCAGATTCATTTGCCATTTTATCTTTCGTCACGAATTGCAAGGAATGTTCTTCTTGCTCGGACTCATAATCTCCTATATGCTACTTTTGTTGTCAATTGCTTATGGAATTTTATGCTTTTATCTTCATCTGCTTATGTTTATCTATATCATTTTATCATTTTTGTTTTATATGATATATCAGGTATATAACCCTAAATTTCTATCTTATAAATGATGTAAAAATTATATCTGACTTTTACAAGCGATAGTTATTACATGATAAATGAGGTCCTATTTATATAACTGTGAAGTTTCCTTAGGGGAGCTACTATAATTTCTAGTTGCCCCATATTATGGTTAGTTGGAAAATGTCTTGAAGAAAGGATTACCTTCTAAAACTAAATTTGTAGAAACCTTGTCATAATAGAATGATTATTTTATGTAAATTCAGACTGAAATCCTTTTGTATTACAACAAAAAGATTCAAGTTGCCATTTCTAGTGCTTGCTTGTATAACCTTGCATTATTTGAATTGTTAGGGAATCACTACTTGAGGATTCATTGAAATTGATTATGTTAACGTGTGTGTTTAAGAAGGAATTGTTTATGTAATTTTGCACCTATGCTGACTTCTGTGAAAATTTTACATTAGATCAGATAAGCATAAAAACAATAGTGCAAACTAATGCTTTGCAAGACATCTCTAAGTTGGCTTAGAAATGCCAACCATGCATTGGATGGTGAAAAACAAAGAAAGCAATATATTTACAAATCAGTATTGTTGAAGTAGGAACGTTGAAATGGATCCATATGGTAGTGCAAGATGTAAGCCACTAAAAATGAGTTAAAGCAAAGAAATCAATAGCTTGGAATTGAGTTCCTCAGGTATTGAGCTCCATAAGAAACATGTCTCTAGAGACCGGCTTGAATTGTTTACTTCTCCTCCAACCCTCTTTCTTACGTGAATGTGAACTCATCATTGTTTTTCTTTTTCATTTTTTTTAGTTCTAATTCTGAGCAATCTATTCTAGCCATTTCTGCATTCTCATTATAGAAAATGCTTTCTCCATTTTGCAGGTGGACAATTTTAGAGTTGCTGTTTAGGATCTGTCTTACCCTATGTTTGCTCGCAGGGATGACAGAATTAAGTAAGTGCAAGGTCTTTTTTATATCTTTTCATCTCGAAGACAATGTGGGAACCTATCCAGAGGGACTATTACTAAGACTTAACATTGTTTTAAGTTAGCAATTTAAGATCTTATTTTTTATATTTGCCAAATGTTCACAGAATTGAAAAAGATGTAATGAGAAACATTAGTTTTTAATCATGATTAAGATTTTACAAACTTCAGGCATTTTATGGTATAATGGTGTGTCACGACCCAAAACAGGGGCCATTACCGGCGCTAGGGAACGGGAATTCTTTCAAATCCAGAACCCGTAGCAAGCCTAAAAATAAAATAAAGCATGCAATAATAACAATAACAATATTATATGCAGCGGAAATAAAAATCATAAATATCACAATAGTATATACACCAACTGGATTAAGTTAAATCTCATCTCATCAGCATATATATATAATCTCTTTAATACAAATCCAGTTTCAATATAATACATCTCTTTAAATAAAATACATGAAATCCAATACTTTAATCCACAACTACTGCAGTGTCTAGATAAAATAAATAAGACTCAAGTAGATAATTTACACAAAGAAGCCGGGGCGGAAGAAATCCGACGTATCAACCTGCTACTAAGGGTCTGAAGAAGTTGACTCTCCAAAAAAACAGTCAACGGAGGGGAGTCAGACCTCACTGAGTGAATTACTATAATATATATACATACACACTAAGAGATAATGCATACAATCAATAGTATATATATATATCTAATATAATATACAGGCAAATACATACAGATGCAATAAAATTCATTTTATATATATTATTGAAAATCATCTTTTATGAAGGATCACATAGAACCCTAGAATATCGCAACCTCAGAAAATAGTGTTAAACAACACTCTAGCCATACAGGCTCACTTATTCCAAATATATCCACTTAATCCATTTAGATAGTAGACTGGCCCCGAGACACTAAGTCAACCGAGCTCCAGCAGTCTGACTGCCAGTGTGATTGGCCCCGAGACACTTGGTCAACCGAGCTCCAGTAATCACACCCAAATCACATCTCACACATCAATAATCATATCAAATCAATATCCACAATTAGTTAGTAATATAGCCTAAAGCTATAGGCGTACCGGTACGTACTCGGTCCTAGTGCTGCCCACTAGGTAGCACGTTCTATCGATATCCTTCATCATTAATAATATAAAACATTCATTCACAAAAATAAATGATGCATGAAGTTCAATAAAATATCAACATAAACCATATATATACTAGAAATATACCAAAAGTAAACCAAGTATATTTCGAGTGTATATACATCAAATAAATCCAATCAAATTATAAATTAAACTAGAAATATATTTAAAATCATTTTAAATATAATTTATTAACAAAACATGTATATAATTTATTATATACCAAAAATAAACCAAAAATATACTTAATATAAACTTAAGAAATAATCAAATTATTTATGCATATTTAATCAACATAAAACATGTGTTTCTAAATCATGCATCCTAAGCATATATATATAGTATAGTAACTCACCTAATGCGCTCCACGAGACAGGTCCGACGGGCCTGGTCCACTAGCCCTCGGTCTCGGCGTAACTAAACAAGCAATAAATAATCGACATTAGAATAAACCTAACAGAAATCCTAGAATTCGATCTAGAGTATTAAATACGGAAACAGAATTAGGGTTCGACTGGACATCACGTTTTATGAGAATTCTACCGAAAATCTAGCAGAACCTCCCCTGTAAAACGGACATCTCTCTACTCAAAAGAGTAGAGCCGACCCTGGAAATACACTTTGAAAATAAACACCACATCTCATTCACAACCCCTCGGTCGGACTCCAGACTACAATCTACCGATCGGGGTCCATAACACAGAACAATTCCAGATATACCAAAAATATCCTTACAACATAAAAATTCATTTTATAAATAGAAATTACATAATTAACCTTAAAACACATTAAAAACCGATAAAAACTCATTTTATTAGAAAAATCGTATATTATATATATAATTGAAAATAATTCATGAAAAATAGTTTTAATTAGTTAAAAATACTAAATAATTTGTAGAAATCATTTTTATACCTTAAATAACTATTAAAACCAATGAAATTACATTTTTAGACAATTTAGGGTAAAATTACCAAAATACCCCTATGTATATAAATATACTTAAATTACTTCAAAAATTCACCAAAAATTATACAATTATCCAAAATTAATTTTCTCAACATATTTATCAATAATATCAATAATTAAACTCAATTATCCAATTAAATTCAATTAAAAACACATTTAACCTAATTTTTCCAAAATTCCATAAACTTCAATAATTCAAAATAAATACTTAGAAATTCATAAAAATTCCAAATAAATTCCTATAATTCATTTCACACCTAATTTAACCATAAACCCCAATTTCATAATTTAAATAATTAATTTCCAAAAATTAGAAAATAATATTAAATATTCAAAAATACCCAAAAATCCAAAAAATCTCCAAAAATTCATACATTTAGATTGAGCTACTAGGAACAACATTTGTGAAGGAAGTTTTCATGAATCAATCAATTCGAAGCTCAAAAAAATCAAAAACCCTAATGTGACCGAAATTGAAAAATCGAAACCTAAGCAAATATAAACCATTTTAGCTCAAACCAAAGCTAGAATCACACTCACCGGAGCTCAAGGAGAAGAAAGAGACTGGCGGTGTCGAAAATGGTGGCCGGAATCGGCATGATCGACGGTGGCCAAAGTTTCGGCTTCTCCGGCCAAAATCGATTTCCAGGCGCCGGAAACGGCTACCACAGGCGGCGGAAAAGGTTGGGGAAGGTGGTGGCACACCGGACGGCACTCTCATGGCAAGGGAACGACACGGCAGACATCCGGACGGAGAAGGGAAGGTGATCGGGGAAGAAGGAGGCTCGGGGGCAAAATGGTAATTTTCTAATTTTTTTGATTTTTGATGTGTTATATGTATATATATACTTTATACTATATATTAAAATAATATTAAATTACACACATTAAATATACACCACACACATAAAATTTCAATATTTTAATAATTTATACTAAATAAAAATAATTAAATAACAATAAAACTAATAAATAATTAATATAATATTAGGGTAATACTAAACCCTAATTAAATAAATATACACACACCGGCTTTATTTAATAATTTAAAAATATGCATGAGTTCATGCAAGTCCGAAAATATATTTAAAATAATTAATAATAAATTATTTACGTGAAAATTTCCCCGAAAATACAAGTCCCGGGAAAATTTTACGTAAAACACTGAAAATAATACACAGTAATTAAAATAGGTTTTAAATACATATTAACTCATAAAAATATCGCATATATATTCAAAATTTATTAACACTGTATATCCCGGTACAGTGTAAAAATATTTTAAAAACACGGGATATTACAGTCTTCCCCCCTTACAAGAATTCGTTCTCGAATTCCAAAAGATAAGATTACAGGATCAGGATGGAAAGAGATACGGGTAAGAAGCTCGCATCTCAGCTTCAGTCTCCCACGTATGCTCTTCAACTCTGTCGCTACGCCATAGAACCTTGACCATCGGAATCTGCTTCGATCGCAACTGTCGAACTTGATAATCTACAATCGCCACAGGTTCTTCCACAAACGTCAAATCTCCACTCACTTCTACACTGTCAAGTTGCAACACGTGTGAAGGGTCTGAGATATACTTCCTCAACATCGAGATATGAAATACTGGATGCACTTGTGACATACTCGGAGGCAAATCCAACCGATATGCAACAGTGCCAACTCTCTCCAGAATTTCAAACGGTCCAATGTATCTCGGTGCTAACTTACCCTTCCTACCAAATCTCATCACACCCTTCATTGGAGATACCTTCAGAAAAATAAAATCTCCAACCTGAAACTCCACATCTCTGCGCCTAGGATCCGCATAACTCTTCTGTCTACTAACTGCGGTCTCTAATTTGCGCTTAATCACGGCGACTTTCTCTACAGCATCCTGAACCATCTCAGGTCCAGTCAAAGCTCTCTCACCAATCTCATCCCAACTCAACGAGGATCTACACTTCCTTCCATATAACACCTCATATGGTGCCATACCAATACTGCTATGGTAGCTGTTATTATATGCAAACTCAACAAGCGGCAGATGATCATCCCAGCTACCTCCCAAATCCAAGACACACATCCTCAACATATCTTCCAGTGTCTGGATCGTCCTCTCAGACTGGCCATCTGTCTGAGGATGGAAAGCAGTACTGAAATCCAACCTAGTGCCCATCACTTCCTGCAACTTCTGCCAAAAACGAGAAGTAAACACTGAACCTTTATCTGACACAATGGACACAGGTACTCCATGAAGGCACACAATATGCTTCACATACAACTTCGCCAATCTAGCAACAGAATATGTGGCTTTCACAGGCAAGAAATGTGCAGACTTCGTCAACCTGTCTACAATCACCCAGATGGAGTCGTATCCATCCTTCGAACGAGGTAAACCGACCATAAAATCCATAGCTATCCTTTCCCACTTCCACTCGGGAATAGGAAGAGGCTGAAGCTTCCCAGAAGGCTTCTGATGTTCGGCTTTCACTTGCTGACACGTCAAGCACTTAACAACATAATCAGCGACATCCTTCTTCAATCCATCCCACCAGTATAAATCTCTGATACTGTGGTACATCTTAGTAACACCTGGATGTACGCTATAAGCTATAGAGTGTGCTTCCTCTAAAATCTCCTCTCTCAAGTCATCCACGTCAGGAACACACAATCTACCACTGATCCACAACACACCATCATCATCGAGTGTGAAATCAATGAACTTCCCTGCTTTGACATTCTCTGTAAGCTCTTCCAGAATGGGATCTCGGCTCTGAGCTGCTTTAATCCTATCCCTTAGTACAGATCGTACTTTAAATTGAGCTAACAGTCCACTTGATCTACTAATCTTCATCATCAGACCTTAATCCACCAACAGATGCAATTCTTGGATCAATGGTCTTCTCTCAACACTGATGTGAGCAAGACTACCTGAGGACTTCCTACTCAAGGCATCTGCTACCACATTAGCTTTACCCGGATGATACAAGATCTCACAATCATAATCCTTCAACAATTCCAACCATCTTCTCTGCTGGAAAATGTACTTAAGGCTCTTGTGATCAGTAAATATCTCACAAGTCACCCCGTACAAATAATGTCTCCAAATCTTCAAAGCAAAGATCACTGCAGCCATTTCAAGATCATGTGTAGGATAGTTCTACTCATGCTTCTTCAACTGCCTCGAAGCATAGGCTATCACCTTTCCATTCTGCATCAACACACAACCAAGACCAATTCTAGAGGCATCACAGTAAACTGTGAACTTATCCACACTATTAGGCAAAGCTAACACTGGCGCTGTGGTCAACTTCTCCTTCAACAACTGAAAACTATTCTCACAAGCTTCTGACCACTCGAATCTAACATTCTTCTGAGTCAAGCGAGTCATAGGGGCTGCAATTCTGGAAAAATCCTGCACAAATCGCCTATAATACCCGGCTAAACCCAGAAAACTATGAATCTCTATAACAGAAGTAGGTCTAGGCCATTCAGACACTGCCTCAATCTTCTGTGGATCAACCTGAATACCTTCTTTAGACACTACGTGTCCAAGAAAAAAAACACTCTCCATCCAGAAATCACACTTCGAGAATTTAACATAAAGCTGATGATCTCTCAGTGTCTGTAGTACAATCCTCAAGTGATATACATGCTCTTCCATACTCCTCGAATATACTAGTATATCATCAATGAAGACTACCACAAACTAATCCACATACGGTCTGAATACTCTGTTCATCAAGTCCATAAAAGCTGCTGGTGCATTAGTCAAACCAAAAGACATCACCAGAAACTCATAATGGCCATATCGAGTGCGGAACGCTGTCTTAGGAATATCGGCTTCACTAATCCGTAGCTGATGATAACCCGACCTCAAGTCAACCTTAGAAAAGAACTGTGCACCCTGTAGCTGATCAAATAAATCATCTATCCTCGGAAGAGGATACTTGTTCTTCACTGTCACCTTATTCAATTCTCTGTAGTCAATGCACAGTCTCAGGGTACCATCCTTCTTCTTCACAAACAGAACTGGTGCACCCCAAGGAGAAACACTAGGTCTGATAAAACCTTTATCCAACAACTCTTGCAACTGCTACTTCAACTCTCTCAACTCTGCAGGAGCCATACGATAGGGTGGCATAGATATAGGAGTAGTACCTGGAACCACATCTATACATAACTCAATCTCTCTATGAGGTGGTAAACCTGGCAACTCCTCGGGAAAACATTAGGAAACTCACAAGTAACAGGAACATCTGTGAGTGACAACTTCTCCACTGAAGTATCCCTGACCAATGCCAAATATCCCTGACAACCCTTCTTCAATAACTTCCTAGCCGTAATAGCAGAAATAAGATTCTGAGGTGCTGAACTCCTATTACCCACAAACTTAAAATCTTCTTCATCAGGAATTCTGAACGTCACCTCTTTATTCCTGCAATCTACCACGGCGAAGTGCTGAGATAACCAATCCATTCCCAGAATAACATCAAACTCCATCACATCCAACAAAATCAAATCAGCGGTTAATTCTCTATCTCCCACGAGAACTGGACAACCAGAAAGAACAATATCGGCATCCAAGGAATCGCTCAGAGGAGTGGCAATAGACAAAGGAAAAGCCATCCTTGAAGCTTGCCAATAAGATTTAGAAGCAAAAACAGGAGAAACAAATGAATGCGTGGCACCCGGATCAAACAAAACCCATGCATCCAGGTAACAAACAGAAACAATACCTGCCACGACTGCATTAGATGCCTGAGCATCCTGTTGAGTAAGATGAAAGACTCTGGCCTGACCTCGACCTCCCTACTGACTGGTAGAAGCCTGGCCAACGCCTCTGGCACCTCCTCTAGTACCTCTACCATGACTCTGCTGTGGAACAAACTGAGTGGAACTCTGATGCTGGGCTGGTGGTAACTGAAATGGCACGGGTGCAGCACTAGCAATCGACTGTTGTGGGAATCGCGAAATCTACTACTGCTGATATCCGGAGTAAGGACACGATCTGGCAAAATGTCCTGTCTGCTTGCATCTGAAGCATGTCAGTGGTGTCAGATAACACGGTCCCTGATGGACTCTACCACAAGTCTGACAAACACTGGTCGCTGATCCAGAACTACGACCACTACTGCTGCTCGAAGCACCTGACCCAAATCTGAACGATCTACGCTGACCTCCACGGCCATGTCTACTGCTCCGATGCACTCGCTGCTGCTGTCTCTGACTCTGCTGAGTCAGACCTCGCTGCTGACTACTCGAACCAACATGAAAACTCGAATATGGAGTAGTCTGCGATCCACTCAACTGAAATCCTAGCTGGTAATAATCAGACATCGCTCCCTGCCTAACTAGCCTCAGCTCGATCTCCTTGGCTAACTCAATCACAGACTCGAGAGTAAGGCCTGCTGTAGGCATACCAGCAAAAGCTGAACCCAAACCAGTAACATATATAGTAACAGCAAAATACTGATCTCGCATCAGATCCTCAGCATATCTACCCAGACAAAGAAACTCTCGGGTATACTCCTCTATAGATCGATCTCCATGAGAAATACTGGTCAATCGAAGACGATAGCTCAAACGAAGCGGCTCTGGACAAAATCTCCTCATAAACCGCTCTCGAAATTGAGCCCAAGTCATCGTCATCATGTAAGGCTGGATCATCTGAATGAACCAATCTAGGGCTAGTCCCTCGATAGATAACTCAACAATCATGATCCGCTGGTACTCGGTATGAGCAGTCCGAGTCCTAGTCTCAATCGCATGCAGAAAATCTAACGGATCGAAAGTACCATCGAAAGCAATCCTGCCAACTCGGGCATAGAACAAAGCTGCCTCAGGGTCAGACATACCCTGTTGATAGGCAGGCTGAACAACTGGAGGAACAGGAACATCAAAAGTCAGGCTCCTCGTCCTGTAACTCTCTCTGCCTACGATGACCTGCCGCTCCTCGAGGTCTACCTCTGCCATGACCTCTATGCCTAACTGGCTACTCAAGAGGTAAAACCTCATCCTGAAAAGATTCATCATACTCGGCCTCAATGATCGGTGGAGCGACACGCGCTCACCTCCTCATACTGAAAAGACAAACGAAAAGATTCAGACAAAACAGACAACAGAGGAATAACGCTGAGAACTACAGCAAGGAATACTTATCAAGACGTACACGAACCTAATACACTGCAGTAGTCAAACAGAAAACACAACTTTAAAACTAGGGCCACAACTCGTAAAACTAAGCCCTGACACAGAACTCCGCTCTGATACCAACTTTGTCACGACCCAAAACAGGGGCCATGACCGGCGCTAGGGAACGGGAATTCTTTCGAATCTGGAACCCGTAGCAAGCCTAAAAATAAAATAAAGCATGCAATAATAACAATAACAATATTATATGCAGCGGAAATAAAAATCATAAATATCACAATAGTATATACACCAACTGGATTAAGTTAAATCTCATCTCATCACATATATATATAATCTCTTTAATACAAATCCAGTTTCAATATAATACATCTCTTTAAATAAAATACATGAAATCCAATACTTTAATCCACAACTACTGCAGTGTCTAGATAAAATAAATAAGACTCAAGTAGATAATTTACACAAAGAAGCCGGGGCGAAAGAAATCCGACGTATCGACCTGCTACTGAGGTCTGAAGAAGTTGACTCTCCTGAAAAATAGTCAACGGAGGGGAGTCAGACCTCACTGAGTGAATTACTATAATATATATACATACACACTAAGAGATAATGCATACAATCAACAGTATATATATATATCTAATATATATACAGGCAAATACATACAGATGCAATAAAATTCATTTTATATATATTATTGAAAATCATCTTTTATGAAGGATCACATAGAACCCTAGAATATCGCAACCTCAGAAAATAGTGTTAAACAACACTCAGGCTCACTTATTCCAAATATATCCACTTAATCCATTTAGATAGTAGACTGGCCCCGAGACACTAAGTCAACCGAGCTCCAGCAGTTTGACTGCCAGTGTGATTGGCCCCGAGACACTTGGTCAACCGAGCTCCAGTAATCACACCCAAATCACATCTCACACATCAATAATCATATCAAATCAATATCCACAATTAGTTAGTAATATAGCCTAAAGCTATAGGCGTACCGGTACGTACTCGGTCCTAGTGCTGCCCACTAGGTAGCACGTTCTATCGATATCCTTCATCATTAATAATATAAAACATTCATTCACAAAAATAAATGATGCATGAAGTTCAATAAAATATCAACATAAACCATATATATACTAGAAATACACCAAAAGTAAACCAGGTATATTTCGAGTATATATACGTCAAATAAATCCAATCAAATTATAAATTAAACTAGAAATATATTTAAAATCATTTTTAAATATAATTTATTAACAAAACATGTATATAATTTATTATATACCAAAAATAAACCAAAAATATACTTAATATAAACTTAAGAAATAATCAAATTATTTATGCATATTTAATCAACATAAAACATGCGTTTCTAAATCATGCATCCTAAGCATATATATATAGTATAGTAACTCACCTAATGCGCTCCACGAGACAGGTTCGACGGGCCTGGTCCACTAGCCCTCGGTCTCGGCCTAACTAAACAAGCAATAAATAATCGACATTAGAATAAACCTAATAGAAATCCTAGAATTCGATCTAGAGTATTAAATACGAAAATAGAATTAGGGTTCGACTGGACATCACGTTTTACGAGAATTCTACCAAAAATCCAGCAGAACCTCCCCTGTAAAATGGACATCTCTCTACTCAAAAGAGTAGAGCCGACCCTGCAAGGAAATACACTTCGAAAATAAACACCACATCTCATTCACAACCCCTCGGTCGGACTCCAGACTATAATCTACCGATCGGGGTCCATAACACAGAACAATTCCAGATATACCAAAAATATCCTTACAACATAAAAATTCATTTTATAAATAGAAATTACATAATTAACCTTAAAACACATTAAAAACCGATAAAAACTCATTTTATTAGAGAAACCGTATATTATATATATAATTGAAAATAATTCACGAAAAATAGTTTTAATTAGTTAAAAATACTAAATAATTTGTAGAAATCATTTTTATACCTTAAATAACTATTAAAACCAATGAAATTACATTTTTAGACAATTTAGGATAAAATTACCAAAATACCCCTATGTATATAAATATACTTAAATTACTTCAAAAATTCACCAAAAATTATAAAATTATCCAAAATTAATTTTCTCAACATATTTATCAATAATATCAATAATTAAACTCAATTATCCAATTAAATTCAATTAAAAACACATTTAACCTAATTTTTCCAAAATTCCATAAACTTCAATAATTCAAAATAAATACTTAGAAATTCATAAAAATTCCAAATAAATTCCCATAATTCATTTCACAAATAATTTAACCATAAACCCCAATTTCATAATTTAAATAATTAATTTCCAAAAATTAGAAAATAATATTAAATATTCAAAAATACCCAAAAATCCAAAAAATCTCCAAAAATTCTACAAAAATTCATACATGTATATTGAGCTACTAGGAACAACATTTGTGAAGGAATTTTTCATGAATCAATCAATTCGAAGCTCAAAAAAATAAAAAACCCTAATGTGACCGAAATTGAAAAATCGAAACCTAAGCAAATCTAAACCATTTTAGCTCAAACCAAAGCTAGAATCACACTCACCGGAGCTCAAGGAGAAGAAAGAGACTGGCGGTGTCAAAAATGGTGGCCAAAATTGGCGTGATCGACGGTGGCCAAAGTTTCGGCTTCTCCGGCCAAAATCGACTTCCAGGCGCCGAAAACGGCTACCACAGGCGACGAAAAAGGTTGGGGAAGGTGGTGGCACACCGGACGGCACTCTCATGGCAAGGGAATGGCACGGCAGACGTCCGGACGGCGAAGGGAAGGTGATCGGGGAAGAAGGAGGCTCGGGGGCAAAATGGTAATTTTCCAATTTTTTTGATTTTTGATGTGTTATATGTATATATATATATACTTTATACTATATATTAAAATAATATTAAATTACACACATTAAATATACACCACACACATAAAATTTCAATATTTTAATAATTTATACTAAATAAAAATAATTAAATAACAATAAAACTAATAAATAATTAATATAATATTAGGGTAATACTAAACCCTAATTAAATAAATATACACACACCGGCTTTATTTAATAATTTAAAAATACGCATGAGTTCATGCAAGTCCGAAAATATATTTAAAATAATTAATAATAAATTATTTACGTGAAAATTTCCCCGAAAATACAAGTCCCGGGAAAATTTTACGTAAAACACTGAAAATAATACACAGTAATTAAAATAGGTTTTAAATACATATTAACTCGTAAAAATATCGCATATATATTCAAAATTTATTAACACTGTATATCCCGGTACAATGTAAAAATATTTTAAAAACACGGGATATTACATGGTGCTTGTGACAAAAAAAAATGTCTCTTATTTATTAATGTTGTTTTTTTATTTATGTAATGACCCTGTATTTTAAATAATATAAAATTATTTTGAGATATGCAGTGTTAATAAAATTTTAAATTTTATTTATATATTATTGTTATTATTTGTGAATATTATTTATTTATTTTATTTTAAAAGTTTTATTTACATAAATTAATTTATTTAGGGAGTTCTATTATTTAAATTTATTAAAGTTATTATCATTATTATTTTTTAAAATAGTATTATTATTATCATTTCATTGTTATTATTATTATTGTTATTTGTTATCATTATGATTATGATTATTGATATTATTCTTACTATAATAATAATAATAATAATAATAATAATAATAATAATAATAATAATAATAATAATAATAATAATAATAATAATAATAATAATAATAATAATAATAATAATAATTATTATTATTATTATTATTATTATTATTATTATTATTATTATTATTATTAATTGTTATCATACTTATTCTAATGTGCATGAGTTGTGTTGTATATAAATATGTATGTATATACAAGTGTTATGTCACGACCCAAAACAGGGGCCATGATCGGCGCTAGGGAACGGGAATTCTTTCGAATCCGGAACCCGTAGCAAACCTAAAAATAAAATAAAAACTTGCAATAATAATAATAACATAATTAAATAAAATATTATGCAGCGGAATAAAATCATAAATAATTAAATAATAATCCACCACGGGATTTAAATCAATAACTCAATCTCATATATATAAATAAATCTTTAATACAAATCTAGTTCAAATATTTAAAGTACATATCTCATACAAATAAAATACAATATCCTTTTTCAATTTTACAACTACTGCAGTGTCTAGATCATAAAAATGAAACTCAGGTAAGCAGTTTACATAAAGAAGCCGGAGCGGAAGAAATTTGGCGTACGGATCTGCTACTGAGGTTTGAGGATGATGACTCTCCTGAAAAATAGTCAACGGAGGGGAGTCAGACCTCACTGAGTGTAATATCCCGTGTTTTTAAAATATTTTTACACTGTACCGGGATATGCAGTGTTAATAATTTCTGTATATTATATGATATTTTTACGAGTTAATATGTATTTAAAACCTATTTTAATTACTGTGTATTATTTTCAGTGTTTTACGTAAAATTTTCCCAGGACTTGCATTTTCGGGGAAATTTTCACATAAACAATGTAATATTAATTATTTTAAATATATTTTCGGACTTGCATGAACTCATACGTATTTTTAAAATACTAAATAAAGACTATGTGTGTGAATATTTATTTAATTAGGGTTTAATATATTACCCTAATATTTTATTATTTGTTTATTCATTTATTGTTATTTAAGTATTTTATTTAATATTAAATTATTAAAATTATTTTTTTATTATTATTTTTATTATTATTTTAATATTATTTTATTTTATTTTATTTTATTTATTTTATTTTTTTCTTTTTTCTTTTCTTTCTTTTTCTTTTCTTTCTTTTTCTTTCTTCTTCTTCTTCTTCTTTCCTCCCGCGCGCCCGACCACCATTCTTCCTTCCCTCCCGCTGCAACTCCGGTCACCTACTGTCGGTGTGCCTCCCAGCTTGCCACCGCCGTTCCCAGCCGTCCCTCGCCTCCAGCAGCTCCCTTCCTCGGCGCCGGCGAGCTAGTTTTCCTCTTTTGGTCGAAAATCGACCCTTCGCCGTTTCTCCCTCCTTCGGCCACCATTTTCGACACCGCCGGTCTCTTTCTTCTCCTTAAGCTCCGGTGAGTGTGATTCTAGCTTTGGTTTGAGCTAAAATGGTTTAGATTTGCTTAGGTTTCGATTTTTCAATTTCAACCTATTAGGGTTTTTGATTTTTTTGAGCTTCGAATTGAATGATTCATGGAAAAATCCCTTCACAAATGTTGTTCCTAGTAGCTCAATCTACATGTATGAATTTTTGTAGAATTTTTGGAGATTGTTTGGATTTTTGGGTATTTTTGAATATTTTAATATTATTTTCTAATTTTCGGAAATTAATTATTTAAATTATGAAATTGGAGTTTATGGTTGAATTAGGTGTTGAAATTAATTATAGGAATTTATTTGGAATTTTTATGTATTTATTTTGAATTATTGAAGTTTATGTAAATTTGAAAAATTAGGGTTAATTGTGTTTTTATTTGAATTTAATTGGTTAATTGAGTTTAATTATTGATATTATTGATAAATATGTTTAGAAAATTAATTTTGGATAATTGTATAATTTTTGGTGAATTTTTGAAGTAATTATAGTATATTTATATATATAGGGGTATTTTGGTAATTTTACCCTAAATTGTCTAAAAATGTAATTTAATTGATTTTAATAGTTATTGAAGGTATAAAAATGATTTCTATAAATTATTTAGTATTTTTAACTAATTAAAACTATTTTTCGTGAATTATTTTCAATTATATATATAATATATGGTTTTGTTAATAAAATGAGTTTTTATCGGTTTTTACAATGTTTTGAGGTTAATTATGTAATTTCTACCTATGAGATGTATTTCTAGGTTTTAAGGATATTTTTGGTATATCTAGAATTATTCTGTGATTGTGGACCCCGGTCGGTAGATTGTAGTCTGGAGTCCGACCAAGGGGTTGTGGATTGTGTTGAGCTTATTTTTCGAAGTGTATTTCTTTGCAGGGTCAGCTCTACTCTTTTGAGTAGAGAGATGTCCATTTTACAGGGGAGGTTCTGTCGGATTTTTGGTAGAATTCTCGTAAAACGTGATGTCCAGTTGAACCCTAAATTCTATTTCCGTACTTAAATACTCTAGATTGAATTCTAAGATTTCTGTTAGGTTTATTCTGATGTCGATTATTTATTGCTTGTTTAGTTGCGCCGAGACCGAGGGCTAGTGGACCAGGCCCGTCGGATCTGTCTCGTGGAGCGCATTAGGTGAGTTACTATACTATATATATATGCTTAGGATGCATGATTTAGAAATGCATGTTTTATGTTGATTAAATATGCATAAATAAATTGATTATTTCTTAAGTTTATATTAAGTATATTTTTGGTATATATTAAATTATATGCATGTTTTGTAAATAAAATATACTTAAAATGTTTTTAAATATATTTCCAACTTAATTTATGATTTGATTGAATTCATTTGACGTATATATACTCGAAATATACCTGGTTTACTTTTGGTATATTTCTGGTATATATATGGATTATATTGTTATTTTATTTAAATTCATGCATCATTTATTGCGAATGAATGTTTTATATTTAATGATGAATGATATCGATAGAACGTGCTACCTAGTGGGCAGCACTAGGACCGAGTACGTACCGGTATGCCTATAGCTTTAGGCTATATTACTAACTATTTATGGATATTGATTTGATATGATTATTGATATGATTATTGATATGTGAGATGTGGTTTGGAGGTGTGATTGCTGGAGCTCGATTGACCAAGTGTCTCGGGGCCAATCACACTGGCAGTCAGACTGCTGGAGCTCGGTTGACTTAGTGTCTCGGGGCTAGTCTACTGTCTAAATGGATTAAGTGGATATATTTGGATTAAGTGATCCTGTGTGGCTAGAGTGTTGTTTAACACTATTTTCTGAGGTTGCGATATTCTAGGGTTCTATGTGATCCTTCATAAAAGATGATTTTTAATGAAAATATATATAAAATGATTTTATGCATCTGTGTGCAATTGCCTGTATATATACATATTATATATACTGTTGACTATATGCATTATCACTTAATGTGTATGTATATATATTATAGTAATTCACTCAGTGAGGTCTGACTCCCCTCCGTTGACTATTTTTCAGGAGAGTCAACTTCTTTAGACCTCAGTAGCAGGTCGATACGCCGGATTTCTTTCACCCCGGCTTCTTTGTGTAAATTATCTACTTGAGTCTTATTTATTTTATCTAGACACTGCAGTAGTTGTGAATTAAAGTATTGGATTTCATGTATTTTATTTAAAGAGATGTATTATATTGAAACTGGATTTGTATTAAAGAGATTATGTATCTATGAGATGAGATTTTGATTTAAATCCAGTTGATGTGAATAATATTATGATATTATGATTTTATTTCCGCTCCATATTATAGTGTTATTGTTATTATTGCATGATTTATTTTATTTTTAGGCTTGCTATGGGTTCCGGATTCAAAAGAATTCCCGTTCCCTAGCGCCGGTCATGGCCCCTGTTTTAGGTCGTGACACTGAGTGAATTACTATAATATATATACATGCATACTAAATGACAATGCACGCAGTCAAAAGTATATATAATACATAAGTATACAAGCAAATACACATAGATGCAATAAAATCATTTTTATATATTTTTACTGAAAATCACTGCTTATGAAGGATCAAATAGAACCCTAGAAAATCACAACCTCAATAGTGTTAGACAACACTCTAGCCATATAGGCTCACTTATTACAAATATATTCACTTGTTCCATTTGGACAGTAGACTGGCCTCGAGACACTAAGTCAATCGAGCTCCAACAGTCTGACTATCAGTGTGATTGGTCGCGAGACACTTGGTCAATCGAGCTCCAGCAATCACACTCCCAAATCATATCTCACACATCAAAATAATCAAATCCAATCGATATCCACAAATGGTTAGTAATATAGCCTAAATGCTATCAGCGTACCGGTACATACTCGGTACTAGTGCCGCCCACTAGGTAGCACGTGCTATTGATATCCTTCATTATTAAATATAAAACATACATTCATAAATAAATGATGCATGTATTTAAATTAAATAGCAACATAAACCATATATATACTAGAAATATACCAAAAGTAAACCAGGTATATTTCGAGTATATATACGTCAAATAAATCCAATTAATTACAAAATAAACTAGAAATATATTCAAAAACATTTTAAACATAATTTATTAATAAAACATGCATATAGTTTAACGAATACTGAAAATAAACAAAAAATAAACCAAAAGTAAACTAAAATAAACTCAAGTACTACTTAAATCATTATTCATTTTTAGTCAAAATGAAACATAGATTTCTAAAATCATGCACCCTAGAGCATATATATATAAAATAGTAACTTATAATTATTGTGCTCCACGAGATGGGTCCGATGGGCCTGGTCCACTAGGCCTCGGTCTTGGCGTAACTAAACAAACAGATAATGACATGAATCAGAATAAATCCAACAGAAGTTCTAAAGACTCAATTTAGATTACTAGAGACATAATTAAAATAGGAATTCGATCGGATACCACATTTTACGAGAATTCTACCAAAAATCTGGTAGAGCCTCCCCTGTAAAATGGACATCTCTCTACTCAAAGAGTCGAGCCAGCCCTGCGAAGAAATACACTTCAAAAATAAATGCAGAATCACAATCACAACCCCTCGGTCGGACTCCAAACTATAAATCACTGACCGAGGTCCACAATTCACGGAATATATACAAAATACCGTAAATGCCCTTATATAATAAAAATACATTTTATAAGTAGAAATTATGTAATTAACCCTAAAACATAGTAAAAACCTATAAAAACTCATTTTATTAGAAAAATCGTATATTATATATATAATTGAAAACAATTTACGAAAAATAGTTTTAATTAGTTAAAAATACTAAATAATTTGTAGAAATAATTTTTATACCCTAAATAACTATTAAAACCGATTTAATTACATTTTTAGCTAATTTAGGGTAAAATTACCAAAATACCCCTATATATATAAATATACTAAAATTAATTAAAAAATTCACCAAAAATAATATAATTACTCAAAATTAATTTTATCAACATAAATCTCAATAAAATCACTAAATAAACTCAATTAACTAATTAATTTCAATTAAACACATAATTAACCCTATTTTCTCAAAATTACATAAACTAAATAAATTCAAAATAAATACATCAAAATTCACAAAAATTCCAAATAAATTTCTATAATTAATTTCAACGCCTATATTTATCATAAAACACAATTTCATAATTTAATTAATTAATTTTCGAAAATTAGAAAATAATAATAAAATAATAAAAAATACCCAAAAATCAAAATTAATTCCAAAAATTCTAAAAAAATTCCCACATGAAGATTAAGCTAAGGGGAGCAACATTTGTTAAGGAATTTTTCATGAATCAATCAAATTGAAGCTCAAAAAAATCAAGAACCCTAATAGGCTGAAATTTCAAAATCGAAACCTAAGCAAATCTAGATAATTTTAAGTGAAACAAAGCTTGGAATCACACTCACCGGAGCTCAAGGAGAAGATAGAGATCGACGGTGTCAAAAACAATGGTCAGAATCATGTCGATCGACGTTAGCTTCAAGTTTTAATTTTTTGACCAAAATGAGCTCCTCCGACGCCAAAAATGGTTGCTGCAGGTGGTGGGAATGGCTGAGGAAGAAGGTGGCACATCGGGAGGCACACCGACGACAATAAAAGGGCATGACAGACGGTGAAATGGTGAGGAGGATGATCGGGAAGGAGAGGAAGTCGGGGGCAAAATGGTAATTTGGCAAACTTTGATTTTTTTGACAATATTTAATGTGTGTATATATATATATATATATATATATATATATATATATATATATATATATATTTAATGTGTGTGTGTGTATATATATATATATCCACACTATATATTATAATAATATAAATTTTCACACATATTAAATATACACCACATACATATTTTAATATACTTAATAATTTATATACTTAAAAATAATTAAATAATATTAAAACTAAATAATAAATAATAAAAATTAGGGTAATTAATTAAACCCTAGTTTAATTTAAATATATACACATATATACACTTCATTTTAGCACTTTAAAAATATATATGAGTTCATGTAAATTCGTGAAATTGTTTAAAATAATTAATATTAAATTATTTACATGTTAATTTCCCCGAAAATGCAAGTCCCGAAAATTTTTTATGTAAAGTACTTAAAATAACATAAAATAATTAAAATAAGCTTTAAATAAATATCTACTCATAAAAATATCATAATTATATACAAAATTATTAACACTGTATATCCCGATGCAGTATAAAAATATTTAAAAACACGAGATATTACATGTTATATGTGTGTGTGTGTGTGTGTGTGTGTGTATATATATATATATATATATATATATATATATATAAATAATAAAAAACTATGGTTTTCGAGTCAAGGGTCAGCCACCTCCTCCTTTCCTTTTCTTTTTCTTTTTTTTTTTTCTGTCCTCTCCCCTATTTCTTCCTTCTCTTCCCGCAACCTTCACTTTGCAACCCTCACCTCGCCAGACTGCCATAGCCACCACAACCTATCACCATCAACTCCTCTCTTCCTCCTTAACCTTCTTGTTACCTGAAGATCGTCGAAGCACCACTGAAACCACCAGAAATAGCAACAACAGCAAGAAGCCTCCATGAACACCAATAACTCCTCCGGTCACCTTAGCTTGCATTCTTGGGCTTGCCAGACTCTTTGAGTACCGGTAAGTTCATTTCTAAGCTTTGTTTGAGCTCAATCTTCCTTGATTTTAATATTTATCAAGTTTTTAGTTTATGTCCATTTTAGGTTTTATTTTTTAAGCTTGTTATTATTTGATTTATGGATTTTTGCTTTGGAAATGTTGTTCATCGGCAACTTAAGCTTCTCAAAAATAATTTTTGTGTATTTTTTGAATTAATTTGAATTATTGGTATTTTTTATTATTTTAATATTAAAATATTGAATTTTTTATAATTATGTTAATTAATTATTTCTAATGGAAATTTGGTTAAATTAGTGTTATTAATTTGAGTTAATAATTTTAGAATTTATAAAATAATTTTTAGTGAATTTTTATAATTTTTTAGAATATTTTAGTATTATGTAAATATTGGATTAATGAGTTAATTGTGTATTTTTGTTGAAACTATAGTTAAATATTATGTTTTAAATGATTTTAGAATTATATAGAGTATTAAAATAATTTTTATAAATTATTTACTATTTTTAACTAATTAATACTAATTTTCAAAAATTACATTCAAATAATATATTATTTACTATTTTAGTGATTAAATCGATTTTTAGCTAATTTTATTATATAATTAAGCTATTTGAGTAATTAAAAGTAAATTTTACCATTTTATGTGGAATTATTGAAAATTTTGATTTTTTATTAATATTATATTAATATTTGAGCATTTTATTTGATTATTGTGAAAATAATTATATTTAGTGATTTAATGTTTAAATATAAGTATATTTTAGTATTTTATGGATATTTATGGAATTTAATGATTTTTAATAAATTTCTTATTTTATATTGATTTTTGGTGAATTGTGAACCTTGGTTAGGAATTTATGCAGTTCGGGATCCCAACCTGAGGTGTTGAGTTTTGTGGAATTTAGAAGTGTATTTTTCTTGCAAGATCAGCTCTACTGTTAGTAGAGAGATATTTATTTTACAGAGTAGGTTCTGCATAATTTTTATTAGAATTCTCATAAAACGTAACTTCGGGTCGATCCTGAATTTCTATGTTTGTATGAATTTTGAATTCTTAGATCGAGTCTCCTTTAGAATTCTTAGAAGTATAAGTTAGAAATTATTTTGATTATTATTATTATTATTTATTTTTTAGTTGTGCCGAGACCGAGACCTATTGGATCAGGCCCGTTGAGTCAGTCTCGAGGAGTGTAAACTTGTAAGTTATTATTCTATATATACATTGTGTATAGAATACATGCTTTTGAGAATCCATGATTTTATTATGTTTTGATATGGATTATTAGATTAAATGAAGAAGTATATGTTTTGTATACTTAAGTATCTTTTTGGTATATTTTAATATTTATTTAACATATATGCTTATTATACTTTCAATATACATTAAGTATATTTTCGGTATATTTATAGTTGATTTTGGATTATATGTAACATATATACTTGAAATATATTTAGTATATTTTCAGTATATTTCTGGTATATTTTATGTTAAGAATGTCATTTATGTTTAATTATGCATTTATTTATTTTCCATAAATATAAAATTTTATTTGAAGGATATTAATAGAATGTGCTACCTAGTGGGCTGCACTAGGACTGTGCACGTACTGGTTCGTTAGACTTTAGGGTCAAAATTGTGAGAATTATTTGAGATGAATTGATTATTGTGAATATTGAGTATTCAATGACTGAATAGTGTGGTTGTGCGAGCTCAGTTAACCTAGTGTCTCAGGGCCAATCACATTGAGATATTTGTTTGAGGTTACAAATATTTTTAGGGTTCTATTTGATCTTTCATTTAAATAATATTTTCTGCATTTGTTATATATATATATATATAAGTAAAGTTTTTCATCTTTGTGAAATGCGTATATATATATATATATATATTTGATGTCTAACTGTATATGTGTTAGATTGCATGTATGTATATTATAATAATTCACTCAATGAGGTCTGACTCCCCTCAATATCTTTTTCAGGAGATTCCTCATCGTCAAACCTCTATAGTAGACCTCTACGTCGGACTTCTTCAGCCCTGACTAGATTATGTAAATTATTTATCTGAATTCTGTTGTATTCTAGAAAACTGCAGTAGTAGTGTTTTGTATCAATAGAATGTTACTTTAGTAAGAGACCTATCTCTGAATATTGTATGAACATATTTTTATTTTATGAAATAACATTTAATTATTTATTTCTACATCGACTTAAGTTTTAATTCTGGTGTATTTTTATTTATTTATTACATGCATTTTATTTCTTTTAAGGCTTATTACAGGTTTCGGATTTGAAAGAATTCCTGTTCCCTAGCGCCGATCATGACTCCTTAGTTTGGGTCATGACAAAGTTGGTATAAGAGCCTAAGTTATTAGTGTTGTGGACCTAGGTTTTCATATTCTTATTTTCTTTGAAACTACTATAGTTAATTAGGTTCGATCACGTATTCGATAAAGTTTTTCTTGACTTAGTTTTCCATGTAATCGTTAGATTATTTGTTGTTTGTCTTGTCTAAATCTCTTTGGTTTTATCTTTTCAGAATGAGGAGGCAAGCATGTGTCGCTCCACTGGTCGTTGAGGCTGAGGATGATGAGTCTTTTTAGGATAAGGTTTTACCTCCTGAGCCACTAGCTAGGCACAATGTAATATCCCGTGTTTTTAAATGTTTTAATATTTCATCGGGATATGCAGTGTTCATAATTTTTGTATATATATTATGATATTTTTATGAGTTGATGTGTATTTAAAACCTATTTTAATTATTGTGTCTTATTTTAAGTGCTTTACGTAAAATTTTCCCAGGACTTGCATTTTCAGGGAAATTTTCACGTAAATAATTTACTATTAATTATTTTAAATAGATTTACGAACTTGCATGAACTCATATATATTTTTAAAATACTAAATAATGTATGTTTTTGTAATTATTTATTAAATTAGGGTTTAATTAATATTACCCTAATATTTTATTATTTGTTTATTTGTTTTAATATTATTTAATTATTTTAGGTGTATTAAATTATTAAAATATCAAATTATATGTGTGTGGTGTATATTTAATGTGTGTGATTTAATATTATTTTAATATATAGTATAAAGTATATATATATATACATATATACATTTAATATTAACAAAAAAAATTAAAGTTTGAAGTATTTACCAAATTGCCACCCGAGCATCTTCTCCCTCTCGACCGTTCCCCATCACCATCCGTCGCTGCTACTGCCAATTTCTTGCTGTAGGTGTGCCGTCCGGCGTGCCACCTCCTTCCCCAGCCTCTCCCCGTCGCCTGCTGCAGTTGTTTCCGGAGTCTGGAAGCCATTTTTGGCCGGAAAGCCAAAAGTGGGAGCTAACGTCGTTCACGACGTTTTCGGCCACCGTTGTCGACACCGCCGGTCTCTTTCTTCTACTTGAGCTCCGGTGAGTGTGATTCCAAGCTTTGTTTCACTTAAAATGGTCTTGATTTGCTTAGGTTTTGACTTTTCGAATTCGGCCATATTAGGGTTCTTGATTTTTTTGAACTTCAATTTGATTTATTCATGAAAAATTCCTTCACAAATTTTGTTCCCCTTAGCTTAATCTACATGTGTGGATTTTTTTGGAATTTTTGGAGATTATTTTGATTTTTGGGTATTTTTGAATATTTTAATATTATTTTTTAATTTTCGAAAATTAATTAAATAAATTATGAAATTGTGTTTTATGATAAATATAGGTGTTGAAATGAATTATAGAAATTTATTTGGAATTTTTATGAATTTCTATGTATTTATTTTGAATTATTTAAGTTTATGTAATTTTGGGAAAATTAGGTTAATTATGTTTTTAATTGAAATTAATTGGTTAATTGAGTTTAATTATTGATATTATTGATAAATATGTTGAGAAAATTAATTTTTGGATAATTATACTATTTTTGGTGAATTTTTGAATGAATTTTAGTATATTTATATATATAGGGGTATTTTGGTAATTTTACCCTTAATTGGCTAAAAATGTAATTTAATTGGTTTTAATAGTTATTAAAGGTATAAAAATGATTTCTTCAAATTATTTAATATTTTTAATTAATTAAAACTATTTTTCATGAATTATTTCAATTATATATATAATATACGATTTTACTAATAAAATAAGTTTTTATCGATTTTTATTGTGTTTTAAGGTTAATTATGTAATTTATACCTATAAAATATATTTTTGTTATATAAGGGTATTTTTGGTATTTTTATATTATTTTGTGAATTGTGGACCCTTATCGGTAGACTGTAGTTTGGAGTCCGACCGAGGGGTTATGGATGAGTTGTTGTGCCTGTTTTTTGAAGTGTGTTTCTTTGCAGGGCCGGCTCTACTCTTTGAGTAGAGAGATGTCCATTTTACAGGGGAGGTTCTGTCGAATTTTTGATAGAATTCTCGTAAAATGTGATGTCCGGTCGAATCCTAATTTTAATTATGTGTCTAATATTCTAGATCGAGTTTCTAGGGTTTTCTGTTAGGTTTATCCTGATGTCTATTATTTTTGTATGTTTAGTTGCACCGAGACCGAGGGCTAGTGGACCAGGCCCGTAGGACCTATCTCGTGGAGCGCACTAAGTGTGAGTTACTATTCTATATATATATATATGCTTTAGGGTACATAATTTAGAAATGTATGTTTTATTTTGATTAAATATGCATAAATGGTTTGATTATTACTTAAATTTATTTTTAGTTTATTTTTGGTTTATTTTCGGTATATTTTGAATTATATGCATTTTTTGCTAATAAATTATGTTTAAAATGTTTTTGAATATATTTCTAGCTTATTTTGCTATTATATTAGATTTGTTTGACGTATATATACTTGAAATATACCTGGTTTACTTTTGGTATATTTCCAGTATATATATGGTTTATAATGCTATTTTATTCAAATTCATGCATCATTGATTTGTGAATGTATTTATATTTAATAAATGAAGGATATCGATAGAACGTGCTACCTAGTGGGCAACACTAGGACCAAGTACGTATCGGTGCGCTTATAGCATTTAGGCTATATTACTAACCAGTTTGAGGATATTGATTGGATTTGATTTGTCTGATGTGTGATATGATTTGGGAGTGTGATTGCTGGAGCTCGGTTGACTAAGTGTCTCGGGGCCAATCACACTGACAGTCAGACTGCTGGAGCTGAGTTGACTTAGTGTCTCGGGGCCAGTCTACTGTCCAAATGGAACAAGTGAATATATTTGGAATAAGCGAGCATGTATGGCTAGAGTGTTGTCTAACACTGTTTTTGAGGTTGCCATATTCTAGGGTTCTATTTGATCTTTCATAAATAGTGATTTTCAATAAAATATATAAAATGATTTTATTGCATCTGTGTGTATTTGCCTGTATATATACATATTAGATATATACTGTTGATTGTGTGCATTGGCACTTAGTATGCATGTATATATATTATAGTAATTCACTCAGTGAGGTCTGACTCCCCTTTGTTGACCATTTTTCAGGAGAGTCATCATCTTCAGACCTCAGTAGCAGGCCTGTACGCCGGATTTCTTCCGCCTCGGCTTCTTTATGTAAACTACTTATCTGAGTCTTGAGTTCTATTTTATCTAGACACTGCAGTAGTCATTAAATTATTAAAGAAATGTTGTATTATATTTGAACTGGATTTGTATTAAAAGAGTTTATATATATATATGAGATGAGGAATTAATTTAAATTCAGTTGGTGCAAATGTTATTATATTTATGGTTTTTATTTTCGCTGCATTATATACTGTTGTTATTACTATTGCATGTTTTATTTTATTTTTTTAGGTTTGCTATGGGTTCCGGATTCGAAAGAATTCTAGTTCGCTAGCGCCGGTCATGGCCCCGATTTTGGGTCGTGACAAAGTTGGTATCAGAGCGGAGTTCTGTGTCAGGGCTTAGTTGTGTGAGTTGTGGCCCTAGTTTTTAGAGTTGTGTTTTCTGTTAAACTACTACAGTGAATTAGGTTTGAGTATGTCTTGATAAGTATTCTTTGCTTTAGTTTTCTACATTATTCCTCTATTGTCTGTTTTGTCTGAATCATTCTGTTGTGTTTTCTAAATGAGGAGGCGAGCGCATGTCGCTCCACCGATCGTTGAGGCCGAGGATGATGAATCTTTTCAGGACGAGGTTTTACCTCCTGAGCAGCCAGTCAGACGTAGAGATCGTGGCAGAGGTAGACCTCGAGGAGCGACAGGTCACCGCAGGTAGAGAGAGTTACAGGATGAGGAGCCTGTAGAGCCTGAGTTTGATGTTCATGTGCCTCCAGTTGATCAGCCTGTTCAGCCTGCCTATCAGCAGGGTATGTCTGACCCTGAGGCAGCTTTGTTCTATGCCTGAGTTGGTAGGATTGCGTTTGATGGGACTTCCGATCCGTTAAACTTTCTGCATGCGATCGAGACTCGGACTCGGACTGCTCATACCGAGTACTAGCGGATCATGATCGTCGAGCTATCTGTCGAGGGACCAGCCTTAGACTGGTTTATTCAGATGATCCAGCCTTATATCATGACGATGACCTGGGCTCAGTTCAGAGAGCGATTTATGAGGAGATTCTGTCCAGAGCCTCTCCGTATGAGCTATCGTCTCTGATTGACCAATATTTCTCACGGTGATCGATCTGTAGAGAAGTACCCTCGAGAGTTTCTTCGGCTGCGTAGATATGCAGAGGATCTGATGTGAGACCAGTATTTCGCTGTCACTACATATGTCACCGGATTAGGTTCAGTATTTGTTGGTATGCCTACAGCAGGCCTTACTCTGGAGTCTGTGATTGAGTTAGCCAAGGAGATTGAGCTGAGGCTAGTTAGGCAAGGAGCGATGCCTGATTATTACCAACTAGGAGTTCAGTCGAGTGGATTGCAGACTACACCGTATTTGAGTTTTCATGTTGGTTCGAGTAGTCAGCAGCGAGGTCCAACTCAGCAGAGTCAGAGGCAGCAGCAGCGAGTGCATCAGAGCAGTAGACATGGTCGTGGAGGTCAGCGTAGACCATTCAGATTCGGGTCAGGTGCTTCGAGCAGCAGCAGTGGTTGTAGTTCTGGATCAGCTGCCAGTGTTTGTCAGACTTGCGGTAGAGTCCATCAGGGATCGTGTTATCTGACACCACTGACATGCTTCAGATGCAGGCAGACAGGACATTTTGCCAGATCATGTCCTTACTCCGTGTATCAGCAGTCGTAGATTCTGCGATTCCCACAGCAGTCAATTGCTAGTGCTGCACTCGTGCCATTTCAGTTACCACCAGCTCAGCATCAAAGTTCCACTCAATTTGTCCCACAGCAGAGTCATGGTAGAGGTACTAAAGGAGGTGCCAGAGGTGTTGGCCAGGCTTCAACCAGTCAATAGGGAGGACGAGGATAGGCCAGAGTCTTCCATCTTACTCAGCAGGATGCTCAGACATCTAATGCAGTCGTGGCAGGTATTGTTTTTGTCTGTTACCTGGATGCATGGGTTTTGTTTGATCCGGGTGCCATGCATTCATTTGTTTCTCCCATTTTTGCTTCTAAATCTTATTGGCAAGCTTCGAGGATGGCTTTTCCTTTGTCTGTTGCCACTCCTCTGAGCGATTCCTTGGACACCGATATTGTTCTTTCTGGTTGTCCAGTTCTCATGGGAGATAGAGAATTACCCGCTGATTTGATTTTGTTGGATGTGATGGAGTTTGATGTTATTTTGGGAATGGATTGGTTATCTCAACACTATGCCGTGGTAGATTACAGGAATAAAGAGGTGACGTTCATAATTCCTAATGAAGAAGATGTTAAGTTTGTGGGTGATAGGAGTTTAGCACCTCAGAATCTTATTTCTGCTATTACGGCTAGGAAGTTGTTGAGGAAAGGTTATCAGGGATATTTGGCATTAGTCAGGGATACTTCAGTGGAGAAGTTATCACTCACGGATGTTCCTATTGCCTGTGAGTTTCCTGATGTTTTTCCTGAGGAGTTGCCAAGTTTACCACCTCATATAGAGATTAAATTTTGTATAGATGTGGTTCTAGGTACTACTCCTATATCTATGCCGCCCTATAGAATGGCTCCTGCAGAGTTGAAAGAGATGAAGGAGCAGTTACAAGAGTTGTTGGACAAGGGTTTCATCAGACCTAGTGTTTCTCCTTGGGGTGCACTAGTCCTGATTGTGAAGAAGAAGGATGGTACCCTAAGAATGTGCATTGACTACAGAGAGTTAAATAAGGTGATAGTGAAGAACAAATATCCTCTCCTGAGGATAGATGACTTGTTTGATCAGCTACAGGGTGCACAGTTCTTTTCTAAGATTGACTTGAGGTCGGGTTATCATCAGCTGTGGATTAGTGAAGCTGATATTCCTAAGACAACATTCCGCACTAGATATGGCCATTATGAGTTTCTGGTGATGTCTTTTGGTTTGACTAATGCACCAACAGCTTTTATGGACCTGATGAATAGGGTATTCAGACCATACGTGGATCAGTTTGTGGTAGTCTTCATCGATGATATACTGGTTTATTCAAGGAGTATGGAGGAGCATGTATATCATTTGAGGATTGTACTACAGACACTGAGAGATCATCAGCTTTATGCTAAATTCTTGAAGTGTGATTTCTGGATGGAGAGTGCTTCTTTTCTTGGACACGTAGTGTCTAAAGAAGGTATCCAGGTTGATCCACAAAAGATTGAAGCAGTGTCTGAGTGGCCTAGACCGACTTCTGTTACTGAGATTTGAAGTTTTCTAGGTTTAGCTGGGTATTATAGGCAGTTTGTGCAGGATTTTTCCAGAATAGTAGCCCCTATGACTCACTTGGCTCAGAAGAATGTCAGATTCGAGTGGTCAGAAGCTTGTGAGAATAGTTTTCAGTTGTTGAAGGAGAAATTGACCACAACTCCAGTGTTAGCTTTGCCTAATAGTATGGAAAAGTTCACAGTTTATTGTGATGCCTCTAGAATTGGCCTTGGTTGTGTGTTGATGTAGAATGGAAGATAGCCTATGCTTCAAGGCAGTTGAAGAAGCATGAGCAGAACTATCC
Organism: Mallotus nudiflorus; assembly: GCA_947683625.1. Classification (NCBI taxonomy): domain Eukaryota; kingdom Viridiplantae; phylum Streptophyta; class Magnoliopsida; order Malpighiales; family Euphorbiaceae; genus Mallotus; species Mallotus nudiflorus. The sequence continues at coordinate 44,976 of CANTUR010001276.1, forward strand.
TACACATGACCTAGAGATGGCTGCAGTGATCTTTACTTTGAAGATCTAGAGACATTATTTGTACGAGGTGACTTGTGAGATATTTACTGATGACAAGAGCCTTAAGTACATTTTCCAACAGCGAGATCTGAATCTGAGGTAGAGAAGATGGTTAGAATTATTGAAGGATTATGACTGTGAGATATTATATCATCCGGGTAAAGCTAATGTGGTAGCAGATGCCTTGAGTATAAAGTCCTCAGGCAGTCTTGCTCACATCAGTGTTGAGAGGAGACCGTTGATCCAAGAGTTGCATCTGTTGGTGGATCAAGGTCTGATGATGAAGATCAGCAGATCAGGTGGACTACTAGCTCAATTTAAGGTACAATCTGTACTGAGGGATAGGATTAAAGCAGCTCAGAGCCAAGATCCTATTCTAGAAGAGCTTGCAGAGAATGTCAGAGCAGGGAAGTTCACTGATTTCACACTCGATGATGATGGTGTGTTATGGATCAGTGGTAGATTATGTGTTCCTGAAGTGGATGATTTGAGAGAAGAGATCCTAGAGGAAGCATATTCTATAGCCTATAGCGTACATCCAGGTGTTACTAAGATGTACCACAGTATCAGAGATCTATACTAGTGGGATGGATTGAAGAAGGATGTCGCTGATTATGTTACTAAGTGCCTGACGTGTCAGCAAGTGAAAGCTGTGCATCATAAGCCTTCTGGGAAGCTTCAGCCTCTTCCTATTCCCGAGTGGAAGTGGGAAAGGATAGCTATGGATTTTGTGGTTGGATTACCTCATTCTAAGGATGGATACGATTCCATCTGGGTGATTGTAGACAGGTTGACGAAGTCTGCACATTTCTTACCTGTGAAAGCCACTTATTATGTAGCTAGATTGGCAAAGCTGTATGTGAAGCATATTGTGTGCCTTCATGGAGTACCTATGTCCATTGTGTCATATAAAGGTTCAATGTTTACCTCTCATTTTTGGTAGAAGTTGTAGGAAGCGATGGGCACTAGATTGGATTTCAATACTGCTTTTCATCCTCAGACAGATGGTCAATCTGAGAGGATGATCCAGACACTGGAAGATATGTTGAGGATGTTTGTCTTGGATTTGGGAGGTAGCTGGGATGATCATTTTCCACTCGTAGAGTTTTCATATAATAATAGCTACCATAACAGTATTGGCATGGCACCATATGAGGCGTTATATGGAAGGAAGTGTAGATCCCCTTTGAGTTGGGATGAGATTGGTGAGAGAGCTTTGACTAGACTTGAGATGGTTCAGGATGTTGCAGAGAAATTCGCCGTGATTAAGTGCAGATTAGAGACCGTAATTAGCAGGCAGAAGAGTTATGCGGATCCTAGCCGCAGAGATGTGGAGTTTCAGGTTGGAGATTTTATTTTTCTGAAGGTATCTCCGATGAAGGGTGTGATAAGATTTGGTAGGAAGGGTAAGTTAGCACCGAGATATATTGGACCATTTGAGATTCTGGAGAGAGTTGGCACTGTTGCATATCGGTTGGATTTGCCTCCGAGTATGTCACAGGTGCATCCAGTATTTCATATCTCGATGCTGAGGAAGTATATCTCAAACCCTTCTCACGTGTTGTAGCCTGACAGTGTAGAAGTGAGTGAAGATTTGACGTTTGTGGAAGAACTTATGGCGATCGTTGATTATCAAGTTAAACAGTTGCGTTCAAAGCAGATTCTGATGGTCAAGGTTTTGTGGCGTAGCAATAGAGTCAAAGAGCATACGTGGGAGATTGAAGCTGAGATGCGAGCTTCTTACCCGTATCTCTTCCCTTCTTGATTTTGTGATCATTTTCTTTCTGGAATTCGGGGACGAATTCTTGTAAGGGGGGAAGACTGTAATATCCCGTGTTTTTAAATGTTTTAATATTTCATCAGGATATGCAGTGTTAATAATTTTTGTATATATATTATGATATTTTTACGAGTTGGTATGTATTTAAAACCTATTTTAATTATTGTGTATTATTTTAAGTGCTTTACGTAAAATTTTCCCGAGACTTGCATTTCCGGTAAAATTTTCACGTAAATAATTTACTATTAATTATTTTAAATAGATTTACGGACTTGCATGAACTCATATATATTTTTAAAATACTAAATAACATATGTTTGTGTAATTATTTGTTTAATTAATATTACCCTAATATTTTATTATTTGTTTATTTGTTTTAATATTATTTAATTATTTTAGGTGTATTAAATTATTAAAATATCAAATTATATGTGTGTGGTGTATATTTAATGTGTGTGATTTAATATTATTTTAATATATAGTATAAAGTATATATATATATATACATATATACATTTAATATTAACAAAAAAAAGTTAAAGTTTGAAGTATTTACCAAATTGCCACCCGAGCATCTTCTCCCTCCCGACCGTTCCCCATCACTATTCGCCGCTGCTACCACCAATTTCTTGCCGTTGGTGTGCCGTCCGGTGTGCCACCTCCTTCCCCAGCCTCTCCCCGCCGCCTGCTGCAGTTGTTTCCGGCGTCTGGAAGCCATTTTTGGTCGAAAAGCCGAAAGTGGTAGCTAACGTCGTTCACGACGTTTTTGACCACCGTTGTCGACACCGTCGGTCTCTTTCTTCTCCTTGAGCTCCGGTGAGTGTGATTCCAAGCTTTGTTTCACTTAAAATGGTCTTGATTTGCTTAGGTTTCGACTTTTCAAATTCGGCCATATTAGGGTTCTTGATTTTTTTGAACTTTAATTTGATTTATTCATGAAAAATTCCTTCACAAATTTTGTTCCCCTTAGCTTAATCTACATGTGTGAATTTTTGTGGAATTTTTGGAGATTATTTTGATTTTTGGGTATTTTTGAATATTTTAATATTATTTTCTAATTTTCGAAAAGTAATTAAATAAATTATGAAATTGTGTTTTATGATAAATATAGGTGTTGAAATGAATTATAGAAATTTATTTGGAATTTTTATGAATTTCTATGTATTTATTTTGAATTATTTAAGTTTATGTAATTTTGGGAAAATTAGGTTAATTATGTTTTTAATTGAAATTAATTGGTTAATTGAGTTTAATTATTGATATTATTGATAAATATGTTGATAAAATTAATTTTTGGATAATTATACTATTTTTGGTGAATTTTTGAATGAATTTTAGTATATTTATATATATAGGGGTATTTTGGTAATTTTACCCTTAATTGGCTAAAAATGTAATTTAATTGGTTTTAATAGTTATTAAAGGTATATAAATGATTTCTACAAATTATTTAATATTTTTAATTAATTAAAACTATTTTTCATGAATTATTTCAATTATATATATAATATACGATTTTACTAATAAAATGAGTTTTTATCGATTTTTATTGTGTTTTAAGGTTAATTATGTAATTTTTACATATAAAATATATTTCTGTGATATAAGGGTATTTTTGGCATTTTTATATTATTTTGTGAATTGTGGACCCCAGTCGGTAGACTGTAGTTTGGAGTCCGACCGAGGGGTTGTGGATGAGTTGTTGTGCCTGTTTTTCGAAGTGTGTTTCTTTGCAGGGCCGGCTCTACTCTTTGAGTAGAGAGATGTCCATTTTACAGGGGAGGTTCTATCGAATTTTTGGTAGAATTCTCGTAAAACATGATGTCCGGTCGAACCCTAATTTTAATTCTGTGTCTAATATTCTAGATCGAGTTTCTAGGGTTTTCTGCTAGGTTTATCCTGATGTCTGTTATTTTTGTATGTTTAGTTGCGCCGAGACCGAGGGCTAGTGGACTAGGCCCGTAGGACCCATCTCGTGGAGCGCACTAAGTGTGAGTTACTATTCTATATATATATGCTTTAGGGTGCATAATTTAGAAATGTATGTTTTATTTTGATTAAATATGCATAAATGGTTTGATTATTACTTAAATTTATTTTTAGTTTATTTTTGGTTTATTTTCGGCATATTTTGAATTATATGCATATTTTGCTAATAAATTATGTTTAAAATGTTTTTGAATATATTTCTAGCTTATTTTGCTATTATATTAGATTTGTTTGACGTATATATACTTGAAATGTACCTGGTTTACTTTTGGTATATTTCCAGTATATATATGGTTTATAATGCTATTTTATTCAAATTCATGCATCATTGATTTGTGAATGTATGTTTTATATTTAATAAATGAAGGATATCAATAGAACGTGCTACCTAGTGGGCAGCACTAGGACCAAGTACGTACCGGTGCGCTTATAGCATTTAGGCTATATTACTAACCAATTTCAGGATATTGATTGGGTTTGATTTGTCTGATGTGTGATATGATTTGGGAGTGTGATTGCTGGAGCTCGGTTGACTAAGTGTCTCGGGGCCAATCACACTGACAGTCAGACTGCTGGAGCTCGGTTGACTTAGTGTCTCAGAGCCAGTCTCGTGTCCAAATGGAACAAGTGAATATATTTGGAATAAGCGAGCCTGTATGGCTAGAGTGTTGTCTAACACCGTTTTTGAGGTTGCGATATTCTAGGGTTCTATTTGATCCTTCATAAATAGTGATTTTCAATAAAATATATAAAATGATTTTATTGCATCTGTATGTATTTTCCTGTATATATACATATTAGATATATACTGTTGATTGTGTGCATTGGCATTTAGTATGCATGTATATTGTAATATCCCGTGTTTTTTTAAAATATTTTTACACTGTACCGAGATATACAGTGTCAATAATTTTTATGCATTATACGATATTTTTATGAGTTAATATGTATTTTAAACCTATTTTAATTACTGTCTATTATTTTCAGTATTTTACGTAAAATTTTCCCGGGACTTTCATTTTCGGGGAAATTTCCACGTAAACAATGTATTATTAATTATTTTAAATGTATTTACGGGTTTGCATGAACTCATACATATTTTTAAATTATTAAATAAAGTCTGTGTGTGTATATTTATTTAATTAGGGTTTATTATTACCCTAATATTTTATTATTTATTTATTATTATTTGATTATTTTATTTATTATTAAATTATTAAAATTTATTATTTTTTTTCTTTTTTCTTTTTTTTTCTTTCTTTTTCTTTTCCTTTTTCTTTCTTTTTCTTTTTCTTTCTCTTTCCTTTCTTTCTTTTTCTTTTTCTTCTTCTTCTTCTTTCTTCTCCCGTGGGTGCCCGACGCCACCACCATTCTTCTCACCGTCGTTTCTCCCTCCTCCGGCCACCGTTTTCGACACCGCCGGTCTCTATCTTCTCCTTGAGCTCCGGTGAGTGTTATTCTAGCTTTGGTTTGAGCTAAAATGGTCTAGAATTGCTTAGGTTTTGAGTTGAAGTTTTCGGCCACTTTTGGTTTTTGATTTTTTTGAGCTTCGATTTGGATGATTCATGGAAACTTCCTTCACAAATGTTGTTCCTGGTAGCTTAATCTTCATGTATGAATTTTTGCAGAATTTTTGGAGATTGTTTGGATTTTTGGGTATTTTTGAATATTTTAATATTATTTTCGAATTTTCGGAAATTAATTATTTAAATTATGAAATTGGAGTTTATGGTTGAATTAGGTGTTGAAATGAATTATAGGAATTTACTTGGAATTTTTATGAATTTCTAAGTATTTATTTTTAATTATTGAAGTTTATGTGATTTTGTAAAATTAAGTTAATTGTGTTTTAAATTCAATTTAATTGGTTAATTGAGTTTAATTATTGATATTATTGATAAATATGTTGAGAAAATTAATTTTGGATAATTGTATGATTTTTGGTGAATTTTTGAAGTAATTTAGGTATATATATATATATAGGGGTATTTTGGTAATTTTACCCTAAATTGTCTAAAAATGTAATTTAATTGGTTTTAATATTTATTTAAGGTATAAAAATGATTTCTACAAAATATTTAATATTTTTAACTAATTAAAACTATTTTCCGGGAATTATTTTCAATTATATATATAATATACGGTTTTTCTAATAAAATGAGTTTTAATCGATTTTTACAGTGTTTCAAGATTTATTATGTAATTTCTACGTATGAAATCTATTTTTATGATTTAAGGATATTTTTGGTATATTTGAATATATTCTGTGTTGTGGACCCCGGTCGACAAATTGTAGTCTGGAGTCCGACCGAGGGGTTGTGATTGATTGTGGTGTTTATTTTTGAAGTGTATTTTCTTTGCAGGGTCGGCTCTACTCTTTTGAGTAGAGAGATGTCCGTTTTACAGGGGAGGTTCTGCCGGATTTCCGGTAGAATTCTCGTAAAACGTGATATCCAGTCGAACCCTAATTCTGTTTCCGTATTTTAATACTCTAGATTTAATTCTAGGATTTCTGTTAGGGTTATTCTGATGTCGATTAATTATTTCTTGTTTAGTTGCGCCGAGACTGAGGGTTAGTGGACCAGGCCCGTCGGACCTGTCTCGTGGAGCGCATTAGGTGAGTTACTATATTATATATATATGCTTAGGATGCATGATTTAGAAAATGCATGTTTTATTTTGACTAAATATGCATAAATAACATGATTTATATTCAAGTATATTTTTGGTATATTTTTGGTATATAATAAATTATATACATGTTTTATTAATAAAATATATTTAAAATCATTTTAAATATATTTTTAGTTTAATTCATGATTTGATTGGATTTATTTGACATATATATACTCAAAATATACCTGGTTTATGTTTGGTATATTTTCGGTATATATATGGTTTATATTGCTATTTCATTTATATCCATGCATCATTTATTTTTGTGAATGAATGTTTTATTATTTATTAATGAAGGATATCAATAGAACGTGCTACCTAGTGGGCAGCACTAGGACCGAGTACGTACCGGTACGCCTATAGCTTTAGGCTATATTACTAACTTATTTGTGGATATTGAATTGATTATGATTATTGATATGTGTGAGATGTGGTTTGGGTGTGATTGCTGGAGCTCGGTTGACCAAGTGTCTCGGGGCCAATCACACTGGCAGTCAGACTGCTGGAGCTCGGTTGACTTAGTGTCTCGGGGCCAGTCTACTGTCCAAATGGATTAAGTGGATATATTTGGAATCAGTGAGCCTGTATGGCTAGAGTGTTGTTTAACACTATTTTTCTGAGGTTGCGATATTCTAGGGTTCTATATGATCCTTCATAAAAGAGGTTTTTCAGATAAAATATATAAAATGATTTTTATTGCATCTGTGTGCAATTGCCTGTATATATACATATTATACATATACTGTTGACTGTATGCATTATCACTTAGAGTGTATGTATATATATTATAGTAATTCACTCAGTGAGGTCTGACTCCCCTCCGTTGACTATTTTTCAGGAGAGTCAACTTCCTCAGACCTCAGTAGCAGGTCGATACGCCGGATTTCTTCCGCCCCGGCTTCTTTATGTAAATATATACTTGAGTCTTATTTATTTTATCTAGACACTGCAGTAGTTGTGATTTTCAGTAGTTGTGATTTTCAGTAGTTGTAAATTAAAGTATTGGATTTTATGTATTTGTTTTAAAGAGATGTATTATGTTAAAACTGGATTTGTATAAAGATTATACATTTATGAGATTATATATGCGATGTGATGAGTTTTGAATTAAATCCAGTTGATATGGATGATATTGTAATATTTATGATTTTTATTTTCCGCTGCATATTATATTTTTATGGTTGTTATTGCATTTTTATTTTATTTTTAGGCTTGCTACGGGTTCCGGATTCGAAAGAATTCCCGTTCCCTAGCGCCGGTCATGGCCCCTGTTTTGGGTCGTGACAAAGTTGGTATCAGAGCGAAGTTCGTATCTGAGTGGAGTTCTGTGTCAGGGCTTAGTTATGTGAGTTGTGGCCCTAGTTTTAAAGTTGTGTTTTCTGTTGAACTACTGCAGTGTATTAGGTTCGAGTATGTCTTGATGAGTATTCCTTGCTGTAGTTTTCAGCGTTATTCCTCCGTTGTCTGTTTTGTCTGAATCTTTCCGTTTGTCTTTTCAGAATGAGGAGGCGAGCGCATGTCGCTCCACCGGTCGTTGAGGCCGAGGATGATGAGTCTTTTCAGGATGAGGTTTTACCTCCTGAGCAGCCAGTTAGACGTAGAGGTCGTGGCAGGGGTAGACCTCGAGGAGCGGCAGGTCGTCGTAGGCAGAGAGAGTTACAGGACGAGGAGCCTGTTGAGCCTGAGTTTGATGTTCCTGTTCCTCCAGTTGTTCAGCCTGTTCAGCCTGCCTATCAGCAGGGTATGTCTGACCCTGAGGCAGCTTTGTTCTATGCCAGAGTTGGCAGGATTGCTTTTGATGGTACTTCTGATCCTTTAGATTTTCTGCATGCGATTGAGACTAGGACTCAGACTGCTCATACCGAGTACCAGAGGATCATGATCGTTGAGTTGTCAGTTGAGGGACCAGCCTTGGATTGGTTTATTCAGATGATCCAGCCTTATATGATGACGATGACATGGGCTCAGTTTCGAGAGCGATTCATGAGGAGATTTTGTCCAGAGCCTCTTCGTTTGAGCTATCGTCTCCGTTTGACTAGTATTTCTCGTGGAGATCGATCAGTAGAGGAGTATACCCGAGAGTTCCTTCGTCTGGGTAGATATGCTGAGGATCTGATGCGAGATCAGTATTTCGCTGTTACTACCTATGTTACTGGTTTGGGTTCAGCTTTTGCTGGTATGCCTACAGCAGGTCTTACTCTCGAGTCGGTGATTGAGCTAGCTAAGGAGATCGAGGCTGAGATTAGTTAGGCAGGGAGCGATGCCTGATTATTACCAGTTGGGAGTTCAGTCGAGTGGATTGCAGGCTACTCTGTATTCGAGTTTTCATGTTGGATCGAGTAGTCAGCAGCGAGGTTCGACTCAGCAGAGTCAGAGACAGCAAGCAGCGAGTGCATCGGAGCAGTAGACATGGTCGTGGAGGTCAGCGTAGATCGTTTAGATTTGGGTCAGGTGCTGTCGAGCAGCAGCAGTGGTCGTAGTTCTGGATCAGCGGCCAGTGTTTGTCAGACTTGTGGTAGAGTCCATCAGGGACCGTGTTATCTGACACCATTGACATGTTTCAGATGCGGGCAGACAGGACATTTTGCCAGATCGTGTCCTTATTCCGGATATCAGCAGCAGCAGATTCTGCGATTCCCACAGCAGTCGATTGCTAGTGCAGCACCCGTGCCATTTCAGTTACCACCAGCTCAGCATCAGAGTTCTACTCAGTTTGTTCCACAGCAGAGTCATGGTAGAGGTACGAGAGGAGGTGCCAGAGGCGTTGGCCAGGCTTCTACCAGTCAGCAGGGAGGTTGAGGCCAGGCCAGAGTTTTTCATCTGACTCAGCAGGATGCTCAGGCATCTAATGCAGTCGTGGCAGGTATTCTTTCTGTTTGTTACCTGGATGCTTTGGTTTTGTTTGATCCGGGTGCCACACATTCGTTTGTTTCTCCTGTTTTTGCTTCTAAATCTTGTTGGCAAGCTTCGAGGATGGCTTTTCCCTTGTCTGTTGCCACTCCTCTGAGCGATTCTTTGGACGCCGATATTGTTCTTTCTGGTTGTCCAGTTCTCGTGGGGAGATAGAGAATTACCCGTTGATTTGATTTTGTTGGATGTGATGGAGTTTGATGTTATTTTGGGAATGGATTGGTTGTCTCAGCATTATGCCGTGGTTGATTGCAGGAATAAGGAGGTGATTTTCAGAATTCCTGGTGAAGTAGAATTTAAGTTTGTTGGTGACAGGAGTTCAGCACCTCAGAATCTTATTTCGGCTATTTCAGCGAGGAAGTTGTTGAGGAAAGGTTGTCAGGGGTTTTTGGCATTGGTTAGGGATACATCAGTGGAGAAGTTGTCACTCACAGATGTTCCTGTTGCTTGTGAGTTTCCTGATGTTTTTCCCGAGGAGTTGCCAGGTTTACCACCTCATAGAGAGATTGAGTTCTGTATAGATGTGGTTCCAGGTATTACTCCTATATCTATGCCACCCTATCGTATGGCTCCTGCAGAGTTGAGAGAGTTGAAGGAGCAGTTGCAAGAGTTGTTGGATAAAGGCTTCGTTAGACCTAGTGTTTCTCCTTGGGGTGCACCAGTCTTGTTTGTGAAGAAGAAGGATGGTACCCTGAGACTGTGCATTGACTATAGAGAGTTGAATAAGGTGACAGTGAAGAACAAGTATCCTCTCCCGACGATAGATGATTTATTTGATCAGCTCCAGGGTGCACAGTTCTTTTCTAAAGTTGACTTGAGGTCGGGTTATCATCAGCTGCGGATTAGTGAAGCTGATATTCCTAAGACAGCGTTCCGCACCCGATATGGTCATTATGAGTTTCTGGTGATGTCTTTTGGTTTGACTAATGCACCAGCAGCTTTTATGGACCTGATGAACAGAGTATTCCGACCGTATGTGGATCAGTTTGTTGTAGTCTTCATTGATGATATACTAGTATATTCGAGGAGTATGGAAGAGCACGTATATCACTTGAGGATTGTACTACAGACACTGAGAGATCATCAGCTTTATGCTAAATTCTCGAAGTGTGATTTCTGGATGGAGAGTGTTTCTTTTCTTGGACACGTAGTGTCTAAAGAAGGTATTCAGGTTGATCCACAGAAGATTGAAGCAGTATCTGAGTGGCCTAGACCTACTTCAGTTACTGAGATTCGGAGTTTTCTGGGTTTAGCCGGGTATTATAGGTGGTTTGTGCAGGATTTTTCCAGGATAGCAGCCCCTATGACTCGCTTGACTCAGAAGAATGTTAGATTCGAGTGGTCAGAAGCTTGTGAGAATAGTTTTCAGTTGTTGAAGGAGAAGTTGACCACAGCGCCAGTATTAGCTTTGCCTAATAGTGTGGATAAGTTCACAGTTTACTGTGATGCCTCTAGAATTGGTCTTGGTTGTGTGTTGATGCAGAATGGAAGGGTGATAGCCTATGCTTCGAGGCAGTTGAAGAAGCATGAGCAGAACTATCCCACACATGATCTTGAGATGGCTGCAGTGATCTTTGCTTTGAAGATTTGGAGACATTATTTGTACGGGGTGACTTGTGAGATATTTACTGATCACAAGAGCCTTAAGTACATTTTCCAGCAGCGAGATCTGAATTTGAGGTAGAGAAGATGGTTGGAACTGTTGAAGGATTATGATTGCGAGATTCTTTACCATCCGGGTAAAGCTAATGTGGTAGCAGATGCCTTGAGTAGGAAGTCTTCAGGTAGTCTTGCTCATATAAGTGTTGAGAGGAGACCATTGATCCAGGAATTGCATTTGTTGGTGGATCAAGGTCTGATGATGAAGATCAGTAGATCAGGTGGACTGTTAGCTCAGTTTAAAGTACGATCTGTGCTAAGGGATAGGATTAAAGCAGCTCAGAGCCGAGATCCTATTCTAGAAGAGCTTGCAGAGAATGTCAGAGCAGGGAAGTTCACTGATTTCACACTCGATGATGATGGTGTGTTGTGGATCAGTGGTAGATTGTGTGTTCCTGATGTGGATGATTTGAGAGAGGAGATTTTAGAGGAAGCACATTCTACAGCCTACAGCGTTCATCCTGGTGTTACTAAGATGTACCACAGTATCAGAGATCTATACTGGTGGGATGGATTGAAGAAGGATGTTGCTGATTATGTTGCTAAGTGCTTGACGTGTCAGCAAGTGAAAGCCGAACATCAGAAGCCTTCTGGGAAGCTTCAGCCTCTTCCTATTCCCGAGTGGAAGTGGGAAAGGATAGCTATGGATTTTGTGGTCGGTTTACCTCGTTCGAAGGATGGATATGATTCCATCTGGGTGATTGTAGACAGATTGACGAAGTCTGCACATTTCTTGCCTGTGAAAGCCACATATTCAGTTGCTAGATTGGCGAAGTTGTATGTGAAGCATATTGTGTGCCTTCATGGAGTACCTGTGTCCATTGTGTCAGATAGAGGTTCGGTGTTTACTTCTCGTTTTTGGCAGAAGTTGCAGGAAGCGATGGGCACTAGGTTGGATTTCAGTACTGCTTTTCATCCTCAGACAGATGGTCAGTCTGAGAGGACGATCCAGACACTGGAAGATATGTTGAGGATGTGTGTCATGGATTTGAGAGGTAGCTGGGATGATCATTTGTCGCTTGTTGAGTTTGCATATAATAACAGCTACCATAGCAGTATTGGTATGGCACCATATGAGGCGTTTTATGGAAGGAAGTGTAGATCCCCGTTGAGTTGGGATGAGATTGGTGAGAGAGTTTTGACTGGACCAGAGATGGTTCAAGATGCTGCAGAGAAAGTCGCCGTGATCAAGCGTAGATTAGAGACCGCAGTAAGCAGACAGAAGAGTTATGCGGATCCTAGGCGCAGAGATGTGGAGTTTCAGGTTGGAGATTTTGTTTTTCTGAAAGTATCTCCGATGAAGGGTGTGATGAGATTTGGCAGGAAGGGTAAGTTAGCACCGAGATATATTGGACCGTTTGAGATTCTGGAGAGAGTTGGCACTGTTGCATATCGGTTGGATTTGCCTCCGAGTATGTCACAGGTGCATCCAGTATTTCATATCTCGATGTTGAGGAAGTATATCTCAGATCCTTCACATGTGTTGCAACCTGACAGTGTGGAAGTGAGTGAAGATTTGACGTTTGTGGAAGAACCTGTGGCGATCGTAGATTTTCAAGTTCGACAGTTGCGATCGAAGCAGATTCCGATGGTCAAGGTTTTGTGGCGTAGCGACAGAGTTGAAGAGCATACGTGGGAGACTGAAGCTGAGATGCGAGCTTCTTACCTGTATCTCTTTCCTTCCTGATTCTGTAATCTTCTTTTTAGAATTCGGGGACGAATTCTTGTAAGGGGGGAAGACTGTAATATCCCGTGTTTTTTTAAAATATTTTTACACTGTACCGAGATATACAGTGTCAATAATTTTTATGCATTATACGATATTTTTATGAGTTAATATGTATTTTAAACCTATTTTAATTACTGTCTATTATTTTCAGTATTTTACGTAAAATTTTCCCGGGACTTTCATTTTCGGGGAAATTTCCACGTAAACAATGTATTATTAATTATTTTAAATGTATTTACGGGTTTGCATGAACTCATACATATTTTTAAATTATTAAATAAAGTCTGTGTGTGTATATTTATTTAATTAGGGTTTATTATTACCCTAATATTTTATTATTTATTTATTATTATTTGATTATTTTATTTATTATTAAATTATTAAAATTTATTATTTTTTTTCTTTTTTCTTTTTTTTTCTTTCTTTTTCTTTTCCTTTTTCTTTCTTTTTCTTTTTCTTTCTCTTTCCTTTCTTTCTTTTTCTTTTTCTTCTTCTTCTTCTTTCTTCTCCCGTGGGTGCCCGACGCCACCACCATTCTTCTCACCGTCGTTTCTCCCTCCTCCGGCCACCGTTTTCGACACCGCCGGTCTCTATCTTCTCCTTGAGCTCCGGTGAGTGTTATTCTAGCTTTGGTTTGAGCTAAAATGGTCTAGAATTGCTTAGGTTTTGAGTTGAAGTTTTCGGCCACTTTTGGTTTTTGATTTTTTTGAGCTTCGATTTGGATGATTCATGGAAACTTCCTTCACAAATGTTGTTCCTGGTAGCTTAATCTTCATGTATGAATTTTTGCAGAATTTTTGGAGATTGTTTGGATTTTTGGGTATTTTTGAATATTTTAATATTATTTTCGAATTTTCGGAAATTAATTATTTAAATTATGAAATTGGAGTTTATGGTTGAATTAGGTGTTGAAATGAATTATAGGAATTTATTTGGAATTTTTATGAATTTCTAAGTATTTATTTTTAATTATTGAAGTTTATGTGATTTTGTAAAATTAAGTTAATTGTGTTTTAAATTGAATTTAATTGGTTAATTGAGTTTAATTATTGATATTATTGATAAATATGTTGAGAAAATTAATTTTGGATAATTGTATGATTTTTGGTGAATTTTTGAAGTAATTTAGGTATATATATATATATAGGGGTATTTTGGTAATTTTACCCTAAATTGTCTAAAAATGTAATTTAATTGGTTTTAATATTTATTTAAGGTATAAAAATGATTTCTACAAAATATTTAATATTTTTAACTAATTAAAACTATTTTCCGGGAATTATTTTCAATTATATATATAATATACGGTTTTTCTAATAAAATGAGTTTTAATCGATTTTTACAGTGTTTCAAGATTTATTATGTAATTTCTACGTATGAAATGTATTTTTATGATTTAAGGATATTTTTGGTATATTTGAATATATTCTGTGTTGTGGACCCCGATCGACAGATTGTAGTCTGGAGTCCGACCGAGGGGTTGTGATTGATTGTGGTGTTTATTTTTGAAGTGTATTTTCTTTGCAGGGTCGGCTATACTCTTTTGAGTAGAGAGATATCCGTTTTACAGGGGAGGTTCTGCCGGATTTCCGGTAGAATTCTCGTAAAACGTGATATCCAGTCGAACCCTAATTCTGTTTCCGTATTTTAATACTCTAGATTTAATTCTAGGATTTTCTGTTAGGGTTATTCTGATGTCGATTAATTATTTCTTGTTTAGTTGCGCCGAGACTGAGGGTTAGTGGACCAGGCCCGTCGGACCTGTCTCGTGGAGCGCATTAGGTGAGTTACTATATTATATATATATGCTTAGGATGCATGATTTAGAAAATGCATGTTTTATTTTGACTAAATATGCATAAATAACATGATTTATATTCAAGTATATTTTTGGTATATTTTTGGTATATAATAAATTATATACATGTTTTATTAATAAAATATATTTAAAATGTTTTTAAATATATTTTTAGTTTAATTCATGATTTGATTGGATTTATTTGACATATATATACTCAAAATATACCTGGTTTATGTTTGGTATATTTTCGGTATATATATGGTTTATATTGCTATTTCATTTATATCCATGCATCATTTATTTTTGTGAATGAATGTTTTATTATTTATTAATGAAGGATATCAATAGAACGTGCTACCTAGTGGGCAGCACTAGGACCGAGTACGTACCGGTACGCCTATAGCTTTAGGCTATATTACTAACTTATTTATGGATATTGAATTGATTATGATTATTGATATGTGTGAGATGTGGTTTGGGTGTGATTGCTGGAGCTCGATTGACCAAGTGTCTCGGGGCCAATCACACTGGCAGTCAGACTGCTGGAGCTCGGTTGACTTAGTGTCTCGGGGCCAGTCTACTGTCCAAATGGATTAAGTGGATATATTTGGAATCAGTGAGCCTGTATGGCTAGAGTGTTGTTTAACACTATTTTTCTGAGGTTGCGATATTCTAGGGTTCTATATGATCCTTCATAAAAGAGGTTTTTCAGATAAAATATATAAAATGATTTTTATTGCATCTGTGTGCAATTGCCTGTATATATACATATTATACATATACTGTTGACTGTATGCATTATCACTTAGAGTGTATGTATATATATTATAGTAATTCACTCAGTGAGGTCTGACTCCCCTCCGTTGACTATTTTTCAGGAGAGTCAACTTCCTCAGACCTCAGTAGCAGGTCGATACGCCGGATTTCTTCCGCCCCGGCTTCTTTATGTAAATTATATACTTGAGTCTTATTTATTTTATCTAGACACTGCAGTAGTTGTGATTTTCAGTAGTTGTGATTTTCAGTAGTTGTAAATTAAAGTATTGGATTTTATGTATTTGTTTTAAAGAGATGTATTATGTTAAAACTGGATTTGTATAAAGATTATACATTTATGAGATTATATATGCGATGTGATGAGTTTTGAATTAAATCCAGTTGATATGGATGATATTGTAATATTTATGATTTTTATTTTCCGCTGCATATTATATTTTTATGGTTGTTATTGCATTTTTATTTTATTTTTAGGCTTGCTACGGGTTCCGGATTCGAAAGAATTCCCGTTCCCTAGCGCCGGTCATGGCCCCTGTTTTGGGTCGTGACATATATATATTATAGTAATTCACTCAGTGAGGTCTAACTCCCCTCTGTTGATCATTTTTCAGGAGAGTCATCATCTTCAGACCTCAGTAGCAGGCTTGTACGTCGGATTTCTTCCGCCCCGGCTTCTTTATGTAAACTACTTATCTGAGTCTTGAGTTCTATTTTATCTAGACACTGTAGTAGTCATTAAATTATTAAAGAAATATTGTATTATATTTGAACTGGATTTGTATTAAAAGAGTTTATATATATATATGAGATGAGGAATTAATTTAAATTCAGTTAGTGCAAATGTTATTATATTTATGGTTTTTATTTCCGCTGCATTATATACTATTGTTATTACTATTGCATGTTTTATTTTATTTTTTTAGGCTTGCTACGGATTCTGGATTCGAAAGAATTCCTGTTCCCTAGCGTCGATCATGGCCCCGATTTTGGGTCGTGACACACAAAGGCCAAGGTAGAGGTAGACCTCGAGGAGCGGTAGGTCGCCATTAATAGTGAGAGCTACAAAATGAGGAATCTGTAGAGATAGAGTATGAGGAAGCTGTTATACCTCTAGTTGCACTACCATTATAACCTATCTATCAGCAGGGTATGTCTGACCCTAAGGCAGCACTGTTCTACACTAGAGTTTGTCATATAGCCTTTGATAGGATATCAGATCTGTTAGACTTTTTGCACGCTATTAAGATGAGGACTCGGACTGCTTACACCGAGTACCAACAAATTATAATAGTCGAGTTGTCCGTAGAGGGACCAACCCTAGATTGGTTCATCCAGGTGATTCAGCCATACATGACTATGATGACTTGGGCACAGTTTAGAGAGAGATTTATATAGAGATTCTATCTAGAGCCACTCCGGATGAGTTTTAGACTTCTATTAATGAGCATCAACAGAGGTGATAGATTTATCGAGGATTACGCTAGAGAGTTTCTCTAACTTGGTAGATATGCAGAGGATTTGATGCGAGACTAGTATTTTGCTGTCATAATTTACGTCATTGGTCTGGGTTTTGCATTTGCTGGGATGCCTACTGCAGACCTTACTCTGAAGTCAATGATAGAGTTGGCCAAAGAGATAAAGTTAAGACTAGTCAGGCAAGGAGCTATGCCTGATTACTATCAGTTGGGTGTTCAATCAGGAGGATTCCATACTACTCCATATTCAACTTTCTAGATTGGTTCCAATAGTCAACAAAGAGGCTCAGTACAACAAAGTTAGAGGTAGCAGCAAAGAGTATATAGGAGTAGTAGACATGGTCGTGTTAGACCTCGTAGACCTATCAAATTTAGGTTAGGTGCTTTTAGCAGTAGCAATGGTCAGAGTTCGGGTTACATTAGCATAGGATCAGTAGCTAGCGCCTATCAGACTTATGGTAGAGTCCATTAGGGACCCTGTTATATGGCATCGCTGACATGTTTTCATTGCAGATAAATGGGACACTTTGCTAGATCATGCCCATATTCTAGTTTTTAGCCACAGTATTCAATTGCTAATGTAGCACCAACACCTTTTCAGTTGCCTCCAACTCAGTATCCAAGCATGACACAGATTGTTGCCTAGCAAGGGCATGGTAGAGGTACCGGAGGAGGTGCCAGAGGTTTTGGCCAGGCTTCCACCAGTCAATAAGGAGGTCGAGGTTAGGCCAGGGTTTTCCACCTCACTCGGTAGGATGCTCAGGCATATAATGTCATCATTGTAGGTATTATTCCAGTTTGTTACTTGGATGCTTAGGTTTTGTTTGATCCGGGTGCCATACACTCTTTTGTATCCCTTATTTTTACTTTGAAGTCATGTTAGCAAGCTTCAAGGATGGCTTTTCCTTTGTCTATTGCCACTCTTCTAAGAGATTTGTTGGACATCGACATTGTTCTTTCTAGTTGTACAATGTTTGTCGAAGGCAGAGAACTGCCTGCAGAATTAGTGTTATTAGATATGATAGAATTTGATATGATTTTGGGTATGGATTGGTTGTCTCAACACTATGCCATTATGGATTATTGGAGTAAAGAGGTGATTTTTAGAATTCCTAATGAAAAAGAATTTAAAGTTGTGGGTGATAAGAGTTCTGCACCTCAAAATCTCATCTCCGCTATCACAGCTAGGAAAATGTTGAGGAAAGGTTGTCAAGGATATTTGGCATTAGTTAGGGATACTTTTGTGGAGAAGTTGTCACTCATAGATGTTCCTGTTGCCTGTGAGTTTCCTGATGTTTTTCCTGAGGAATTGGCAGCTTTACTACCTCATAGAGAGATTGAGTTATGTATAGATGTGGTTCTAGGCACTACTCCTATCTTGATGCTACCCTATAGAATGGCTCCTGAATAGTTAAAAGAGTTGAAGGAGTAGTTGTAGGAATTACTAGATAAGGGTTTCATCAGACCCAGTGTTTCTCCTTGGGGTGCACCAGTCTTATTTATGAGGAAGAAGGATGGTACCCTGAGACTGTGCATTGATTATAAAGAGTTGAATAAAGTGACAGTGAAGAACAAGTATCCTCTCCCAAGGATAGATGATTTATTTGATCAGCTTTAAGGTGCACAGTTCTTTCCTAAGATTGACCTAAGGATGGGTTAACATCAGTTGCAGATTAGTGAGGCCGATGTTCCTAAAATGGCATTCTGCACTCGATATGGCCACTATGAGTTTCTAGTGATGTCATTTAGGTTAACTAATGCACCAGCTACTTTTATGGATCTAATGAACAGGGTATTCAGACCATTTATGGTAGTCTTTATTGATAATATACCAGTATATTCAAAGAGTATGGAGGAGCATATATATCACTTAAGGATTGTATTACAGACACTGAGAGAATATCAGCTTTATGCTAAATTCTTAAAGTGTGATTTTTGGTTGGAGAGTATTGCATTCCTTGGACGCATAGTGTCTAAAAATGGTATCCAGGTTGATTCATAAAAGATTAAGGCAGTATCTTAGTGGCCCAGACCGATGACAGTTATATAAATTAGTAGTTTCCTGGATTTAGCTAGGTATTATAGGAGATTTATGCAAGATCTTTCTAAAATTATAGCTCTTATAACTTTCTTGACTCAAAAGAATGTGAAGTTTGAGTGGTCAGATACTTATGAGAACAATTTCCAGTTGCTGAAGGAGAAGTTGACCACAACTCTAGTTTTGGCTTTGCTTAATGGAGTAGATAAATTCACTGTGTACTGATGCCTCTAGAGTCAGGCTAGGTTGTGTGTTGATGCAGAATGGTAGGGTGATAGCATACGCTTTAAGGCAGTTGAAGAAGCATAAACATAATTATCCTACTCACAACCCAAAGATGGCTGCAGTGATCTTTGCTCTCAAGATTTAGAGACATTATCTGTACGGGGTGACTTATGAGATTTATTATCCAGGAAAAGCTAATATGGTAGCAGATGCCTTAAGTAGGAAGTCCTCAGGTAGTCTTGCTCACATTAGTGTGGAGAGGAGACTGTTGATCCAAGAGCTGCACCAGTTGGTGGATCAAGGTCTGATGATGAAGATTAGCATATCTGGTTGATTATTAGCTCAGTTTATAGTTTGATAAGTGCTGAGAGATAGGATTAAGGCAGCTCAGGGCCGAGATCCTGTTATAGCAGAGCTTATAGAGAATATTCATACAGGGAAGTTCACTGACTTCACACTTGATGATGATGATGTTTTGTTGATCAGTGGTAGGTTATGCGTTCTTGATGTGGATAATTTAAGAGGAGATCCTTGAGAAAGCACATTCTATAGCCTACAGCATACATCCAGGTGTTATTAAGATGTACCACTGTATCAAAGATTTATACTGGTGGGATGGACTAAATAAGGATGTAGCCGATTTTGTTTTCAAGTGTTTAACTTGTTAGCAAGTGAAAGTTGAACATCATAAGCCTTCTGGGAAGCTTCAACCACTTCCTATTCTTGAGTGGAAGTGGGAGAGAATTGCTATGGATTTTATGGTTGGGTTACCTTGTTCTAAGGATGAATACGATTCCATCTGGGTAATTATGGATAGGTTAACCAAGTCTGCTAATTTATTGCTTGTGAAAGCCATTTATTCTATAGCTAAATTAGCGAAGCTGTATGTTAAGCATATTATATGCCTTCATGGAGTACTTGTGTCCATTGTATCTGATAGAAGTTTAGTGTTTACCTCTCATTTTTGGTAGAAGTTACAAGCAAAGATGGGCACCAGGCTTGATTTTAGTACTACTTTTCATCCTTAGATAGATGGTCAGTCTGAGAGGACGATCCAGACACTTAAAGATATGTTGAGGATATGTGTATTGGATCTAAGAGGTAGCTGGGATGATCATTTGTCGCTTGTGGAGTTTTCTTATAATAACAGCTACCATAGTAGTATTAGGATGGCACCATATAAGGCTTTGTACAAAAGAAAGTGTAGATCCCCTCTGTGTTGGGATGAGATTAAGGAAAGAGAGTTGACTAGACCTGAGATGGTTCAGGATGCAGTAAAAAAGGTTGCTATAATCAAAAGGAGATTAGAGACCGCAGCTAGCAGACAGAAGAGCTATGCAAATCCGAGATGCACAGATGTGGAGTTTCAGGTTAGAGACTATGTATTCTTGAAGGTGTCTCTTATGAATGGTGTGATAAGATTTGGCAAGAAAGGGAAACTAGCACTGAGATATATTGCAATAGTAGACTATCAAGTTCATTAATTGTGTTCGAAGCAGATTTCAATGGTCAAGGTGTTGCGAAGGAAACACTTAGGAGATAGAATCTAATATGCGAGTTGCTGACCCTTATCTCTTTCTTTGATAATTCTTGTTTTTGTTCTTTTCTTTGAATTCAATGACAAATTCTTATGAGGAAAGATTGTAATGACCTTATATTTTAAATAATATAAAATTATTTTGATATATGCAGTGTTAATAAAATTTTAAATTTTATTTATATATTTTTGTTATTATTTGTGAATATTATTTATTTATTTTACTCTAAAAGTTTTATTTATGTAAATTAATTTATTTGGGGAGTTCTATTATTTAAATATATTAAAGTTATTATCATTACTATTATTTTAAATAGTATTATTATTATCATTTCATTGTTATTATTATTATTGTTATTTGTCATTATTATGATTATTATTATTGATATTATTGTTACTATAATAATAATAATTATTAATAATTGTTATCATACTTATTCTAATATATATATATAATAAACAATACAAAACTAGGATTTTCGGGTCAAGGGTCAGCCACCTCCTTCTTTCTTTTTCTTTTTTTTTTCTTTCCTCTCCCTTGTTTCTTCCTTCTCTTCCTATAACTTTCACTGTACAACCCTTACCTTGTCGGACTGCCATAGCTGCCACCACCCATCACTGTCAACTCCTTTCTTCCTCTTCAACCTTCCCGTCACCTGAAGACTGTCGGAGTGCCACCAGAACTACTAGAAATAGCAACAATAGCAAGGAGCCTCCATGAACGCCGGTAGCTCCTCTAGTCACCTTAGCTTGCGTTCTTGGGCTTGCCAGACTCCTTAAGCATCGGTAAGTTCATTTCTGAGCTTTGTTTGAGTCAATCTTCCTTGGTTTTTGTAATAACCCAAATATTTTAAATTATTTTTATATAAATTATCTGGGTTTTCAACGATGTTAATTATATTATTTTATGTTGTTATTATTGATATATTAAATTGTTATATTTAAGTACTAAATTTAAAATTCTATTTGAGAACTAATAATATTTTTATTTCTATGTCATTTTATTTGCATGCACATACATTATTATTTTAATTGTCTTAATATTTTATACATAGCGTTATTATTGTTTATTATTATTATTTATATTATTATTTTAGCTAGTGCTAGTATTATTATTATTGTTATATATATATATATATATATATATATATATATATATATATATATATACCACTTTAACTACCCAATATATATATAATATAATAAACTTAAACTACCCTATTCAAGTATATACATATATATAGATCAAAACCCACCCCACTCTTTCTTTCTCCCTATTTCTCACGCCATTTCCTCTCTTCACTTTGTTGTCCCATTTTTTTTCCTTTCTCTCCTACTACTTCTTCCTTTCCAGTCACTACCATCTGCTTCCTTCTTCTTCTTGTTGTTATCCTTCATTTTCCAGCATCAATAACAACAACAATAAGAACAACATCAACAACAGTAAGGACAATAACATCAATGGCAGAACAGCCCTCCTGTCCTAGGAATTATGCTTTAGGTGAGTTTTAGGCTGATTTAGTTAAGTTGTAAGGTTGATTTCTAGGTTGTTTACTAGTTAACTATTAGTTGTTTATTAGTAGACTATTAGTTGTTTGTTAGTAGACTGTTAGTTGTTAGTTAGCAGACTATTAGTTGTTTGTTAGTTGTTTATTAGTTATTGTGTTTATTTTAATTTTTAATTAATTAATATAATTTTTGCTTAATTTATTTCTTAATATTTTGTTGATTTTTGAATTGATCTATATGTAGTTAGTTGATTTTGAATTATTTTAGTTAATTTATAATTATGGGTATTTTTGAATATTTTAATAATATAATTTGTGTATTTTGTTAATTAATTATTTGGGTTGAATATTTGAGTAATTAGTGTTAGTATATTAAGTTAGTAATTTTTGTGTTAATAAAATTATTTTTTTTAATAAATTTATATTATTTTTGTGTGGAATTATTAGGTTTATGTGAATATTGGAATGTTTGGGGTAATTATGTAATTTGGTTGAAAATATAGTTAAATTATATTTTTAAATGGTTTTAGAATTTTGTAAAGTACTAGAATAATTGTTATAAATTAATTACTATTTTTAATTAATTAATTCGAATTTTTGAAAAATTTATTCAAATAATAAATTCTTTATTATTTTGTGTCTAAATGGGGTTTTAATTAGTTTTATAGTATATTTAAGCTATTTAGATAATTAAATGTGAATTTGACTATATTATGATTAATTGTAAAATTGCATTTTATTAATATTATATTAATATTTGGGATTTTATTAAATTATGGTGAAAAATAAATGTATTTAGTGTTTTGAACATTGAATAAATTATATTATGATTTATTATTAATTTTTATAGTTTTTGGTGATTTTATTATATTAATATTTAATATTTACTTATTTGTATTTTTGTGAACCTTAGTTGGGAATTATGCAGTTCGTGGTCCCAACCCGAAGTATTGAGTTTTTATGAAATTTGAAGTGTGTTTACTTGCAAGATTGACTCTACTTCGGTAGAGGGATGTAATATCCCGTGTTTTTTTAAATATTTTTACACTGTACCGGGATATGCAGTGTTGATAAATTTTGAATATATGTGAGATATTTTTACGAGTTAATATATATTTAAAACCTATTTTAATTACTGTTTATTATTTTCAGTGTTTTACGTAAAATTTTCCCGGGACTTGCATTTTCGGGGAAATTTTCACGTAAATATTTTAATAGTAATATTTTAAATATATTTTCGGACTTGCATGTACTCATACGTATTTTTAAATATTAAATAAAGCCTATGTGTGTGTATATTTATTTAATTAGGGTTTAATGTATTACCCTAATATTTTATTATTTATTTATTGTTATTTAATTATTTTATTTATTATTAAATTATTTTATTATTATTTTATTTATACTTAATTATTTTATTTTCTTTTTATTTTTATTTTTTCTTTTTTCTTTTTCTTTTCTTTTCTTTTTCTTTTCTTTTCTTTTCTTTCTTTTTCTTTTTCTTTTTCTTCTTCTTCTTTCCTCCCGCCCCCGACGCCCGACCACCATCCCTCACCGTCTACAACTCCGGCCACCTACCGTCGGTGTGCCTCCCGGCTTGCCACCACCATTCCCAGTCGTCCTCCGCCGCCTCCAGCTCCTTTCCCCGGCGCTGGCAGCTCCATTCTTCCTCTTTTGGCCGAAATTTTCCCTTCGCCGTTTCTCCCTCCTCCGGCCACCATTTTTGACACCGCCGGTCTCTTTCTTCTCCTTGAGGTCCGGTGAGTGTGATTCTAGCTTTGGTTTGAGCTAAAATGGTTTAGATTTGTTTAGGTTTCGAATTTTCAATTTCGGTCACATTAGGGTTTTTGATTTTTTTGAGCTTCGAATTGGATGATTCATGGAAACTCCCTTCAGAAATGTTGTTCCTAGTAGTTCAATCTACATGTATGAATTTTTGTAGAATTTTTGGAGATTTTTTGGATTTTTGGGTATTTTTGAATATTTTAATATTATTTTCTAATTTTCGGAAATTAATTATTTAAATTATGAAATTGGAGTTTATGGTTGAATTAGGTGTTGAAATGAATTATAGGAATTTATTTGGAATTTTTATGAATTTCTAAGTATTTATTTTGAATTATTGAAGTTTATGTGATTTTGAGAAATTAGGTTAATTGTGTTTTTATTTGAATTTAATTGGTTAATTGAGTTTAATTATTGATATTATTGATAAATATGTTGAGAAAATTAATTTTGGATAATTGTATAATTTTTGGTGAATTTTTGAAGTAATTTAAGTATATTTATATATATAGGGGTATTTTGGTAATTTTACCCTAAATTGTCAAAAAATGTAATTTAATTGGTTTTAATATTTATTTAAGGTATAAAAATGATTTCTACAAAATATTTGGTATTTTTAACTAATTAAAACTATTTTTCGGGAATTATTTTCAATTATATATATAATATACGGTTTTTCTAATAAAATGAGTTTTATTCGGTTTTTACAGTGTTTCAAGGTTAATTATGTAATTTCTACGTATAAAATTTATTTTTGTGATTTAAGGATATTTTTGGTATATCTGGAATTGTTCTGTGATTGTGGACCCCGGTCGGCAGATTGTAGTCTGGAGTCCGACCGAGGGGTTGTGGATTTTTGTTGAGCTTGTATTTTGAAGTGTGTTTCTTTGCAGGGTCGGCTCTACTCTTTTGAGTAGAGAGATGTCCATTTTACAGGGGAGGTTCTGCCGAATTTTCGGTAGAATTATCATAAAACGTGATATCCAGTCGAACCCTAATTTTCGATTCTGTGTTTAATACTCTAGATTGAATTCTAGGATTTCTGTTAGGTTTATTCTAATGTCGGTTATTTATTGCTTTTTTAGTTGCATCGAGACCGAGGGCTAGTGGACCAGGCCCGTCGGACCTGTCTCGTGGAGTGCATTAGGTGAGTTACTATACTATATATATATGCTTAGGATGCATGATTTAGAAATGCATGTTTTATGTTGATTAAATATGCATAAATAATTTGATTATTTCTTAAGTTTACATTAAGTATATTTTTGGTATATAATAAATTATATACATGTTTTATTAATAAAATATTTTTAAAATATTTTTAAATATATTTTTAGTTTAATTTATAATTTGATTGGACTTATTTAACATATATATACTCGAAATATACCTGGTTTACTTTTGGTATATTTCTGGTATATATATGGATTATATTGTTATTTCATTTATATTCATGCATCATTTATTTTTGTGAATGAATGTTTTATATTTAATGATGAAGGATATCAATAGAACGTGCTACCTAGTGGGCAGCACTAGGACCGAGTACGTACCGGTACGCCTATAGCTTTAGGCTATAATACTAACTTATTTATGGATATTGATTTGATGTGATTATTGATATGTGTGAGATATGGTTTGGAGGTATGATTGCTGGAGCTCGGTTGACCAAGTGTCTCGGGGCCAATCACACTGGCAGTCAAACTGCTGGAGCTCGGTTGACTTAGTGTCTCGGGGCCAGTCTACTGTCTAAATGGATTAAGTGGATATATTTGGACTAAGTGAGCCTGTATGGCTAGAGTGTTGTTTAACACTATTTCTGAGGTTGCGTTATTCTAGGGTTCTATGTGATCCTTCATAAAAGATGATTTTCAATAAAATATATAAAAATGATTTTTCTGCATCTGTGTGAAATTGCCTGTATATATATATATATTATATATATACTGTTGATTGTATGCATTATCACTTAGTGTGTATGTATATATATTATAGTAATTCACTCAGTGAGGTCTGACTCCCCTCCGTTGACTATTTTTCAGGAGAGTCAACTTCCTCAGACCTCAGTAGCAGGTTGATACGCCGGATTTCTTCCGCCCCGGCTTCTTTATGTAAATCATTTACTTGAGTCTTATTTATTTTATTTAGACACTGCAGTAGTTATGAATTAAAGTGTTGGATTTCATGCATTTTATTTTAAAGAGATGTATTATGTTGAAACTGGATTTGTATTAAAGATTATATATATCTATGTGATGAGATTTTGATTTAAATCCAGTTGATGTGGATGATATTATGATTTTTATTTCCGCTGCATATTATATTGTTATTGATATTATGGCATGATTTATTTTATTTTTAGGCTTTCTACGGGTTCCGGATTCGAAAGAATTCCCGTTCCCTAGCGCCGGTCATGGCCCCTATTTTGGGTCGTGACAAAGTTGGTATCAGAGCGGAGTTCTGTGTCAGGGCTTAGTTATGTGAGTTGTGGCCCTAGTTTTAAAGTTGTGTTTTCTTTTGGTAACTACTGCAGTGTATTAGGTTCGAGTATGTCTTGATGAGTATTCCTTGCTGTAGTTTTCAGCATTATTCCTCCATTGTCTGTTTTGTCTGAATCTTTTCGTTTGTCTTTTCAGTATAAGGAGGCGAGCGCGTGTCGCTCCACCGGTCGTTGAAGCCGAGGATGATGAGTCTTTTCAGGATAAGGTTTTACCTCCTGAGCAGCCAGTTAGACGTAGAGGTCGTGGCAAAGGTAGACCTCGAGGAGCGGCAGGTCGTCGTAGGCAGGGAGAGTTACAGGACGAGGAGCCTGTTGAGCCTGAGTTTGATGTTCCTGTTCCTCCAGTTGTTCAGCCTGTTCAGCCTGCCTATCAGCAGGGTATGTCTGACCCTGAGGCAGCTTTGTTCTATGCCAGAGTTGGCAGGATTGCTTTTGATGGTACTTCTGATCCTTTAGATTTTCTACATGCGATTGAGACTAGGACTCGGACTACTCATACCGAGTACCAGCGGATCATGATTGTTGAGTTATCTGTCGAGGGACCGGCTCTAGATTGGTTCATTCAGATGATCCAGCCCTACATGATGACGGTGACATGGGCTCAGTTTCGAGAGCGATTCATGAGGAGATTTTGTCCAGAGCCTCTTCGTTTGAGCTATCGTCTTCGTTTGACCAGTATTTCTCGTGGAGATTGATCTGTAAAGGAGTATACCCGAGAGTTTCTTCGATTGGGTAGATATGCTGAGGATCTGATGCGAGATCAATATTTCGCGGTCACTACGTATGTTACTGGTTTGGGTTCAGCTTTTGCTGGTATGCCTACAGCAGGTCTTACTCTCGAGTCTGTGATTGAGCTAGCTAAGGAGATCGAGCTGAGATTAGTTAGGCAGGGAGCGATGCCTGATTATTACCAGTTGGGAGTTCAGTCGAGTGGATCGCAGGCTACTCCATATTCGAGTTTTCATGTTGGTTCAAGTAGTCAGCAGCGAGGTTCGACTCAGCAGAGTCAGAGACAGCAGCAGCGAGTGCATCGGAGCAGTAGACATGGTCGTGGAGGTCAGCGTAGATCATTCAGATTTGGGTCAGGTGCTTCGAGTAGCAGCAGTGGTCGTAGTTCTGGATCAGCGGCCAGTGTTTGTCAGACTTGTGGTAGAGTCCATCAGGGACCGTGTTATCTGACACCGCTGACATGTTTCAGATGCGGGCAAACAGGACATTTTGCCAGATCGTGTCCTTATTCTGGGTATCAGCAGCAGCAGATTCCACGATTCCCACAGCAATCGATTGCTAGTGCAGCACCCATGCCATTTCAGTTACCACCAGCCCAGCATCAGAGTTCCACTCAGTTTGTTCCACAGTAGAGTTGTGGTAGAGGTACTAGAGGAGGTGCCAGAAGTGTTGGCCAGGCTTCTACCAGTCAACAGGGAGGTCGAGGTTAGGCCAGAGTTTTCCATCTGACTCAGCAGGATGCTTAGGCATCTAATGCAGTTGTGGCAGGTATTGTTTCTGTTTGTTACCTGGATGCTTGGGTTTTGTTTAATCCGGGTGCCACGCATTCGTTTGTTTCTCCCATTTTTGCTACTAAATCTTGTTAGCAAGCTTGGAGGATGGCTTTTCCTTTGTCTGTTGCCACTCCTCTGAGCGATTCTTTGGACGCCGATATTGTTCTTTCTGGTTGTCCAGTTCTCGTGGGAGATAGAGAATTACCCGCTGATTTGATTTTGTTGGATGTGATGGAGTTCGATGTTATTTTGGGAATGGATTGGTTATCTCAGCACTATGCCGTGGTAGATTGCAGGAATAAAGAGGTGACTTTCAGAATTCCTGGTGAAGTAGAGTTTAAGTTTGTTGGTGATAGGAGTTCAGCACCTCAGAATCTTATTTCTGCTATTACGGCTAGGAAGTTGTTGAAGAAAGGTTGTCAGGGGTTTTTGGCATTGGTTAGGGATACGTCAGTGGAGAAGTTATCACTCACAGATGTTCCTGTTGCTTGTGAGTTTCCTGATGTTTTTCCCGAGGAGTTACCAGGTTTACCACCTCACAGAGAGATTGAGTTCTGTATAGATGTGGTTCCAGGTACTACTCCTATATCTATGCCACCCTATCGTATGGCTCCTGCAGAGTTAAGAGAGTTGAAGGAGCAGTTGCAAGAGTTGTTGGATAAGGGTTTTATCAGACCTAGTGTTTCTCCTTGGGGTGCACCAGTCTTGTTTGTGAAGAAGAAGGATGGTACCCTGAGACTGTGCATTGACTACAGAGAGCTTAATAAGGTAACAGTGAAGAACAAGTATCCTCTTCCGAGGATAGATGATTTTTTTGATCAGCTACAGGGTGCACAGTTCTTTTCTAAGGTTGACTTGAGGTCGGGTTATCATCAGTTGCGGATCAGTGAAGCCGATATTCCTAAGACAGCGTTCCGCACTCGATATGGCCATTATGAGTTTCTGGTGATGTCTTTTGGTTTGACTAATGCACCAGCAGCTTTTATGGACCTGATGAACAGAGTATTCCGACCGTATGTGGATCAGTTTGTGGTAGTCTTCATTGATGATATACTAGTATATTTGAGGAGTATGGAAGAGCATGTATATCATTTGAGGATTGTACTACAGACACTGAGAGATCATCAACTTTATGCTAAATTCTCGAAGTGTGATTTCTGGATGGAGAGTGTTTCTTTTCTTGGACACGTAGTGTCTAAAGAAGGTATTTAGGTTGATCCACAGAAGATTGAGGCAGTATCTGAGTGGCCTAGACCTACTTCGGTTACTGAGATTCGGAGTTTTCTGGGTTTAACCGGGTATTATAGGCAGTTTGTGCAGGATTTTTCCAGGATTGCAGCCCCTATGACTCGCTTGACTCAGAAGAATGTTAGATTCGAGTGGTCAGAAGCTTGTGAGAATAGTTTTCAGTTATTGAAAGAGAAGTTGACCACAGCGCCAGTATTAGCTTTGCCTAATAGTGTGGATAAGTTCACAGTTTACTGTGATGCTTCTAGAGTTGGTCTTGGTTGTGTGTTGATGCAGAATGGAAGGGTGATAGCCTATGCTTCAAGGCAGTTGAAGAAGCATGAGTAGAACTATCCTACACATGACCTAGAGATGGCTGCAGTGATCTTTGCTTTGAAGATTTGGAGACATTATCTGTACGGGGTGACTTGTGAGATATTTATTGATCACAAGAGCCTTAAGTACATTTTTCAGCAGCGAGATTTGAATTTGAGGCAGAGGAGATGGTTGGAATTGTTGAAGGATTATGATTGCGAGATTCTTTACCATCCGGGTAAAGCTAATGTGGTAGCAGATGCCTTGAGTAGGAAGTCCTCAGGTAGTCTTGCTCACATCGGTGTTGAGAGGAGACCATTGATCCAGGAGTTGTATTTGTTGGTGGATCAAGGTCTGATGATGAAGATTAGTAGATCAGGTGGACTGTTAGCTCAGTTTAAAGTACGATCTGTATTGAGGGATAGGATTAAAGCAGCTCAGAGCCGAGATCCTATTCTAGAAGAGCTTGCAGAGAATGTCAGAGCAGGGAAGTTCACTGATTTCACACTCGATGATGATGGTGTGTTGTGGATCAGTGGTAGGTTGTGTGTTCCTGACGTGGATGATTTGAGAGAGGAGATTTTAGAAGAAGCACATTCTACAGCCTACAGCGTTCATCCAGGTGTTACTAAGATGTACCACAGTATCAGAGATCTATACTGGTGGGATGGATTGAAGAAGGATGTCGCTGATTATGTTGCTAAGTGCTTGACGTGTCAGCAAGTGAAAGCCGAACATCAGAAGCCTTCTGGGAAGCTTCAGCCTCTTCCTATTCCCGAGTGGAAGTGGGAAAGGATAGCTATGGATTTTGTGGTCGGTTTACCTCGTTCGAAGGATGGATACGATTCCATCTAGGTGATTGTAGACAGATTGATGAAGTCTGCACATTTCTTGCCTGTGAAAGCCACATATTCAGTTGCTAGATTGGCGAAGTTGTACGTGAAGCATATTGTGTGCCTTCATGGAGTACCTATGTCCATTGTGTCAGATAGAGGTTCAGTGTTTACTTCTCGTTTTTGGCAGAAGTTGTAGGAAGCGATGGGCACTAGGTTGGATTTCAGTACTGCTTTTCATCCTCAGACAGATGGCCAGTCTGAGAGGACGATCTAGACACTGGAAGATATGTTGAGGATGTGTGTCTTGGATTTGGGAGGTAGCTGGGATGATCATTTGTCACTCGTTGAGTTTGCATATAATAACAGCTACCATAGCAGTATTGGTATGGCACCGTATGAGGCGTTGTATGGAAGGAAGTGTAGATCCCCGTTGAGTTGGGATGAGATTGGTGAGAGAGCTTTGACTGGACCAGAGATGGTTCAGGATGCTGCAGAGAAAGTCGCCGTGATCAAGCGTAGATTAGAGACCTTAGTTAGCAGACAGAAGAGTTATGCGGATCCTAGGCGTAGAGATGTGGAGTTTCAGGTTGGAGATTTCATTTTTCTGAAGGTATCTCCGATGAAGGGTGTGATGAGATTTGGCAGGAAGGGTAAGTTAGCACCGAGATACATTGGACCGTTTGAGATTCTGGAGAGAGTTGGCACTGTTGCATATCGGTTGGATTTGCCTCCGAGTATGTCACAGGTGCATCCAGTATTTCATATCTCGATGTTGAGGAAGTATATCTCAGACCCTTCACACGTGTTGCAGCCCGATAGTGTAGAAGTGAGTGAAGATTTGACTTTTGTGGAAGAACCTGTGGCGATCGTTGATTTTCAAGTTCGACAGTTGCGATCGAAGCAGATTCCGATGGTCAAGGTTCTATGGCATAGCAACAGAGTTGAAGAGCATACGTGGGAGACTGAAGCTGAGATGCAAGCTTCTTACCCGTATCTCTTTCCTTCCTGATCCTGTAATCTTATCTTTTGGAATTCGGGGACGAATTCTTGTAAGGGGGGAAGACTGTAATATCCCGTGTTTTTTCAAATATTTTTACACTGTACCGGGATATGCAGTGTTGATAAATTTTGAATATATGTGAGATATTTTTACGAGTTTATATGTATTTAAAACCTATTTTAATTACTGTTTATTATTTTTAGTGTTTTACGTAAAATTTTCCCGGGACTTGCATTTTCGGGGAAATTTTCACTTAAATATTTTAATATTAATTATTTTAAATATATTTTCGGACTTGCATGTACTCATACGTATTTTTAAATATTAAATAAAGCCTATGTGTGTGTATATTTATTTAATTAGGGTTTAATGTATTACCCTAATATTTTATTATTTATTTATTATTATTTAATTATTTTATTTATTATTAAATTATTTTATTATTATTTTATTTATACTTAATTATTTTATTTTCTTTTTATTTTTATTTTTTATTTTTTCTTTTTCTTTTCTTTTCTTTTTCTTTCTTTTTCTTTTTCTTCTTCTTCTTCTTCTTTCCTCCCGCGCCCGACGCCCGACCACCATCCCTCACCGTCTGCAACTCCGGCCACTTACCGTCGGTGTGCCTCCCGGCTTGCCACCGCCGTTCCCAGCCGTCCTCCGCCGCCTCCAGCTCCTTTCCCCGGCGCCGGCAGCTCCATTCTTCCTCTTTTGGCCGAAATTTTCCCTTCGCCGTTTCTCCCTCCTCCGGCCACCGTTTTTGACACCGCCGGTCTCTTTCTTCTCCTTGAGGTCCGGTGAGTGTGATTCTAGCTTTGTTTTGAGCTAAAATGGTTTAGATTTGTTTAGGTTTCGAATTTTCAATTTCGGTCACATTAGGGTTTTTGATTTTTTTGAGCTTCGAATTGGATGATTCATGGAAACTCCCTTCAGAAATGTTGTTCCTAGTAGTTCAATCTACATGTATGAATTTTTGTAGAATTTTTGGAGATTTTTTGGATTTTTGGGTATTTTTGAATATTTTAATATTATTTTCTAATTTTCGGAAATTAATTATTTAAATTATGAAATTGGAGTTTATGGTTGAATTAGGTGTTGAAATGAATTATAGGAATTTATTTGGAATTTTTATGAATTTCTAAGTATTTATTTTGAATTATTGAAGTTTATGTGATTTTGAGAAATTAGGTTAATTGTGTTTTTATTTGAATTTAATTGGTTAATTGAGTTTAATTATTGATATTATTGATAAATATGTTGAGAAAATTAATTTTGGATAATTGTATAATTTTTGGTGAATTTTTGAAGTAATTTAAGTATATTTATATATATAGGGGTATTTTGGTAATTTTACCCTAAATTGTCAAAAAATGTAATTTAATTGGTTTTAATATTTATTTAAGGTATAAAAATGATTTCTACAAAATATTTGGTATTTTTAACTAATTAAAACTATTTTTCGGGAATTATTTTCAATTATATATATAATATACGGTTTTTCTAATAAAATGAGTTTTATTCGGTTTTTACAGTGTTTCAAGGTTAATTATGTAATTTCTATGTATAAAATTTATTTTTGTGATTTAAGGATATTTTTGGTATATCTGGAATTGTTCTGTGATTGTGGACCCCGGTTGGCAGATTGTAGTCTGGAGTCCGACCGAGGGGTTGTGGATTTTTGTTGAGCTTGTATTTCGAAGTGTGTTTCTTTGCAGGGTCGGCTCTACTCTTTTGAGTAGAGAGATGTCCATTTTACAGGGGAGGTTCTACCGAATTTTTGGTAGAATTATCATAAAACGTGATATCCAGTCGAACCCTAATTTCTGATTCTGTGTTTAATACTCTAGATTGAATTCTAGGATTTCTGTTAGGTTTATTCTAATGTCGGTTATTTGTTGCTTGTTTAGTTGCGCCGAGACCGAGGGCTAGTGGACCAGGCCCGTCGGACCTGTCTCGTGGAGTGCATTAGGTGAGTTACTATACTATATATATATGCTTAGGATGCATGATTTAGAAATGCATGTTTTATGTTGATTAAATATGCATAAATAATTTGATTATTTCTTAAGTTTACATTAAGTATATTTTTGGTATATAATAAATTATATACATGTTTTATTAATAAAATATATTTAAAATATTTTTAAATATATTTTTAGTTTAATTTATAATTTGATTGGACTTATTTAACATATATATACTCGAAATATACCTGGTTTACTTTTGGTATATTTCTGGTATATATATGGATTATATTGTTATTTCATTTATATTCATGCATCATTTATTTTTGTGAATGAATGTTTTATATTTAATGATGAAGGATATCAATAGAACGTGCTACCTAGTGGGCAGCACTAGGACCGAGTACGTACCGGTACGCCTATAGCTTTAGGCTATAATACTAACTTATTTGTGGATATTGATTTGATGTGATTATTGATATGTGTGAGATATGGTTTGGAGGTGTGATTGCTGGAGCTCGGTTGACCAAGTGTCTCGGGGCCAATCACACTGGCAGTCAGACTGCTGGAGCTCGGTTGACTTAGTGTCTCGGGGCCAGTCTACTGTCTAAATGGATTAAGTGGATATATTTGGACTAAGTGAGCCTATATGGCTAGAGTGTTGTTTAACACTATTTCTGAGGTTGCGTTATTCTAGGGTTCTATGTGATCCTTCATAAAAGATGATTTTTAATAAAATATATAAAAATGATTTTTCTGCATCTGTGTGAAATTGCCTGTATATATATATATATTATATATATACTGTTGATTGTATGCATTATCACTTAGTGTGTATGTATATATATTATAGTAATTCACTCAGTGAGGTCTGACTCCCCTCCGTTGACTATTTTTTAGGAGAGTCAACTTCCTCAGACCTCAGTAGCAGGTCGATACGCCGGATTTCTTCCGCCCCGGCTTCTTTATGTAAATCATTTACTTGAGTCTTATTTATTTTATTTAGACACTGCAGTAGTTGTGAATTAAAGTGTTGGATTTCATGCATTTTATTTTAAAGAGATGTATTATGTTGAAACTGGATTTGTATTAAAGATTATATTTATCTATGTGATGAGATTTTGATTTAAATCCAGTTGATGTGGATGATATTATGATTTTTATTTCCGCTGCATATTATATTATTATTGATATTATGGCATGATTTATTTTATTTTTAGGCTTGCTACGGGTTCCGGATTCGAAAGAATTCCCGTTCCCTAGCGCCGGTCATGGCCCCTATTTTGGGTCGTGACAAAGTTGGTATCAGAGCGGAGTTCTGTGTCAGGGCTTAGTTATGTGAGTTGTGGCCCTAGTTTTAAAGTTGTGTTTTCTTTTGGTAACTACTGCAGTGTATTAGGTTCGAGTATGTCTTGATGAGTATTCCTTGCTGTAGTTTTCAGCATTATTCCTCCATTGTCTGTTTTGTCTGAATCTTTTCGTTTGTCTTTTCAGTATAAGGAGGCGAGCGCGTGTCGCTCCACCGGTCGTTGAGGCCGAGGATGATGAGTCTTTTCAGGATGAGGTTTTACCTCCTGAGCAGCCAGTTAGACTTAGAGGTCATGGCAAAGGTAGACCTCGAGGAGCGGCAGGTCGCCGTAGGCAGGGAGAGTTACAGGACGAGGAGCCTGTTGAGCCTGAGTTTGATGTTCCTGTTCCTCCAATTGTTCAGCCTGTTCAGCCTGCCTATCAGCAGGGTATGTCTGACCCTGAGGCAGCTTTGTTCTATGCCAGAGTTGGCAGGATTGCTTTTGATGGTACTTCTGATCCTTTAGATTTTCTGCATGCGATTGAGACTAGGACTCGGACTACTCATACCGAGTACCAGCGGATCATGATTGTTGAGTTATCTGTCGAGGGACCGGCTCTAGATTGGTTCATTCATATGATCCAGCCCTACATGATGATGATGACATGGGCTCAGTTTCGAGAGCGATTCATGAGGAGATTTTGTCCAGAGCCTCTTCGTTTGAGCTATCGTCTTCGTTTGACCAGTATTTCTCGTGGAGATTGATCTGTAAAGGAGTATACCCGAGAGTTTCTTCGATTGGGTAGATATGCTGAGGATCTGATGCAAGATCAATATTTCGCGATCACTACGTATGTTACTGGTTTGGGTTCAGCTTTTGCTGGTATGCCTACAGCAGGTCTTACTCTCGAGTCTGTGATTGAGCTAGCTAAGGAGATCGAGCTGAGATTAGTTAGGCAGGGAGCGATGCCTGATTATTACCAGTTGGGAGTTCAGTCGAGTGGATCGCAGGCTACTCCATATTCGAGTTTTCATGTTGGTTCAAGTAGTCAGCAGCGAGGTTCGACTCAGCAGAGTCAGAGACAGCAGCAGCGAGTGCATCGGAGCAGTAGATATGGTCGTGGAGGTCAGCGTAGATCATTCAGATTTGGGTCAGGTGCTTCGAGTAGCAGCAGTGGTCGTAGTTCTGGATCAGCGGCCAGTGTTTGTCAGACTTGTGGTAGAGTCCATCAGGGACCGTGTTATCTGACACTGCTGACATGTTTCAGATGCGGGCAAACAGGACATTTTGCCAGATCGTGTCCTTATTCTGGGTATCAGCAGCAGCAGATTCCGTGATTCCCACAGCAGTCGATTGCTAGTGCAGCACCCATGCCATTTCAGTTACCACCAGCCCAGCATCAGAGTTCCACTCAGTTTGTTCCACAGTAGAGTCGTGGTAGAGGTACTAGAGGAGGTGCCAGAGGTGTTGGCCAGGCTTCTACCAGTCAACAGGGAGGTCGAGGTTAGGCCAGAGTTTTCCATCTGACTCAGCAGGATGCTCAGGCATCTAATGTAGTCGTGGCAGGTATTGTTTCTGTTTGTTACCTGGATGCTTGGGTTTTGTTTGATCCGGGTGCCACGCATTCGTTTGTTTCTCCCATTTTTGCTACTAAATCTTGTTGGCAAGCTTCGAGGATGGCTTTTCCTTTGTCTGTTGCCACTCCTCTGAGCGATTCTTTGGACGCCGATATTGTTCTTTCTGGTTGTCCAGTTCTCGTGGGAGATAGAGAATTACCCGTTGATTTGATTTTGTTGGATGTGATGGAGTTCGATGTTATTTTGGGAATGGATTGGTTATCTCAGCACTATGCCGTGGTAGATTGCAGGAATAAAGGTGACTTTCAGAATTCCTGGTGAAGTAGAGTTTAAGTTTGTTGGTGATAGGAGTTCAGCACCTCAGAATCTTATTTCTGCTATTACGGCTAGGAAGTTGTTGAAGAAAGGTTGTCAGGGGTTTTTGGCATTGGTTAGGGATACGTCAGTGAAGAAGTTGTCACTCACAGATGTTCCTGTTGCTTGTGAGTTTCCTGATGTTTTTCCCGAGGAGTTACCAGGTTTACCACCTCACAGAGAGATTGAGTTCTGTATAGATGTGGTTCCAGGTACTACTCCTATATCTATGCCACCCTATCGTATGGCTCCTGCAGAGTTAAGAGAGTTGAAGGAGCAGTTGCAAGAGTTGTTGGATAAGGGTTTTATCAGACCTAGCGTTTCTCCTTGGGGTGCACCAGTCTTGTTTGTGAAGAAGAAGGATGGTACCCTGAGACTGTGCATTGACTACAGAGAGCTTAATAAGGTAACAGTGAAGAACAAGTATCCTCTTCCGAGGATAGATGATTTTTTTGATCAGCTACAAGGTGCACAGTTCTTTTCTAAGGTTGACTTGAGGTCGGGTTATCATCAGTTGCGGATCAGTGAAGCCGATATTCCTAAGACAGCATTCCGCACTCGATATGGCCATTATGAGTTTCTGGTGATGTCTTTTGGTTTGACTAATGCACCAGCAGCTTTTATGGACCTGATGAACAGAGTATTCCGACCGTATGTGGATCAGTTTGTGGTAGTCTTCATTGATGATATACTAGTATATTTGAGGAGTATGGAAGAGCATGTATATCATTTGAGGATTGTACTACAGACACTGAGAGATCATCAACTTTATGCTAAATTCTCGAAGTGTGATTTCTGGATGGAGAGTGTTTCTTTTCTTGGACACGTAGTGTCTAAAGAAGGTATTCAGGTTGATCCATAGAAGATTGAGGCAGTATCTGAGTGGCCTAGACCTACTTCGGTTACTGAGATTCGGAGTTTTCTGGGTTTAGCCGGGTATTATAGGCAGTTTGTGCAGGATTTTTCTAGGATTGCCGCCCCTATGACTCGCTTGACTCAGAAGAATGTTAGATTCGAGTGGTCAGAAGCTTGTGAGAATAGTTTTCAGTTGTTGAAAGAGAAGTTGACCATAGCGCCAGTATTAGCTTTGCCTAATAGTGTGGATAAGTTCACAGTTTACTGTGATGCTTCTAGAATTGGTCTTGGTTGTGTGTTGATGCAGAATGGAAGGGTGATAGCCTATGCTTCAAGGCAGTTGAAGAAGCATGAGCAGAACTATCCTACACATGACCTAGAGATGGCTGCAGTGATCTTTGCTTTGAAGATTTGGAGACATTATCTGTACGGGGTGACTTGTGAGATATTTATTGATCACAAGAGCCTTAAGTACATTTTTCAGTAGCGAGATTTGAATTTGAGGCAGAGGAGATGGTTGGAATTGTTGAAGGATTATGATTGCGAGATTCTTTACCATCCGGGTAAAGCTAATGTGGTAGCAGATGCCTTGAGTAGGAAGTCCTCAGGTAGTCTTGCTCACATCGGTGTTGAGAGGAGACCATTGATCCAGGAGTTGTATTTGTTGGTGGATCAAGGTCTGATGATGAAGATTAGTAGATCAGGTGGACTGTTAGCTCAGTTTAAAGTACGATCTGTACTGAGGGATAGGATTAAAGCAGCTCAGAGCCGAGATCCTATTCTAGAAGATCTTACAGAGAATGTCAAAGCAGGGAAGTTCACTGATTTCACACTCGATGATGATGGTGTGTTGTGGATCAGTGGTAGGTTGTGTGTTCCTGACGTGGATGATTTGAGAGAGGAGATTTTAGAAGAAGCACATTCTACAGCCTACAGCGTTCATCCAGGTGTTACTAAGATGTACCACAGTATCAGAGATCTATACTGGTGGGATGGATTGAAGAAGGATGTCGCTGATTATGTTGCTAAGTGCTTGACGTGTCAGCAAGTGAAAGCCGAACATCAGAAGCCTTCTGGGAAGCTTCAGCCTCTTCCTATTCCCGAGTGGAAGTGGGAAAGGATAGCTATGGATTTTGTGGTCGGTTTACCTCGTTCGAAGGATGGATACGATTCCATCTAGGTGATTGTAGACAGATTGATGAAGTCTGCACATTTCTTGCCTGTGAAAGCCACATATTCAGTTGCTAGATTGGCGAAGTTGTACGTGAAGCATATTGTGTGCCTTCATGGAGTACCTGTGTCCATTGTGTCAGATAGAGGTTCAGTGTTTACTTCTCGTTTTTGGCAGAAGTTGTAGGAAGCGATGGGCACTAGGTTGGATTTCAGTACTGCTTTTCATCCTCAGACAGATGGCCAGTCTGAGAGGACGATCTAGACACTGGAAGATATGTTGAGGATGTGTGTCTTGGATTTGGGAGGTAGCTGGGATGATCATTTGTCACTCGTTGAGTTTGCATATAATAACAGCTACCATAGCAGTATTGGTATGGCACCGTATGAGGCGTTGTATGGAAGGAAGTGTAGATCCCCGTTGAGTTGGGATGAGATTGGTGAGAGAGCTTTGACTGGACCAGAGATGGTTCAGGATGCTGCAGAGAAAGTCACCGTGATCAAGCGTAGATTAGAGACCTCAGTTAGCAGACAGAAGAGTTATGCGGATCCTAGGCGTAGAGATGTGGAGTTTCAGGTTGGAGATTTCATTTTTCTGAAGGTATCTCCGATGAAGGGTGTGATGAGATTTGGCAGGAAGGGTAAGTTAGCACCGAGATACATTGGACCGTTTGAGATTCTGGAGAGAGTTGGCACTGTTGCATATCGGTTGGATTTGCCTCCGAGTATGTCACAGGTGCATCCAGTATTTCATATCTCGATGTTGAGGAAGTATATCTCAGACCCTTCACACGTGTTGCAGCCCGATAGTGTAGAAGTGAGTGAAGATTTGACTTTTGTGGAAGAACCTGTGGCGATCGTTGATTTTCAAGTTCGACAGTTGCGATCGAAGCAGATTCCGATGGTCAAGGTTCTATGGCATAGCAACAGAGTTGAAGAGCATACGTGGGAGACTGAAGCTGAGATGCAAGCTTCTTACCCGTATCTCTTTCCTTCCTGATCCTGTAATCTTATCTTTTGGAATTCGGGGACGAATTCTTGTAAGGGGGGAAGACTGTAATATCCCGTGTTTTTTCAAATATTTTTACACTGTACCGGGATATGCAGTGTTGATAAATTTTGAATATATGTGAGATATTTTTACGAGTTTATATGTATTTAAAACTTATTTTAATTACTGTTTATTATTTTTAGTGTTTTACGTAAAATTTTCCCGGGGACTTGCATTTTCGGGGAAATTTTCACTTAAATATTTTAATATTAATTATTTTAAATATATTTTCGGACTTGCATGTACTCATACGTATTTTTAAATATTAAATAAAGCCTATGTGTGTGTATATTTATTTAATTAGGGTTTAATGTATTACCCTAATATTTTATTATTTATTTATTTATTTATTATTATTTAATTATTTTATTTATTATTAAATTATTTTATTATTATTTTAATTATACTTAATTATTTTATTTTCTTTTTTATTTTTATTTTTTCTTTTTTCTTTTTCTTTTCTTTTCTTTTTCTTTCTTTTCTTTTCTTTCTTTTTCTTTTTCTTCTTCTTCTTCTTCTTTCCTCCCGCGCCCGACGCCCGACCACCATCCCTCACCGTCTGCAACTCCGGCCACCTACCGTCGGTGTGCCTCCCGGCTTGCCACCGCCGTTCCCAGCCGTCCTCCCGCCGCCTCCAGCTCCTTTCCCCGGCGCCGGCAGCTCCATTCTTCCTCTTTTGGTCGAAATTTTCCCTTCGCCGTTTCTCCCTCCTCCGGCCACCGTTTTTGACACCGCCGGTCTCTTTCTTCTCCTTGAGGTCCGGTGAGTGTGATTCTAGCTTTGGTTTGAGCTAAAATGGTTTAGATTTGTTTAGGTTTCGAATTTTCAATTTCGGTCACATTAGGGTTTTTGATTTTTTTGAGCTTCGAATTGGATGATTCATAGAAACTCCCTTCAGAAATGTTGTTCCTAGTAGTTCAATCTACATGTATGAATTTTTGTAGAATTTTTGGAGATTTTTTGGATTTTTGGGTATTTTTGAATATTTTAATATTATTTTCTAATTTTCGGAAATTAATTATTTAAATTATGAAATTGGAGTTTATGGTTGAATTAGGTGTTGAAATGAATTATAGGAATTTATTTGGAATTTTTATGAATTTCTAAGTATTTATTTTGAATTATTGAAGTTTATGTGATTTTGAGAAATTAGGTTAATTGTGTTTTTATTTGAATTTAATTGGTTAATTGAGTTTAATTATTGATATTATTGATAAATATGTTGAGAAAATTAATTTTGGATAATTGTATAATTTTTGGTGAATTTTTGAAGTAATTTAAATATATTTATATATATAGGGGTTATTTTGGTAATTTTACCCTAAATTGTCAAAAAATGTAATTTAATTGGTTTTAATATTTATTTAAGGTATAAAAATGATTTCTACAAAATATTTGGTATTTTTAACTAATTAAAACTATTTTTCAGGAATTATTTTCAATTATATATATAATATACGGTTTTTCTAATAAAATGAGTTTTATTCGGTTTTTACAGTGTTTCAAGGTTAATTATGTAATTTCTACGTATAAAATTTATTTTTGTGATTTAAGGATATTTTTGGTATATCTGGAATTGTTCTGTGATTGTGGACCCCGGTCGGCAGATTGTAGTCTGGAGTCCGACCGAGGGGTTGTGGATTTTTGTTGAGCTTGTATTTCGAAGTGTGTTTCTTTGCAGGGTCGACTCTACTCTTTTGAGTAGAGAGATGTCCATTTTACAGGGGAGGTTCTGTCGAATTTTCGGTAGAATTATCATAAAACGTGATATCCAGTCGAACCCTAATTTTTGATTCTGTGTTTAATACTCTATATTGAATTCTAGGATTTCTGTTAGGTTTATTCTAATGTCGGTTATTTGTTGCTTGTTTAGTTGCGCCGAGACCGAGGGCTAATGGACCAGGCCCGTCGGACCTGTCTCGTGGAGTGCATTAGGTGAGTTACTATACTATATATATATGCTTAGGATGCATGATTTAGAAATGCATGTTTTATGTTGATTAAATATGCATAAATAATTTGATTATTTCTTAAGTTTACATTAAGTATATTTTTGGTATATAATAAATTATATACATGTTTTATTAATAAAATATATTTAAAATATTTTTAAATATATTTTTAGTTTAATTTATAATTTGATTGGACTTATTTAACATATATATACTCGAAATATACCTGGTTTACTTTTG
The DNA here is from genome assembly GCA_947683625.1 of Mallotus nudiflorus. NCBI lineage: Eukaryota > Viridiplantae > Streptophyta > Magnoliopsida > Malpighiales > Euphorbiaceae > Mallotus > Mallotus nudiflorus. Next base: position 86,736 of record CANTUR010001276.1, read on the forward strand.
GTATATTTCTGGTATATATATGGATTATATTGTTATTTCATTTATATTCATGCATCATTTATTTTTGTGAATGAATGTTTTATATTTAATGATGAAGGATATCAATAGAACGTGCTACCTAGTGGGCAGCACTAGGACCGAGTACGTACCGGTACGCCTATAGCTTTAGGCTATAATACTAACTTATTTGTGGATATTGATTTGATGTGATTATTGATATGTGTGAGATATGGTTTGGAGGTGTGATTGCTGGAGCTCGGTTGACCAAGTGTCTCGGGGCCAATCACACTGGCAGTCAAACTGCTGGAGCTCGGTTGACTTAGTGTCTCGGGGCCAGTCTACTGTCTAAATGGATTAAGTGGATATATTTGGACTAAGTGAGCCTGTATGGCTAGAGTGTTGTTTAACACTATTTCTGAGGTTGCGTTATTCTAGGGTTCTATGTGATCCTTCATAAAAGATGATTTTCAATAAAATATATAAAAATGATTTTTCTGCATCTGTGTGAAATTGCCTGTATATATATATATATATTATATATATACTGTTGATTGTATGCATTATCACTTAGTGTGTATGTATATATATTATAGTAATTCACTCAGTGAGGTCTGACTCCCCTCCGTTGACTATTTTTCAGGAGAGTCAACTTCCTCAGACCTCAGTAGCAGGTCGATACGCCGGATTTCTTCCGCCCCGGCTTCTTTATGTAAATCATTTACTTGAGTCTTATTTATTTTATCTAGACACTGCAGTAGTTGTAAATTAAAGTGTTGGATTTCATGCATTTTATTTTAAAGAGATGTATTATGTTGAAACTGGATTTGTATTAAAAATTATATATATCTATGTGATGAGATTTTGATTTAAATCCAGTTGATGTGGATGATATTATGATTTTTATTTCCGCTGCATATTATATTATTATTGATATTATGGCATGATTTATTTTATTTTTAGGCTTGCTACGGGTTCCGGATTCGAAAGAATTCCCGTTCCCTAGCGCCGGTCATGGCCCCTATTTTGGGTCGTGACAAGGGATGTCCGTTTTATAGAGAAAATTCTGCCAAATTTCCAGTATATTTTTCATAAAATGTGACACTGGGTTAATCCAAAATTTGTTATTTTGAGTTCGATTCAAGTTTTCCTTAGAATTCTAGAAGTTAGGGTTCTATTTTCTTATTGTCTTTTTCCTTTTTTGTCTTTTAGCCACCCCTCCGGTCGCGTCTACCAGTCAAGGTCAGACACGATGTATTAGAGGAGCGCCTTTATCCTGTAAGTTAATATTTGATTTGCGTGTTGTGTTTTCGAATTAAAGACATATTTTTTATTAATTTATTTTCACAAGATTCTAGCCGACATTCTTCATATATTATTGCATGATTTAATTTATAATTGATTTTTTCTATTTTATTTTATTTTTTATTTATTGTAATTTTCATTTTTTTATTTGTTTTCATTTATTTTAAATAAAGTACGGTAGAACGGGCTACCTGATGGGTTTCATCAGGACTGTGTGCACATTGGTAAAATATAAGATTATATTAATTATATTACTAAGGCCGATGGTCTGGTGATGTTTTACTCTCAGACACCACCGTTAGTATAATATTTGTTTATTTAATAAATACTGGGGCCGATGGTCTGGTGATGCTTTGCTCTCGAATACCGCCAGTGATATTGAATTAAGTGATGTGACTACAGTTGTGTATCCTGGTGATGCTTTGCTCTCCGGATCCGGCAGTCTTAGATATAAGTGAGTCGTATGACTGTTATAAAAATTGATAAATCGGGTTCTACCTAATTTTTATACTGAAATATTTTAAAAATCATTTAAATATTTATTTCTTTCCTTTTAAAAAAATGGATTTCTTATATGTATATCAAATGAGTTGAATAAAATTACGAATATATTATTTTTATAAAAAAAAACTTATTTTTAAAGAAAATTTTCAAACCGTATTCATTTTTTTTATTAGCTTACTTAGTGAGGTCTGACTCCTCTTAATTTATTTTTTTGCAAAAGTTTGGGAGTCTTCTATTAGGCCTACTTCTCTATGCCGTGTAACTTCTTCACCGACTATCTTATGTAGGTCTATATAGTTGTATTGGTATTAGTATTCGTGTACCACTGTAGAGAACTGTATATTTTAGGTTGAATATTATGTATTGAGATATTATTTTGTATAACAGACGATGTTATTTTATATATGATGATAGTGTGGATTATTTAAATTGAGAAAAATCAGTTTGATAATGTGTATTGTGATTTAAGTATTTTATTGTAAGGTTTTAAAGTTTACATATTCCACGTTTTTCTTTTAAGGCTCACTATAGGTTTCAGTAGCTTTATGCTTTCCCATTCCCTAGTGCCGGTCACGTGCCCTCGGATTCGGGTCATGACAAAGTTGGTATCAGAGCTTTGGCTCATTTTTCATACTTTTGACTGTCAATGTCTGTCTTTTCTCACATTACTGCAGTACTTAGGTTGTTAATTGTTACTTGTTGATTTCTTGCCCTTAGGATTCTGCATCTGTGTCTGTATTCTTATTTTATTTTGAATCTTGGTGTTCTTATCTTTTCTAAATGAGGCATACTCAAATGCCCCTACTGCTAATGCAGAACCTGATAACGAAGGGCAGTCATTTTAGGATGAGATTCTCCCTCTTGCCCCTCGACCTAGAGGTAGGGATAGAGGTAGAGGTAGAGTAGCAGCAGCTCAGAGACAAGATCAGCCTCAGGTAGAGCCTCAGATTGCAACTAATGATCCTGTAGCTTTTGCAGTTGGTATGGCAGGTATTAATTAGGGCTTGGTAGCTCTTAATTAGGCAATGCCCATAGTGCAGCAGTAAGCACCAAATTTTGGGATGAAATTGTGCATAATTGTGACGTAAGCCCTTATAATGAAATTCATTCAAAAATTGGACTTGGTTGTCGATTTTCTAGACTTTAGGGACTAAATTGCAATATTTTTTTAGGATTTGATTGCAAATAAGTTAATTTTTTAGGGGTCTTTTCATAATTAAAATTTTAAAAAAATTCAGAGGATTTTTTTACTCACAGAGAGACAAAGAGAAACACACACATAAAGACTAAGAAACCTGACTGCGCAAAAAAAAAAAACCCTAAAATCTAAAATGCTACTGAGAATGCCCTTTTCTATCCAGAATCAATAGCCATTCAATTTTAGCGGTGATAATCCAATATGAGGGGCTAAAAAAGGGCATTTGCATAGCATCAGTGTTCTTTTTCTATTTCATTTCTTTTCAATTATTTTCTTTTTGTGATTTTTTCCTTTTATTTTTGTTATTGTTTTGATTATTTAATTTCACTACTAATCTAATTACTTTTGTGTTTTTTTATTTTAGTGTCTGCATGAGGATTGAGGAGGATACTGCCTGTGGTCAGATGAACAAAAGGTCCATGGAATGTCATGGAAGAACATGTATTATTTTCCAATAGAACTTAGGATTTCTTATCTTTATTTTGTATCTTGGTATCCTGTGTAGTTTTTTTAATTGATAGCTATATAATTGTTAAATTTTAATTTTGTATGTAGTTTGTGATAGCCCCAGTAATGGGAATAGTAAAAGATTTAATTTTCTGCACTTTAAAATTAATTAGTAAAACTAGGGTCATTGGGTAAAATTAATTAAAATTAATGGTGGCTTTAGTTAATTGGGGTTTGTATGTAATTAAATTAGGTTTTTTAGAAATCATACGTGAATGTGTTTTGATTTGATTTTGTTATGTTTCATTATGTTTTTTATGTTTTGGGCTTTTTTATGTTTTTGGGCCCCAAGCCCACGTTTAGATCTAACCCACTTAATAAATAGGTTTAAAAATGGTTTAAGACTTTAAATAATTAAAATCAATTTAGGCCCATTAGGTTAATTAGATTTTAGGCCCACTTAGTTAATTAAAACTTGTTTAGACTTAGCTCAGCCCACTTAAATTCATTTCTTTTAAAATAAATAGACCTAGGCCCACATTTCACTTAAAATAAAACCAAGTTAGACTTAGGCCTACTAATTTAACTTTTCTTTAAAATTGAATAAGACTTAAGCCTATTCCTTAAACAAACTAAAATAAATAGATCTAGGCTCATTAATTAATAAAAATGTAGGCCCACCTTTAGTTCATCTCTCACTTATAAATAAAATATAAATCTAGCTAACTTTTTTATAAAATTAACATAGTTTATACTTAGGGACAACGCGATCTTGAGTGCATTTTTTATATGTAATTTTATTAACTAGATGCCTAGGGTTAGATGGATGTCAAATAGGGTTTAATAAAATTGCATGTAATTAAAGGATGAAATAATCATTTATAAAATTATTCTAAATGAACACGAGACTAAGAGAAGTTAGTATTCAGTATCCAAAATCTCCTAGTTGTGGTGCTAGCTTTCTTTTAAGGAATCGAGTGCCACCTTTTCAATTTGTCCTAGTTATTACCCTGGGTGGTGACTCATTATCTCCACACCATGTCTTTGTGATAGTGGTTAGTGTGTTCTCTAAGGCCTTGAGCCTAAACAGTGTCGCGGTTGCTAAAATCTTGGACGCGCGCTAAACTCCACCGTCTACAGCAGCATATGCTTCAACAACAGAATTAGGGGATGTCTGATGCTGATGTGGCATTGTCAGACCTATCCAAAGGGTGTAGCAATCAGTGTTTCAGATAGGCAGCTTGAGTGCTCAATCAGCAAGTCCTTCTCAGTATAGCAGACAGTTCAGAGCACACATCAGACTAGTAGGCACCACCTTGCTCAGGATCCCAAGAGTAGTAGGACTACTAGATTTGGTGGTAGTGCTAGTAGTAGTAGTGGACAGAGCTTTAGGCATAGCAGTTATGGGTCTGGAGCTAGTGTGTGTGCCACATGTGGATGAATGCACCAAGGTCCTTATCATTTGATGCCAGGAGCGTGTTTCAGATGTGGTCAGTTTGGACACTTTGATAGAGCTTGTTCGAACTATGGATTCCAGTCATCCTTTGATCAGGGATCTTCACCTTTTGTTGTCCAGCCCTTGCACCAAGTGCCTCAGTAGTATCAGGTACCCATGTACCCTCAGCAGCAACTAATACAGTTTACGAGTCAACAAGGCCGAGGTAGAGGATAAACTCAACCATTCACCTCACAGCAGCTAGGACATGGTTAAGCTAGGGTCTTCATTTTGACTCCTCAAGATGCACAGGCATCCAATGTTGTGGTAGCAAGTATTATTCTCGTATGTTGCTCTGAGGCTAGAGTCTTATTTGATTCAGGTGCTATATGTTTATTTGTATCTCCTTTGTTTACTTTGAAAGTGGCTTATCTTCCTTCTAAGATGAGTTTTCCTTTGTCTGTTTTAACTTCGCTTAGTGATGAGTTAGAGACAGACATTTTCTTTCCATCTTGTCCCATATTAGTAGAGGGTAGAGAATTATTGGCAGACTTAGTCCTTCTAGATGTGATCGAGTTTGATGTGATTCTGGGAATGGACTGGTTATCCCAGTATTATGCTTTTATGGATTATCGAGCAAATGAATTAATTTTCAGGATTCCAGGTGATGAAGAATTCAAATTCAGAGGTACTGAGAGTTTCATGTCTCGTTTCCTTATTTTTGCCATTACAACTAGGAAGATGCTTAGTAGAGGATGTCAAGGCTATCTAGCTGTAGTTAAAGATGTTCAAGCAGAAATGGGATTAGTGGAAAGGGTACCAGTGGTACGTGAATTCTCAAATGTTTTTCTAGAGGAGTTACTTGGATTGTCACTGGATAGAGAGATAGAATTCTATATTGATTTTGTGCCAGGTACAGATCCTATCTCTATGCCACCTTATAGGATGGCACCTGCAGAGCTGAAAGAGTTAAAAAAGCAATTTCAAGAATTATTGGATAAGGGATTTATTCTACCTATTACATCTCCTTAGGGTGCTCCAGTTCTTTTTATAAAGAAGAAGGATGGTAGTCTTCGACTCTGTATTAACTATAGACAGTTGAATAAGGTTACCATTAAGAATAAGTATCCACTCTATAGGATTGATGATTTGTTCAATTAGTTAAAAGGAGCTCAGTATTTCTCTAAAATTAACTTGAGATATAGGTATCATCAATTGAGGATTAGAAATAAGGACGTACCCAAGTCAGTATTTCAGACTAGATATGGCCACTATGAGTTCCTAGTGATGTCCTTTGGGTTGACTAATGCCCTAGTAGCCTTAATGGACTTGATGAATAGGGTGTTTAGGCCACTCTTAGACCAATTTGTTATTGTGTTCATTGATGACATTCTAGTCTATTCCAAGAATAAGGTGGAGCATGCAATGCATTTAAGATTGGTGCTATAGACTTTGAGAGAGCACCAGTTATATGCCAAGTTTTCAAAATGTGAGTTCTGGTTAGACCAAGTGGCATTCTTAGGCCATGTGGTGTCTAAAGATGGCATTCAGATGGATCCTAGGAAGATAGAGGCGATCATTGAGTGGCTAAGACCTACAATGGTTATTAAATTATAGGACATTTATGAAGGATTTCTCTAAGATTGTCACACCTTTGACCAGACTAACCCAGAAGAATGTTAGATTTGTGTGGACTGATAGATGTGAGGAGCATTTCCAGTTGCTTAAGGATTTATTGACTTCAACTCTAGTACTGACATTACCTTCTAGTGATGATGGATACATGGTGTATTGTGACACTTCCCGTGTAGGTTTGGGATGTGTGTTAATGCAAAATGGCAAAGTGGTTGCTTATGCTTCAAGGCAGTTAAAGAAGCACGAGCAGAATTATCCTACTCATAATCTATAGATGGCAGCAGTTGTATTTGCACTGAAGATTTGGAGGCATTATCTGTACGGTGTCACTTATGATATATACACCGACCACAAGAGCTTGAAGTATATCTTCGAGTAAAGGGGTTTGAACATAAGGCAAAGAAGATGGATGGAACTTCTGAAGGACTACGATTGTTTGATTCTTACCATCCAGGCAAGGCAAACATGGTAGTTGATGTGTTGAGCAAAAAATCAGTAGGTAGTCTTGCCCACATCAGTACTGAGAGAAGACCGATTATTCAGGAGTAGCATGAGCTTATTGGTAAGGGTTTGCAATGGAAAGTGACTAAGAAGTGCCTTTTAGCTCAGTTCAGGGTACGATCAATGTACTTGGACAGAGTTAAAGCAGCTTAAAAAAAGGACCCACAACTATAGAGAATTATGTTTAAGGTGCAATAGGGTCAATCCAGAGAGTTCATGATTGATAGTGAGGGTGTTCTATGCTTGGGTACTCGATTATGTGTGCCAGATGTTGATGATATGAGGAAAGAGATCTTAGAAGAGACACATTTTTCTACTTACAGTATTCAACCATGTTCTACCAAGATGTATTATAATTAAAAGGATACATGAAATAAAGAAGGATGTTGCAAAATTTGTATCCAGGTGTCTCACATGTCAGCAGGTGAAACTAGAACATCAGAGGCCCTCAAGGTTATTACAGCCCATGCATATCCCAGAGTGGAAGTGGGATATGATTGCCACGGATTTTATGACTGGTTTACCTCGGACGACAAGTGGATTTGATGCAATTTGGGTGATCATTGATAGGTTAACTAAGTCAGCTCACTTTCTACCAGTTAAGAAGACATACTCCATTGACAAGTTGGCACAGTTGTATGTCAGATAAATTTTTGGTCTTCATGGAGTTCTAGTGAGCATAATATCTGATAGAGGAGCCACTTTTGCATCATTTTCTAACAAGAGTTGCATAAGGCATTGGTACCAGACCTGACACAGCATTCCATCCTCAAATTGATGGTTAGTCTGAGAGGACCATTCAGACTTTGGAGGATATGCTCAGATTGTGTGTGATGGATTTTAGAGGTCAATGGGATAATCACTTGCCACTAATTGAATTTTCATATAATAATAGTTATCATACAAGTATTAAGATGGCTCCATATAAAGCACTGCATGGTAGGAAGTGTTGATCACCTTTGTGTTGGGAAGTTGTTGATAGATAGCAGACAAGTCTAGAGTTGGTGCAGATTACTTCTGAGAAAGTTTCTATCATTCAACAGAGGTTGAGGATAACTTTCAGCAAGCAGAAGAGTTATCCTAATCCTATGAGGAAAGATATTTCCTTTATAGTTGGAGATATGGTGTTTTAAAAGGTATCTTCAATGAAAGGAGTTATGAGGTTCGGTAAGAAAGGTAAGTTCGCTCTGACATACATTAGACCTTTCGAGATATGGTCACAAGTTAGAGAAGTGGCCTATAGACTGGTGTTGCCACCTGAGTTATCTCGAATCCACCCAATGTTCCATGTGTCTATATTTAGGAAGTATATTCATGATCCTTCTCAAATACTTCAACCTCAAATAGTGGAGCTCAGCGAAGATTTATCTTATGAGGGGTATCCAGTGGCGATTATGGATCACCAAGTTCATCAGTTTCGCTCCTAGGAGATCCCTATGGTGAAAGTCCTGTGGAGTAACCATATAGTAGAAAACTATACATGGAAGACAAAATCCGAGATTCAAGCCACCTATCCCTATTTTTTTCATCAATAAGCCTTGTATTTTCTTACTTTTCTTTGAAATTCGAGGATGATTTTCGGTAAGGCGGGAAGACTATAATAATCCAAATATTTTAAATTATTTTTTATATAAATTATCTGGGTTTTCAACGATGTTAATTATCTTATTTTATATTGTTATTATTGATATATTAAATTATTATATTTAAGTACTAAATTTAAAATTCTATTTGAGAACTAATAATATTTTTATTTCTATGTCATTTTATTTACATGCACATACATTGTTATTTTAATTGTCTTAATATTTTATACATAGCATTATTATTGTTTATGATTTTTATTTATATTATTATTTTAACTAGTGCTAGTATTATTATTATTGTTGTATATATATATATATATATAGATCAAAACCCACCCCACTTTTCTTTCTCCCCATTTCTCACACCATTTCCTCTTTTCACTTTGTTGTCCCATTTTTTTTCCTTTCTCTCCTGCTACTTTCTTCCTTTCCAGTCACTACCATCTGCTTCCTTCTTCTTCTTGCTGTCATCCTTCATTTTTCAGCATCAACGACAGTAATCACCACAACAGCAGCAACAAGAACAACGTCAACAACAGCAAGGACAACAACATTAATGGCAGAACAACCCTCCTTGTCCTAGGAATTATGCTTTAGGTGAGTTTTAGGTTGATTTAGTTCAGTTGTGAGGTTGATTTCTGGGTTGTTTACTAGTTAATTGTTAGTAGACTGTTAGTTGTTTTTTAGTAGATTATTATTTGTTTGTTAGTTGTTTATTAGTTATTGTGTTTATTTTAATTTTTAGTTAATTAATATAATTTTTTCTTAATTTATTTCTTAATATTTGGTTGACTTTTGAGTTGATCTATCTGTAGTTAGTTGATTTTGAATTATTTTAGTTAATTTTAATTATGGGTATTTTTGAATATTTTAATAATATAAATTGTGTATTTTGTTAATTAATTATTTGGGTTGAATATTTGAGTAATTAGTGTTAGTATATTAAGTTAGTAATTTTTGTGTTAATAAAATTATTTTTTTAATAAATTTATATTATTTTTTTGTGGAATTATTAGGTTTATGTGAATATTGGAATTTTTAGGGTAATTATGTAATTTGGTTGAAAATATAGTTAAATTAAATGGTTTTAGAATTTTATAGAGTATTAGAATAATTTTTATAAATTAATTACTATTTTTAATTAATTAATTCAAATTTTTTAAAATTTTATTCAAATAATAAATTATTTATTATTTTGTGTCTAAATGGGGTTTTAATTAGTTTTATAGTATATTTAAGCTATTTAGATAATTAAATGTGAATTTGACTACATTATGATGAATAATTGTAAAATTGGATTTTATTAATATTATATTATTATTTGAGATTTTATTAAATTATGGTGAAAAATAAATGTATTTAGTGTTTTGAACATTGAATAAATTATATTATGATTTATTATTAATTTTTATAGTTTTTGGTGATTTTATTATATTAATATTTAATATTTGCTTATTTGTATTTTTGTGAACCTTGGTTGGGACTTGTGTAGTTCGGGGTCCCAACCTAAGGTGTTGAGCTTCTATGAAATTTTGAAGTGTGTTTACTTGTAGGATTGACTCTACTTCGGTAAAGAGATATCTGTTTTATAGAGAAAATTTTGTCAAATTTCCAGTAGATTTCTCGTAAAACGTGACATTGAGTTAATCCTAAATTTGTTATTCTGAGTTCGAGTCGAGTTTTCCTTAGAATTCTAAAAGTTAGGGTTCTATGTTCTAATTGTCATTTTTCTTTTCTGTCTTTTAGCTGCCCCTCCGGTTGCGTCTACCAGTCGAGGTCGGACACGACGTAATAGAGGAGTGCCTTTATCCTATAAGTTAATATTTGATTTACGTGTCGAGTTTTCAAATTAAATACATATTTTTTATGAATTTAATTTTACGAGATTCTCGTTGACATTCTTCATTTATTATTGCATGATTTAATTTATAATTGATTTATTCTATTTTATTTTATTTTTTATTCATTGTAAATTTCATGTTTTATTTATTTTCATTTATTTAAATAAATTACGGTAGAATGGGCTACTTGAGGGGTTTCATCAGAATATTGTGCGCACCGGTAAAATATGTGATTATATTAATTATATTACAAAAGGCCAATGATCTAGTGATGCTTTGCTCTCGGACATCACCAGTAATATAATATTTGTTTATTTAATAAATACTGGGGCCGATGGTCTAGTGATGTTTTGCTCTCAGACACCACCAGTGATATTGGATTAAGTGATGTGACTATGGCTGTGCATCCTGGCGATGTTTTGCTCTCGGGATCCGACAGTCTTAGATATAAGTGAGTCGTATGACTATTATAAAAATTGATAAATTGGGTTCTACCTAATTTTTATACTGAAATGTTTTAAAAAACATTTAAATATTTATTTCTTTCTTTTTGAAAAAAAATGGATTTCTTATATGTATATCAAATTATTTGAATAAAATTATGAATATATTATTTTTATAAAAAAAAACTTATTTTTAAAGAAAATTTTCAAACCGCATTCATTTCTTTTATTAGCTTACTCAGTGAGGTATGACTCCCTTTAATTTTTTTTAAGGAGTTTGGGAGTCTTCTGTTAGGCCTACTTCTCTATGACGTGTAACTTCTTCACCGGCTATCTTATGTATGTCTATATAGTTGTATTGGTATTAGTATTCGTATACCGCAGTAGAGAACTATATTACTGTGTATTTTAGGTTGAATATTATGTACTGAGATATTATTTTGTATAACAGACAATGTTATTTTTATATATGATGATAGTATGGATTATTTAAATTGAGAAAAATCAGTTTGATAATGTGCATTGTGATTTAAGTATTTTATTGTAAGGTTTTAAAGTTTACATATTTCGTGTTTTTCTTTTAAGGCTTACTATGAGTTTCGGTAACTTTATGTTTTCTCATTCCCTAGTGTCAGTCACATGCCCCAAGGTTCGGGTCGTGACAATTTTAAGATTTATTAAGTTTTTAGTTTATGTCCATTTTAGGTTTTATTTTTTTTAAGCCTGTTATTGTTTGATTTATGGATTTTATCTTTGGAAATGTTGTTCATGGCAACTTAAGCTTCTCAAAAACAATTTTTGTGTATTTTTTTGAATTAATTTGAATTATGGGTATTTTTTATTATTTTAATATTAAAATATTGAATTTTTTATCATTATGTTAATTAATTATTTTTAATGGAAATTTGGTTAAATTAGTGTTATTAACTTGAGTTAATAATTTTAGAATTTATAAAATAATTTTTAGTGAATTTATATAATTTTTGAGAATATTTTAGTATTATGTGAATATTGGATTAATGAGTTAATTGTGTATTTTTGTTGAAATTATAGTTAAATATTATGTTTTAAATGATTTTAGAATTATATAGGTATTGAAATAATTTTTATAAATTATTTACTATTTTTAACTAATTAATACTAATTTTTGAAAATTACATTCAAATAATATATTATTTACTATTTTAGTGATTAAATTTATTTTTAGCTAATTTTATTATATAATTAAGTTATTTGAGTAATTAAAAGTAAATTTTACCATTTTATGTGGAATTATTGAAAATTTTATTTTTTATTAATATTTGAGAATTTTATTTAATTATTGTGAAAATAATTATATTTAGTGATTTAATGTTTAAATATATTATATTTTGGTATTTTATGGATATTTATAGAATTTAATGATTTTTAATATATTTCTTATTTTATATTGATTTTTGGTGAATTGTGAACCTCGGTTAGGAATTTATGCAATTCGAGGTCCCAACCCGAGGTGTTGAGCTTTGTGGAATTAAAAGTGTGTTTTCCTTAAAGGATCAACTCTACAATTAGCAAAGAAATGTCTGTTTTACAGAGGAGGTTCTGTCAAATTTTTAATAGAATTATCGTAAAACGTAACGTCAGGTCGATCCTGAATTTCTATATTTGTCTAAGTTGTGAATTCTTAGATCGAGTCTCTTTTAGAATTCTTAGAAGTATAAGTTAGAAATTATTCTGATTATTTATTTTCTAGTTGTGCCAAGACTGAGGTCTATTGAACCAGACCCGTCGAATCAGTCTCGAGGAGCGCAAACTTGTAAGTTATTATTCTATATATACATTGCATATAGAATACATGCTTTTGAGAATCCATGATTTTATTATGTTTTGATATGAATTATTACATTAATGAAGAAGTATATGTTTGGTATACTTTAAGTATCTTTTTGGTATATTTCGATATTTATACAATTGTAATATCTCGTGTTTTTTTAAAATATTTTTACACTGTACCGGGATATACAGTGTCAATAATTTTTATGCATTATACGATATTTTTATGAGTTGATATGTATTTTAAACCTATTTTAATTACTGTCTATTATTTTCAGTGTTTTACGTAAAATTTTCCCGGGACTTGCATTTTCGGGGAAATTTCCACGTAAACAATGTATTATTAATTATTTTAAATGTATTTACGGGTTTGCATGAACTCATACATATTTTTAAATTATTAAATAAAGCCTATGTGTGTATATTTATTTAATTAGGGTTTATTATTACCCTAATATTTTATTATTTATTTATTATTATTTGATTATTTTATTTATTATTAAATTATTAAAATTTATTATTTTTTTTCTTTTTTTTTCTTTTCTTTTTCTTTTCCTTTTTCTTTCTTTTTCTTTTTCTTTCTCTTTCCTTCTTCTTTCTTTTTCTTTTTCTTCTTCTTCTTCTTCTTCTTCCCGCGCGCCGGCCACCACATTTCCCACCGTCGTTTCTTCCTCCTCCGGCCACCGTTTTCGACACCGCCGGTCTCTATCTTCTCCTTGAGCTCCGGTGAGTGTTATTCTAGCTTTGGTTTGAGCTAAAATGGTCTAGAATTGCTTAGGTTTTGAGTTGAAGTTTTCGGCCACTTTTGGTTTTTGATTTTTTTGAGCTTCGATTTGGATGATTCATGGAAACTTCCTTCACAAATGTTGTTCCTGGTAGCTTAATCTTCATGTATGAATTTTTGTAGAATTTTTGGAGATTGTTTGGATTTTTGGGTATTTTTGAATATTTTAATATTATTTTCGAATTTTCGGAAATTAATTATTTAAATTATGAAATTGGAGTTTATGGTTGAATTAGGTGTTGAAATGAATTATAGGAATTTATTTGGAATTTTTATGAATTTCTAAGTATTTATTTTTAATTATTGAAGTTTAGGTGATTTTGGAAAATTAAGTTAATTGTGTTTTTAAATTGAATTTAATTGGTTAATTGAGTTTAATTATTGATATTATTGATAAATATGTTGAGAAAATTAATTTTGGATAATTGTATGATTTTTGGTGAATTTTTGAAGTAAATTAGGTATATATATATATATAGGGGTATTTTGGTAATTTTACCCTAAATTGTCTAAAAATGTAATTTAATTGGTTTTAATATTTATTTAAGGTATAAAAATGATTTCTACAAAATATCTAGTATTTTTAACTAATTAAAACTATTTTCCGGGAATTATTTTCAATTATATATAATATACGGTTTTTCTAATAAAATGAATTTTAATCGATTTTTACAGTGTTTCAAGATTTATTATGTAATTTCTACGTATGAAATGTATTTTTATGATTTAAGGATATTTTTGGTATATTTGAATATATATTCTGTGTTTGTGGACCCCGGTCGACAGATTGTAGTCTGGAGTCCGACCGAGGGGTTGTGATTGATTGTGGTGTTTATTTTTGAAGTGTATTTTCTTTGCAGGGTTGGCTCTACTCTTTTGAGTAGAGAGATGTCCGTTTTACAGGGGAGGTTCTGCCGGATTTCCGGTAGAATTCTCGTAAAACGTGATATCCAGTCGAACCCTAATTTCCGATTCTGTGTTGAATACTCTAGATTTAATTCTAGGATTTCTGTTAGGGTTATTCTGATGTCGATTAATTATTTCTTGTTTAGTTGCGCCGAGACCGAGGGTTAGTGGACCAGGCCCGTCGGACCTGTCTCGTGGAGCGCATTAGGTGAGTTACTATATTATATACATATGCTTAGGATGCATGATTTAGAAAATGCATGTTTTATTTTGACTAAATATGCATAAATAACATGATTTATATTCAAGTATATTTTTGGTATATTTTTGGTATATTTTTGGTATATAATAAATTATATACATGTTTTATTAATAAAATATTTTTAAAATATTTTTAAATATATTTTTAGTTTAATTCATGATTTGATTGGATTTATTTGACATATATATACTCAAAATATACCTGGTTTATGTTTGGTATATTTTCGGTATATATATGGTTTATATTGTTGATTTATTTAAATTCATGCATCATGTATTTGTGAATGAATGTTTTATTATTTATTAATGAAGGATATCAATAGAACGTGCTACCTAGTGGGCAGCACTAGGACCGAGTACGTACCGGTACGCCTATAGCTTTAGGCTATATTACTAACTTATTTGTGGATATCGATTTGATTATGATTATTGATATATGTGAGATGTGGTTTGTGGGTGTGATTGCTGGAGCTCGGTTGACCAAGTGTCTCGGGGCCAATCACACTGGCAGTCAGACTGCTGGAGCTCGGTTGACTTAGTGTCTCGGGGCCAGTCTACTGTCCATATGGATTAAGTGGATATATTTGGTATCAGTGAGCCTGTATGGCTAGAGTGTTTTTTAACACTATTTTCTGAGGTTGCGATATTCTAGGGTTCTATGTGATCCTTCATAAAAGTTGATTTTCAGACAAAATATATAAAATGATTTTTCTGCATCTGTATGAACTTGCCTGTATATATACATATTACTCATATACTGTTGACTGTATGCATTATCACTTAGTGTGTATGTATATATATTATAGTAATTCACTCAGTGAGGTCTGACTCCCCTCCGTTGACTATTTTTCAGGAGAGTCAACTTCCTCAGACCTCAGTAGCAGGTCGATACGCCGGATTTCTTCCGCCCCGGCTTCTTTATGTAAATTGTCTACTTGAGTCTTATTGATTTTATCTAGACACTGCAGTAGTTGTAAATTAAAGTATTGGATTTTATGTATTTGTTTAAAGAGATGTATTATGTTAAAACTGGATTTGTATAAAGATTATACATTTATGAGATTATATACGTGATGTGATGAGTTTTGAATTGAATCCAGTTGATATGGATGATATTATTATATTTATGATTTTTATTTTCCGCTGCATATTATATTTTTATTGTTATTATTGCATATTTATTTTATTTTTAGGCTTGCTACGGGTTCCGGATTCGAAAGAATTCCCGTTCCCTAGCGCCGGTCATGGCCCCTGTTTTGGGTCGTGACAGAGTTGGTATCAGAGCGAAGTTCGTATCAGAGTGGAGTTCTGTGTCAGGGCTTAGTTTTGTGAGTTGTGGCCCTAGTTTTAAAGTTGTGTTTTCTGTTGGACTACTGCAGTGTATTAGGTTCGAGTATGTCTTGATGAGTATTCCTTGCTGTAGTTTTCAGCGTTATTCCTCCGTTGTCTGTTTTGTCTGAATCTTTCCGTTTGTCTTTTCAGAATGAGGAGGCGAGCGCGTGTCGCTCCACCGGTCGTTGAGGCCGAGGATGATGAGTCTTTTCAGGATGAGGTTTTACCTCCTGAACAGCCAGTTAGACGTAGAGGTCGTGGCAGGGGTAGACCTCGAGGAGCGGCAGGTCGCCGTAGGCAGAGAGAGTTACAGGATGAGGAGCCTGTTGAGCCTGAGTTTGATGTTCCTGTTCCTCCAGTTGTTCAGCCTGTTCAGCCTGCCTATCAGCAGGGTATGTCTGACCCTGAGGCAGCTTTGTTCTATGCCAGAGTTGGCAGGATTGCTTTTGATGGTACTTCTGATCCTTTAGATTTTTTGCATGCGATTGAGACTAGGACTCGGACTGCTCATACCGAGTACCAGAGGATCATGATTGTTGAGTTGTCTGTCGAGGGACCAGCCTTGGATTGGTTCATTCAGATGATCCAGCCTTATATGATGACGATGACCTGGGCTCAGTTTCGAGAGCGATTCATGAGGAGATTTTGTCCAGAGCCTCTTCGTTTGAGCTATCGTCTTCGTTTGACTAGTATTTCTCGTGGAGATCGATCAGTAGAGGAGTATACCCGAGAGTTTCTTCGTCTGGGTAGATATGCTGAGGATCTGATGCGAGATCAGTATTTCGCTGTTACTACATACGTTACTGGTTTGGGTTCAGCTTTTGCTGGTATGCCTACAGCAGGTCTTACTCTCGAGTCGGTGATTGAGCTAGCTAAGGAGATCGAGCTGAGGTTAGTTAGGCAGGGAGCGATGCCTGATTATTACCAGCTGGGAGTTCAGTCGAGTGGATCGCAGGCTACTCCATATTCGAGTTTTCATGTTGGTTCGAGTAGTCAGCAGCGAGGTTCGACTCAGCAGAGTCAGAGACAGCAGCAGCGAATGCATCGGAGCAGTAGACATGGTCGTGGAGGTCAGCGTAGATCATTCAGATTTGGGTCAGGTGCTTCGAGCAGCAGTAGTGGTCGTAGTTCTGGATCAGCGGCCAGTGTTTGTCAGACTTGTGGTAGAGTCCATCAGGGACCGTGTTATCTGACACCGTTGACATGTTTCAGATGCGGGCAGACAGGACATTTTGCCAGATCGTGTCCTTATTTCGGATATCAGCAGCAGCAGATTCCGTGATTCCCACAGTAGTCGATTGCTAGTGCAGCACCCGTGCCATTTCAGTTACCACCAGCTCAGCATCAGAGTTCTACTCAGTTTGTTCCACAGCAGAGTCGTGGTAGAGGTACTAGAGGAGGTGCCAGAGGCGTTGGCCAGGCTTCTACCAGTCAGCAGGGAGGTCGAGGCCAGGCCAGAGTTTTTCATCTGACTCAGCAGGATGCTCAGGCATCTAATGCAGTCGTGGCAGGTATTCTTTCTGTTTGTTACCTGGATGCTTTGGTTTTGTTTGATCCGGGTGCCACGCATTCGTTTGTTTCTCCTGTTTTTGCTTCTAAATCTTGTTGGCAAGCTTCGAGGATGGCTTTTCCTTTGTCTGTTGCCACTCCTCTGAGTGATTCCTTGGACGCCGATATTTTTCTTTCTGGTTGTCCAGTTCTCGTGGGAGATAGAGAATTATTCGCCGATTTGATTTTGTTGGATGTGATGGAGTTTGATGTTATTTTGGGAATGGATTGGTTATCCCAACATTATGTCGTGGTTGATTGCAGGAATAAGGAGGTGATTTTCAGAATTCCTGGTGAAGTAGAATTTAAGTTTGTTAGGGACAGGAGTTCAGCACCTCAGAATCTTATTTCTGTTATTTCAGCTAGGAAGTTGTTGAGGAAAGGTTGTCAGGGGTTTTTGGCATTGGTTAGGGATACGTCAGTGGAGAAGTTGTCACTCACAGATGTTCCGGTTGCTTGTGAGTTTCCTGATGTTTTTCCCGAGGAGTTACCAGGTTTACCACCTCATAGAGAGATTGAGTTCTGTATAGATGTGGTTCCAGGTATTACTCCTATATCTATGCCACCTTATCGTATGGCTCCTGCAGAGTTGAGAGAGTTGAAGGAGCAGTTGCAAGAGTTGTTGGATAAAGGCTTCGTTAGACCTAGTGTTTCCCCTTGGGGTGCACCAGTCTTGTTTGTGAAGAAGAAGGATGGTACCCTGAGACTGTGCATTGACTATAGAGAGCTGAATAAGGTGACAGTGAAGAATAAGTATCCTCTCCCGAGGATAGATGATTTGTTTGATCAGCTCCAGGGTGCACAGTTCTTTTCTAAGGTTGACTTGAGGTCAGGTTATCATCAGTTGTGGATCAATGAAGCTGATATTCCTAAGACAGCATTCCGCACTCGATATGGTCATTATGAGTTTCTGGTGATGTCTTTTGGTTTGACTAATGCACCAGCAGCTTTTATGGATCTGATGAACAGAGTATTCCGACCGTATGTGGATCAGTTTGTGGTAGTCTTCATTGATGATATACTGGTATATTCGAGGAGTATGGAAGAGCACGTATATCACTTGAGGATTGTACTACAGACACTGAGAGATCATCAGCTTTATGCTAAATTCTCGAAGTGTGATTTCTGGATGGAGAGTGTTTCTTTTCTTGGACACGTAGTGTCTAAAGAAGGTATTCAGGTTGATCCATAGAAGATTGAAGCAGTATCTGAGTGGCCTAGACCTACTTCGGTTACTGAGATTCGGAGTTTTCTGGGTTTGGCCGGGTATTATAGGCGGTTTGTGCAGGATTTTTCCAGGATAGCAGCCCCTATGACTCGCTTGACTCAGAAGAATGTTAGATTCGAGTGGTCAGAAGCTTGTGAGAATAGCTTTCAGTTGTTGAAGGAGAAGTTGACCACAGCGCCAATATTAGCTTTGCCTAATAGTGTGGATAAGTTCACAGTTTACTGTGATGCTTCTAGAATTGGTCTTGGTTGTGTGTTGATGCAGAATGGAAGGGTGATAGCCTATGCTTCGAGGCAGTTGAAGAAGCATGAGCAGAACTATCCTACACATGATCTTGAGATGGCTGCAGTGATCTTTGCTTTGAAGATTTGGAGACATTATTTGTACGGGGTGACTTGTGAGATATTTACTGATCACAAGAGCCTTAAGTACATTTTCCAGCAGCGAGATTTGAATTTGAGGCAGAGAAGATGGTTGGAACTGTTGAAGGATTATGATTGTGAGATTCTTTACCATCCGGGTAAAGCTAATGTGGTAGCAGATGCCTTGAGTAGGAAGTCCTCAGGTAGTCTTGCTCACATCGGTGTGAAGAGGAGACCATTGATCCAGGAATTGCATTTGTTGGTGGATCAAGGTCTGATGATGAAGATTAGTAGATCAGGTGGACTGTTAGCTCAGTTTAAAGTACGATCTGTACTAAGGGATAGGATTAAAGCAGCTCAGAGCCGAGATCCTATTCTAGAAGAGCTTGCAGAGAATGTCAGAGCAGGGAAGTTCACTGATTTCACACTCGATGATGATGGTGTGTTGTGGATCAGTGGTAGATTGTGTGTTCCTGATGTGGATGATTTGAGAGAGGAGATTTTAGAGGAAGCACATTCTACAGCTTACAGCGTTCATCCTGGTGTTACTAAGATGTACCACAGTATCAGAGATCTATACTGGTGGGATGGATTGAAGAAGGATGTTGCTGATTATGTTGCTAAGTGCTTGACATGTCAGCAAGTGAAAGCCGAACATCAGAAGCCTTCTGGGAAGCTTCAGCCTCTTCCTATTCCCGAGTGGAAGTGGGAAAGGATAGCTATGGATTTTGTGATCGGTTTACCTCGTTCGAAGGATGGATACGATTCCATCTGGGTGATTGTAGACAGATTGACGAAGTCTGCACATTTCTTGCCTGTGAAAGCCACATATTCAGTTGCTAGATTGGCGAAGTTGTACGTGAAGCATATTGTATGTCTTCATGGAGTACCTGTGTCCATTGTGTCAGACAGAGGTTCGGTGTTTACTTCTCATTTTTGGCAGAAGTTGCAAGAAGCGATGGGCACTAGGTTGGATTTCAGTACTGCTTTTCATCCTCAGACAGATGGTCAGTCTGAGAGGATGATCCAGACACTGGAAGATATGTTGAGGATGTATGTCTTGGATTTGAGAGGTAGCTGGGATGATCATTTGTCGCTTGTTGAGTTTGCATATAATAACAGCTACCATAGCAGTATTGGCATGGCACCATATGAGGCGTTGTATGGAAGGAAGTGTAGATCCCCGTTGAGTTGGGATGAGATTGGTGAGAGAGCTTTGACTGGACCAGAGATGATTCAGGATGCTGCAGAGAAAGTCGCCGTGATCAAGCGCAGATTAGAGACCGCAGTTAACAGACAGAAGAGTTATGCGGATCCTAGGCGCAGAGATGTGGAGTTTCAGGTTGGAGATTTCGTTTTTCTGAAAGTATCTCCGATGAAGGGTGTGATGAGATTTGGCAGGAAGGGTAAGTTAGCACCGAGATATATTGGATCGTTTGAGATTCTGGAGAGAGTTGGCACTGTTGCATATCGGTTGGATTTGCCTCCGAGTATGTCACAGGTGCATCCAGTATTTCATATCTCGATGTTGAAGAAGTGTATCTCAGATCCTTCACATGTGTTGCAACCTGACAGTGTGGAAGTGAGTGAAGATTTGACGTTTGTAGAAGAACCTGTGGCGATCGTTGATTATCAAGTTCGACAGTTGAGATCGAAGCAGATTCCGATGGTCAAGGTTCTGTGGCGTAGCGACAGAGTTGAAGAGCATACGTGGGAGACTGAAGCTGAGATGCGAGCTTCTTACCCGTATCTCTTTCCTTCCTGATTCTGTAATCTTGTTTTTAGAATTCGGGGACGAATTCTTGTAAGGGGGGAAGACTGTAATATCTCGTGTTTTTTTAAAATATTTTTACACTGTACCGGGATATACAGTGTCAATAATTTTTATGCATTATACGATATTTTTATGAGTTGATATGTATTTTAAACCTATTTTAATTACTGTCTATTATTTTCAGTGTTTTACGTAAAATTTTCCCGGGACTTGCATTTTCGGGGAAATTTCCACGTAAACAATGTATTATTAATTATTTTAAATGTATTTACGGGTTTGCATGAACTCATACATATTTTTAAATTATTAAATAAAGCCTATGTGTGTATATTTATTTAATTAGGGTTTATTATTACCCTAATATTTTATTATTTATTTATTATTATTTGATTATTTTATTTATTATTAAATTATTAAAATTTATTATTTTTTTTCTTTTTTTTTCTTTTCTTTTTCTTTTCCTTTTTCTTTCTTTTTCTTTTTCTTTCTCTTTCCTTCTTCTTTCTTTTTCTTTTTCTTCTTCTTCTTCTTCTTCTTCCCGCGCGCCGGCCACCACATTTCCCACCGTCGTTTCTTCCTCCTCCGGCCACCGTTTTCGACACCGCCGGTCTCTATCTTCTCCTTGAGCTCCGGTGAGTGTTATTCTAGCTTTGGTTTGAGCTAAAATGGTCTAGAATTGCTTAGGTTTTGAGTTGAAGTTTTCGGCCACTTTTGGTTTTTGATTTTTTTGAGCTTCGATTTGGATGATTCATGGAAACTTCCTTCACAAATGTTGTTCCTGGTAGCTTAATCTTCATGTATGAATTTTTGTAGAATTTTTGGAGATTGTTTGGATTTTTGGGTATTTTTGAATATTTTAATATTATTTTCGAATTTTCGGAAATTAATTATTTAAATTATGAAATTGGAGTTTATGGTTGAATTAGGTGTTGAAATGAATTATAGGAATTTATTTGGAATTTTTATGAATTTCTAAGTATTTATTTTTAATTATTGAAGTTTAGGTGATTTTGGAAAATTAAGTTAATTGTGTTTTAAATTGAATTTAATTGGTTAATTGAGTTTAATTATTGATATTATTGATAAATATGTTGAGAAAATTAATTTTGGATAATTGTATGATTTTTGGTGAATTTTTGAAGTAAATTAGGTATATATATATATATAGGGGTATTTTGGTAATTTTACCCTAAATTGTCTAAAAATGTAATTTAATTGGTTTTAATATTTATTTAAGGTATAAAAATGATTTCTACAAAATATCTAGTATTTTTAACTAATTAAAACTATTTTCCGGGAATTATTTTCAATTATATATAATATACGGTTTTTCTAATAAAATGAATTTTAATCGATTTTTACAGTGTTTCAAGATTTATTATGTAATTTCTACGTATGAAATGTATTTTTATGATTTAAGGATATTTTTGGTATATTTGAATATATATTCTGTGTTTGTGGACCCCGGTCGACAGATTGTAGTCTGGAGTCCGACCGAGGGGTTGTGATTGATTGTGGTGTTTATTTTTGAAGTGTATTTTCTTTGCAGGGTTGGCTCTACTCTTTTGAGTAGAGAGATGTCCGTTTTACAGGGGAGGTTCTGCCGGATTTCCGGTAGAATTCTCGTAAAACGTGATATCCAGTCGAACCCTAATTTCCGATTCTGTGTTGAATACTCTAGATTTAATTCTAGGATTTCTGTTAGGGTTATTCTGATGTCGATTAATTATTTCTTGTTTAGTTGCGCCGAGACCGAGGGTTAGTGGACCAGGCCCGTCGGACCTGTCTCGTGGAGCGCATTAGGTGAGTTACTATATTATATACATATGCTTAGGATGCATGATTTAGAAAATGCATGTTTTATTTTGACTAAATATGCATAAATAACATGATTTATATTCAAGTATATTTTTGGTATATTTTTGGTATATAATAAATTATATACATGTTTTATTAATAAAATATTTTTAAATATATTTTTAGTTTAATTCATGATTTGATTGGATTTATTTGACATATATATACTCAAAATATACCTGGTTTATGTTTGGTATATTTTCGGTATATATATGGTTTATATTGTTGATTTATTTAAATTCATGCATCATGTATTTGTGAATGAATGTTTTATTATTTATTAATGAAGGATATCAATAGAACGTGCTACCTAGTGGGCAGCACTAGGACCGAGTACGTACCGGTACGCCTATAGCTTTAGGCTATATTACTAACTTATTTGTGGATATCGATTTGATTATGATTATTGATATATGTGAGATGTGGTTTGTGGGTGTGATTGCTGGAGCTCGGTTGACCAAGTGTCTCGGGGCCAATCACACTGGCAGTCAGACTGCTGGAGCTCGGTTGACTTAGTGTCTCGGGGCCAGTCTACTGTCCATATGGATTAAGTGGATATATTTGGTATCAGTGAGCCTGTATGGCTAGAGTGTTGTTTAACACTATTTTCTGAGGTTGCGATATTCTAGGGTTCTATGTGATCCTTCATAAAAGTTGATTTTCAGACAAAATATATAAAATGATTTTTCTGCATCTGTATGAACTTGCCTGTATATATACATATTACTCATATACTGTTGACTGTATGCATTATCACTTAGTGTGTATGTATATATATTATAGTAATTCACTCAGTGAGGTCTGACTCCCCTCCGTTGACTATTTTTCAGGAGAGTCAACTTCCTCAGACCTCAGTAGCAGGTCGATACGCCGGATTTCTTCCGCCCCGGCTTCTTTATGTAAATTGTCTACTTGAGTCTTATTGATTTTATCTAGACACTGCAGTAGTTGTAAATTAAAGTATTGGATTTTATGTATTTGTTTAAAGAGATGTATTATGTTAAAACTGGATTTGTATAAAGATTATACATTTATGAGATTATATATGTGATGTGATGAGTTTTGAATTGAATCCAGTTGATATGGATGATATTGTTATATTTATGATTTTTATTTTCCGCTGCATATTATATTTTTATTGTTATTATTGCATATTTATTTTATTTTTAGGCTTGCTACGGGTTCCGGATTCGAAAGAATTCCCGTTCCCTAGCGCCGGTCATGGCCCCTGTTTTGGGTCGTGACAACAATATATATGCTTGTTATATTTTCAATATATATTTAGTATATTTTTGGTATATTTATGGTTGATTTTGAATTATATGTAACATATATACTTAAAATATATTTAATATATTTTCGGTATATTTTATGTTAGGAATGTCATTTATGTTTAATTATGCATTTATTTATTTTCCATAAATATATAATTTTATTTGAAGGATATCAGTAAAACGTACTACCTAATGAACTGCACTAGGACTGTGTACGTATCGGTTCGTTAGACTTTCGGGTCAATATTATGATAATTATTTGAGATGAATTGATTATTGTGAATATTGAGTATTTAGTTAGTGAATAGAGTAGTTGCTTGAGCTCGATTGACCTAGTGTCTTGAAGCCAATCACACTGATTGTGAGACTGTTGGAGCTCGGTTGACTTAGTGTCTCAATGCCAGTTTACTATCCAAAATGGAATAAGAGAATTTATTTGGAATTAAGTAAGTCTGCATGGCTAGTAAGATATTTGTTTGAGGTTACAAATCTTTTTAGGGTTCTATTTGATCTTTCATTTAAGTAATGTTTTATACATTTGTTATATATATATATATATATATATATATATATATATATATATATATATATTATAATTCGCTCAGTGAGGTCTAACTCCTCTCAATTTTTTTTAGGAGATTCCTCATTATCAAACCTTAGTAGTAGACCTCTACATCGGACTTCTTCAGCTCTAGCTAGATTATGTAAATTATTTTTTTGAATTCTATTGTATTCTAGAAAACTGCAGTAGTAGTATTTTGTATCAGTAGAATGTTTCTTTAGTATAAGACCTATCTCTGAATATTATATGAATATATTTTTGTTTTATGAAATAACATTTAAGTATTTATTTCTATATCAACTTAAGTTTTAATTCTGGTGTATTTTTAGTTATTTATTGCATGCGTTTTATTTCTTTTAAGGCTTGCTACGGGTTTCGAATTCTAAAAAATTCTTATTCCTTAGCGCCGGTCATAACTCCCCGGTCTAAGTGATGACAATTTATTAATGTTGTTTTTATTTATTAAGTCTCTTATTTATCAATGTTGTTGTTCATTGTTTTCATGTTGTTGTGTACTTGTATGCCATGACCTAAAATTGGGATTATGATATATATAAATTTGAATTTTTTTTTTAACTATGAATGAGAGGTAAGTGTCGAACTTTGAATTTATAAATATTCTAAAGGGAATCATATCACTAGATTACTCAATCTTTCATGAATTTTCAAATTTAATTATAACTTAAGTGGTAAGAATCTTTACTTTTAAAATGAGAAATCTTGAGTTTAATATTTAAATACTAACCATTAGCGATATCTCTTCTAGTCCTCTATGATATTGTATCAAATTAAAAAAAAAAAAGTGAAATGCCACGTGTGGCTATATGGGTGGGAAGCACTTTTTTTTTGTTTTCTTTTTAACCATGGTGAGAAGCTCTTCCCTAGCAAACTTTACACAATGAACGTTTGATGCTTTTATTTTTTTGCACTAGCCGTTGCATAAACTTTTGGCCAAATCAACAAAACCCTCCAATCACTAAATTCCAACATTATTAATTAATTAATTAATTAATTATTAATAATGTAAAATCTTCATTATGGTTGTTATTAATTAAAATTAATTATGATTTATTAATACCGTTTGAGGGCAATTGGAGTACAGCCATGCAAAAAAGTTGTTGTGTTATATGACTGTAATATCTCGTATTTTTAAATATTTTTACACTGTATCGGAATATGCAGTGTTAATAATTTTTAAATATGATATTGATATTTCATAAGCTTTTATTTAAATTAAATTGAATTTTAATTATTTATTATTATTTTAAGTGCTTTACGTAAAATTTTCTCGGGACTTGCATTTTCGTAGAAATTTTCACGTAAATATTGTATTATTAATTATTTTAAATATATTTACGGACTTGCATGAACTCATACATATTTTAAAATATTAAACACCGTGTATACATGTAATTATTTATTTAATTAGGGTTTAATATTACCCTAATATTTTATTAATTATTTATTAGTTTTATTGTTATTTAATTATTTTTATTTAGTATAAATCATTAAAATATTAAATTATATGTGTGTGGTGTATATTTAATGTGTGTAATTTAATATTATTTAATATATAGTATAAAGTATATATATATATACATATTATAAGTTAAAAACCAAAAATTTTGGAAAATGACATTTTTGCCCCGATTTCTCTCTTCTTCCTCCCGACCGTTTCCCTCACCGTCTGACGCCTGTAACTGCCGATTCCTCACTGTTGGTGTGCAGTCCGGTGTGCCACCACCTTCCCCAGCCTCTTTCGCCGCCTGTAGTAGCCGTTTCTGGCGTCTGGAGGTCGGTTTTGGCCGGAGAAGCCGAAAGTTGAACCACCGTTGATCACGACATTTTCAGCCACCATTTTTGACACCGCCAGTCTCTTTCTTCTCCTTGAGCTCCGGTGAGTGTGATTCTAGCTTTTTTTTGAGCTTAAATGGTCTTGATTTGCTTAGGTTTCGAATTTTCGAATTCGGCCATATTAGGGTTTTTGATTTTTTTGAACTTTGAATTGATTGATTCATGAAAACTCCCTTCACAAATGTTGATCCTAGTAGCTTAATCTACATGTGTGAATTTTTGTACAATTTTTGGAGATTAATTTGATTTTTGGGTATTTTTGAATATTTTAATATTATTTTCTAATTTTCGAAAATTAATTAAATAAATTATGAAATTGTGTTTTATGATAATTATAGGTGTTAAAATGAATTATAGGAATTTATTTGGAATTTTTATGAATTTCTATGTATTTATTTTGAATTATTTAAGTTTATGTAATTTTGGAAAATTAGGGTTAATTGTGTTTTTAATTGAAATTAATTGGTTAATTGAGTTTAATTATTGATATTATTGATAAATATGTTGAGAAAATTAATTTTTGATAATTATACTATTTTTGGTGAATTTTTGAAATAATTTTAGTATATTTATATATATAAGGGCATTTTGGTAATTTTACACAAAATTGGCTAAAAATGTAATTTAATTGGTTTTAATAGTTATTTAAGGTATAAAAATGATTTCTACAAATTATTTAGTATTTTTAACTAATTAAAACTATTTTTCGTGAATTATTTTCAATTATATATATAATATACGATTTTACTAATAAAATGAGTTTTTATCGGTTTTTACTGTGTTTTAAGGCTAATTATGTAATTTCTACTTATAAAATGAATTTCTATGTTATAAGGGTATTTTTGGAATTTTTGAAATTGTTCTGTGTTTGTGGACCCCGGTCGGTAGGCTGTAGTTTGGAGTCCGACTGAGGGGTTGTGGTTGTGTTTCTATGTCTAGTATTTTCGAAGTGTGTTTCTTTGCAGGGTCGGCTCTACTCTTTGAGTAGAGAGATATCCATTTTACAGGGGAGGTTCTGCCGAATTTTTGATAGAATTCTCGTAAAACGTGATGTCCGGTCGAACCCTAATTCTATTTCTGTGTCTAATATTCTAGATCGAGTTTCTAGGATTTTCTGTTAGGTTTATTTTGATGTCTGTTATTTTATTGTTTGTTTAGTTGCACCGAGACCGAGGCCTAGTGGACCAGGCCCTTCGGACCCATCTCGTGGAGCGCACTAAGTGCGAGTTACTATATTATATATATATGTTTAGGATGCATGATTTTAGAATATATGTTTTATTTTGATTAAATATGCATAAATAACGTGATTAGTATTTAAGTATATTTTTGGTTTATTTTTAGTTTATTTTTGGTATATATTAAATTATATCCATGTTTTATTAATAAATTATACTTAAAATGTTTTTAAATATATTTCTGGCTTAATTTGTAATTTAATTGAATTTATTTGACGTATATATACTCGAAATATACCTGGTTTATTTTTGGTATATTTCCAGTATATATATGTGGTTTATATTGTTATTTTATTTAAATTCATGCATCATTTATTTGTGAATGAATGTTTTATATTATTAATGAAGGATATCAATAGAACGTGCTACTTAGTGGGCAACACTAGGACCGAGTACGTATCGATGCGCTTATAGCATTTAGGCTATATTACTAACCTATTTGTGGATATTGACTGGATATGATTATTTGATGTGTGAGATATGGTTTGGAGGTGTGATTGCTGGAGCTCGGTTGACCAAGTGTCTCAGGGCCAATCACACTGGTAATCAAACTACTGGAGCTCAGTTGACTTAGTGTCACGGGGCCAGTCTACTGTCTAAATGGATTAAGTGGATATATTTGGAATAAGTGAGCCCGTATGGCTAGAGTGTTGTCTAATACTATTTGAGATTGCGATATTCTAGGGTTCTATATGATCCTTCATAAACGATGATTTTCAATAAAATATATATAAATGATTTTATTGCATTTGTGTGTATTTGCCTGTATATATACATATTATATATATACTATTGACTGTATGCATTGTCATTTAGTGTGTATGTATATATATTATAGTAATTCACTCAGTGAGGTCTGACTCCCCTCCGTTGACTATTTTTCAGGAGAGTCATCATCTTCAGACCTCAGTAGCAGGCCTGTACGCCGGATTTCTTCTGCCTCGGCTTTTTTATGTAAACTGCTTCTCTGAGTCTTGGGTTTATTTTATCTAGACACTACAGTAGTCATTAAATATTTAAAAAGATTTTGTATTATATTTGAACTGGATTTGTATTAAAGGATTTTATATATATATATATATGTAATGATGAGGATTTGATTTAAATCCAATTAGTGCATATATTATTATTATTTTTATGATATTTATTTTCACTGCATTATATATTGTTATTGCTATTGCATGTTTTATTTTATTTTTTTTAGGCTTGCTACGGGTTCCGGATTCGAAAGAATTCCCGTTCCCTAGCGCCGATCATGGCCCCTGTTTTTGGTCGTGACAATGACACAGCTGGCAAATGATTAAAACAATTGTCTCCTCTTCAAACACTCCTAAAGAAATTCAACATAGACCATCTTTAATAGTTAAAAAAAAACTACAATAATTTTAATACATTTTAGAACGTTTGTATATAAAATTAGCAAATGAAGTAAAGAAATGTCTCTTATTTATTAATGTTGTTTTTTTATTTATTAACATTGTTGTGTACTTGTATGTCATGACCTACATCTCGAAGTTAGGCTGATTTGCCATTGGTTAAAGTTACCTTTTTGAATAAGTTTTTTCAATTAGGGATTGCAATTTTGAATAGAGCTAAGCAGTTTGAAATTAAACTATGGAGTTAATATTAGTTAATATGAGTATGACGGTCCATTTGAAGATTGATTGGGGAGAAACCAATATATATATATATATATATATATATATATATATATATATATATATATATATATATATATATAAAGGGAGGATAAATAAAATTACGAAAAAATCAGAACCCGTAGCAAGCCTAAAATAAAATAAAATAAAACATACAATAGTAATAATAACAACACAATTAAGTAAAATATTATGCAGCCAAATAAAATCATAAATATCAAAATAATATTTCCACCAAATGAAATTAAATCCAATCCTCATCTCATATATAAATGAACTCTTTTAATACAAATCTAGTTCAAATTCTTAAAATACATAACTCATACAAATTGAATACAATATCTTTTAACAATTTTACGACTACTGCAGTGTCTAGATCATAAAATAAAACTCAAGTGAGCAGTTTACATAATAAAGTTGGGGCGGAATAAATCTGGCGTACAGGCCTACTACTGAGGTCTGAAGATGATGACTCTCCTAAAAAAAGGTCAACGAAGGGGAGTCAGACCTCACTGAGTGAAATACTATAGTATATATACATGCATACTAAATGCCAACGCACACAATCAAAAGTATATATAATATGTATATATACAAGCAAATATACACAGATGCAATAAAATCATTTTATATATTTTTATTGAAAATCACAGTTTATGAAGGATCAAATAGAACCTTAGAAAATCGCAACCTCAAACAGTGTTAGACAACACTCTAGCCATACAGGCTCACTTATTCCAATATATTCACTTATTCCATTTGGACAGTAGACTGGCCCCGAGACACTAAGTCAACCAAGCTCCAGCAGTCTGACTGTCAGTGTGATTGGCCTCAAGACACTTAGTCAATCGAGCTCCAGCAATCACACTCCCAAATCATCTCACACATCAAATAATCATATCCAATCAATATCCACAAATGGTTAGTAAAATAGCCTAAATGCTATCAGCGTACCGGTACGTACTCGGTCATAGTGCTGCCCACTAGGTAGCATGTTCTATTGATATCCTTCATTATTAAACATAAAACATACATTCATAAATAAATGATGCATGAATTTAAATAAAATAGCAACATAAACCATATATATATACTAGAAATATACCAAAAATAAACTAGGTATATTTCGAGTATATATACGTTAAATAAATCCAATTAAATTACAAAATAAACTATAAATGTATTTGAAAACATTTTAAACATAATTCGTTAATAAAACATGCATATAGTTTAAAATATACCAAAAATAAACCAAAAATAAACTAAAAATAAACTTAAATACTAATTGAATTATCTATGCATAATTAATCAAAATAAAACATACATTTCTAAATCA
This sequence comes from Mallotus nudiflorus, assembly GCA_947683625.1. NCBI lineage: Eukaryota > Viridiplantae > Streptophyta > Magnoliopsida > Malpighiales > Euphorbiaceae > Mallotus > Mallotus nudiflorus. Next base: position 117,414 of record CANTUR010001276.1, read on the forward strand.
TGCACCCTAAAGCATATATATATAATAGTAACTCACAATTAGTGCGCTCCTCGAGATGGGTCTGATGGGCCTGGTCCATTAGGCCTCGGTCTCGGCGCAACTAAATAAACAGATAACGACAAGAATCAGAATAAATCTAATAAAAATTCCTAAAAACTCAATCTAGATTACTAGAAATATAATTAAATCAGAATTCGACCGGACATCACGTTTTACGAGAATTCTACCAAAAATTCGGCAGAACCTCCCCTGTAAAACAAACATCTCTCTACTCAAAGAGTATAGCCGACCCTACTGTCACGACCTAAAACAGGGGCCATGACCGGCGCTAGGGAACGGGAATTCTTTCGAATCCGGAACCCGTAACAAGCCTAAAAATAAAATAAAACATGCAATAATAACAATAACAGTAATATATATATGCAGCAGAAATAAAAATCATAAATATAATAATAACATTCTCATCACTGGATTTAAATCAAATCTCATCTCATATATATAAATCTTTCAGTACAAATCCAGTTTCAATATAATACATCTCTTTAAATAAAATACATGAAATCCCACACTTTAATTCACAACTGCTGCAATGTCTAGATTATAAAAATAAGACTCAAGTAAATAGTTTACACAAAGAAGCCGAGGCGGCAGAAATCCGGCGTATTGACCTGCTACTGAGGTCTGAAGAAGTTGACTCTCCTGAAAAATAGTCAACGGAGGGGAGTCAGACCTCACTGAGTGAATTACTATAATATATATACATACACACTAAATGATAATGCATAAAATCAACAGTATATATATATAATATGTATATATACAGGCAATTACACACAGATGCAATAAAATCGTTATATATATATTTTATTGAAAATCATCTTTTATGAAGGATCACATAGAACCCTAGAATATTGCAACCTCGAAAACAGTGTTAGACAACACTCTAGCCACACAGGCTCACTTAATCCAAAGATATCCACTTAATCCATTTAGACAGTAGACTGGCCCCGAGACACTAAGTCAACCGAGCTCCAGCAGTCTAACTGCCAGTGTGATTGGCCCCGAGACATTTGGTCAACCAAGCTCCAGCAATCACACCTCCAAACCATACCTCACACATATCAATAATTACATCAATTCAGTATCCATAAATAAGTTAGTAATATAGCCTAAATACTATAGGCATACCGGTACGTACTCGGTCCTAGTGCTGCCCACTAGGTAGCACGTTCTATTGATATCCTTCATCATTAATAATATAAAACATTCATTCACAAAAATAAATGATGCATGAAGTTCAATAAAATATCAACATAAACGATATATATACTAGAAATACACCAAAAGTAAACTAGGTATATTTCGAGTATATATATATATGTCAAATGAATTCAATCAAATTATAAATTAAGTTGGAAATATATTTAAAAACATTGTAAATATATTTTATTTACAAAACATGCATATAATTTAATATATACCAAAAATAAACCAAAAATATATTTAAATACAAATCATATTATTTATGCATTTTAATCGAAATAGAATATATATTTCTAAATCATGCATCCTAAGCATATATATATAGTATAGTAACTCACCTAGTGCGCTCCACGAGACGGGTCCGACGGGCCTGGTCCACTAGCCCTCGATCTCGACGCAACTAAACAAACAAATAACGATAGACATTAGAATAAACCTAATAGAAATCCTAGAATTCGATCTAGAGTATTAAACACAGAATCAGAAATTAGGGTTCGATTGGATATCACGTTTTACGAGAATTCTACCGAAAATCCGACAGAACTTCCCCTGTAAAATGGACATCTCTCTACTCAAAAGAGTAGAGCCAACCCTGCAAGGAAATACACTTCGAAAATCTACACAGAGCACAATCAAAATCCCACGGTCGGACTCCAAACTACAGTCCACCGACCGGGGTCCACAAACACAGAACAATTCTGATAATACCAAAAATACCCTTAAAACCTAAAAATACATTTTATAGGTAGAAATTACATAATTAACCTTTAAACACAATAAAAACCGATAAAACTCATTTTATTTGAAAAATCGTATATTATATATATAATTGAAAATAATTCACGAAAAATAGTTTTAATTAGTTAAAAATACTAAATAATTTGTAGAAATCTTTTTTATACCTTAAATAACTATTAAAACCAATTAAATTACATTTTTATCCAATTTAGGGTAAAATTACCAAAATACCCCTATATATATATATATACTAAAATTACTTCAAAAATTCACCAAAAATTATACAATTATCTAAAATTTATTTTCTCAACATATTTATCAATAATATCAATAATTAAACTCAATTAACCAATTAATTTCAAATAAAAACACATTTAACTTAATTTTCCCAAAATTCCATAAACTTCAATAATTCAAAATAAATACTTAGAAATTCATAGAAATTCCAAATAAATTCCTATAATTCATTTCAACACCTAACACAATTTCATAATTTAAATAATTAATTTCCGAAAATTAGAAAATAATATTAAAATATTCAAAAATATCTAAAAATCCAAAAAATCTCCAAAAATTCCACAAAAATTCATACATGTAGATTAAGCTACTAGGATCAACATTTGTGAAGGGATTTTTCATGAATCAATCAATCAATTCGAAGCTCAAAAAAATCAAAAACCCTAATGTGACCGAAATTGAAAATTCGAAACCTAAGAAAATCTAGACCATTTTAGCTCAAAAAAAAACTAGAATCACACTCATCGGACCTCAAGGAGAAGAAAGAGACCGGCGGTGTCGAAAATGGTGGCCGAAATCGGCATGATCGATGGTGGCCAAAGTTTCGGCTTCTCCGGCCAAAACTGACTTCCAGGCGCCGGAAACGGCTACCACAGGTGGCGGAAGAGGCTAGGGAAGGTGGTGGCACACCAGACGACACACCAACGGTGAGGAAACGGCGTGACAGGCGTCCGGACGGCGAAGGGAAGCAAATCGGGGAAGAAGGAGGCTCGGGGGCAAAATGGTAATTTTCTAAAGTTTTGGTTTTTTTGATATATTATATATAGATTATACTATATATTAAAATAATATTAAATCACACACATTAAATATACACCACACACATAAGATTTAATATTTTAATAATTTATACTAAATAAAAATAATTAAATAACAATAAAATAAATAATTAATATAATATTACGGTAATACTAAACCCTAATTAAATAAATAATTATATGAATACACAGTGTTTAATATTTTAAAAATATGTATGAGTTCATGCAAGTCTGAAAATATATTTAAAATAGTTAATAATAAATTATTTACGTGAAAATTTCCCCGAAAATGCAAGTCCCGGGAAAATTTTATGTAAAGCACTGTAAATAAGACACAGTAATTAAAATAGATTTTAAATACATATCAACTCGTGAAAATATCATAGTATATATACAAAAATTATTAACATTGCATATCCCGGCACAGTGTAAAAATAATTAAAAAATACGGGATATTACAGTCTTCCCCCCTTACAAGAATTCGTCCCCGAATTCCAGAAAACAGGATTAAGAAGGAAAGAGATACGGGTAAGAAGCTCGCATCTCAGCTTCAGTCTCCCACATATGCTCCTCGACTCTGTCACTACGCCACAGAACCTTGACCATTGGAATCTGTTTCGATCGCAACTGTTGAACTTGATAATCAACGATCGCCATAGGTTCTTCTACAAACGTCAAATCTTCACTCACTTCCACACTGTCAGGTTGCAACACGTGTGAAGGGTCTGAGATATACTTCCTCAACATCGAGATATGAAATACTGGATGCACCTGTGATATACTTGGAGGCAAATCCAACCGATATGCAACAGTGTCAACTCTCTCCAGAATCTCAAACGGTCCAATATATCTCGGTGCTAACTTACCCTTCCTACCAAATTTCATTACACCCTTCATCGGAGATACCTTCAGAAAAATGAAATCTCCAACTTGAAACTCCACATCTCTGCGCTTAGGATCTGTATAACTCTTTTGTCTGCTAACTGCGGTCTCTAATCTACGCTTAATCACGGTGACTTTCTTTGCAGCATCCTGAACCATCTCAGGTCCAGTCAAAGCTCTCTCACCAATCTCATCCCAACTCAACGGGGATCTACACTTCCGTCCATACAACGCCTCATATGGTGCCATGCCAATACTGCTATGGTAGCTGTTATTATATGCAAACTCTACGAGTGGCAAATGATCATCCCAGCTACCTCCCAAATCCAAGACACACATCCTCAACATATCTTCCAGTGTCTGGATCGTCCTCTCAGACTGACCATCTGTCTGAGGATGAAAAGCAGTACTGAAATCCAACCTAGTGCCCATCGCTTCCTGTAACTTTTGCCAAAAATGAGAAGTAAATACCGAACCCCTATCTGACACAATGGACACAGGTACTCCATGAAGGCATACAATATGCTTCACGTACAACTTCGCCAATCTAGCAATTGAATATGTGGCCTTCACTGGCAAAAAATGTGCAGACTTCGTTAATCTATCTACAATCACCCAGATGGAATCGTATCCATCCTTCGAACGAGGTAAACCGACCATAAAATCCATAGCTATCCTTTCCCACTTCCACTCGGGAATAGGAAGAGGCTGAAGCTTCCCAGAAGGCTTCTGATGTTCGGCTTTCACTTGCTGACACGTCAAGCACTTAGCAACATAATCAGCGACATCCTTCTTCAATCCATCCCACCAGTATAGATCTCTGATACTGTGGTACATCTTGGTAATGCCCGGATGAACGCTGTAGGCTGTAGAATGTGCTTCCTCTAGGATCTCTTCTCTCAAATCATCCACATCAGGAACACACAATCTACCACTGATCCACAATACACCATCATCATCGAGTGTGAAATCAGTGAACTTCCCTGCTCTGATATTCTCTGCAAGCTCTTCCAGAATAGGATCTCGGCTCTGAGCTGCTTTAATCTTATCCCTCAATACAGATCGTACTTTAAACTGAGCTAGCAGTCCACCTGATCTACTAATCTTCATCATCAGACCTTGATCCACCAACAAATGCAATTCTTGGATCAATGGTCTCCTCTCAACACTGATGTGAGCAAGACTACCTGAGGACTTTCTACTCAAGGCATCTGCTACCACATTAGCTTTACTCGGATGATATAGAATCTCACAATCATAATCCTTCAATAATTCCAACCATCTCCTCTGCCTCAAATTCAGATCTCTCTGCTGGAAAATGTACTTAAGGCTCTTATGATCAGTAAATATCTCACAAGTCACCCCGTACAAATAATGTCTCCAGATCTTCAAAGCAAAGATCACTGCAGCCATCTCAAGATCATGTGTAGGATAGTTCTGCTCATGCTTCTTCAACTGCCTCGAAGCATAGGCTATCACTCTTCCATTCTGCATCAACACACAACCAAGGCCAATTCTAGAGGCATCACAGTAAACTGTGAACTTATCCACACCATTAGGCAAAGCTAATACTGGCGCTGTGGTCAACTTCTCCTTCAATAACTGAAAACTATTCTCACAAGCTTCTGACCACTCGAATCTAACATTCTTTTGAGTCAAGCGAGTCATAGGGGCTGCTATCCTAGAAAAATCCTGCACAAACCGCCTATAATACCCGGCTAAACCTAGAAAACTTCGAATCTCAATGACAGAAGTAGGTCTAGACCATTCAGACACTGCCTCAATCTTCTGTGGATCAACCTGAATACCTTCTTTAGACACCATGTGTCCAAGAAAAGAAACACTCTCCATCCAAAAATCACACTTTGAGAATTTAGCATAAAGCTGATGATCTCTCAGTGTCTGTAGTACAATCCTCAAGTGATATACATGCTCTTCCATACTCCTAGAATAGACCAGTATATCATCAATGAAGACTACTACAAACTGATCCATATACGGTCTGAATACCCTGTTCATCAAGTCCATAAAAGCTGCTGGTGCATTAGTCAAACCAAAAGACATCACCAGAAACTCATAATGGCCATATCTAGTGCAGAATGCTATCTTAGGAATATCAGCTTCACTGATACGCAGCTGATGATAACCCGACCTCAAGTCAATCTTAGAAAAGAACTGTGCACCCTGTAGTTGGTCAAACAAGTCATCTATCCTCAGGAGAGGATACTTGTTCTTCACTGTTACCTTATTCAGCTCTCTGTAGTCAATGCACAGTCTCAGGGTACCATCCTTCTTCTTCACAAACAAGACTGGTGCACCCCAAGGAGAAACACTAGGTCTAATGAAACCTTTATCCAACAACTCTTGCAATTGTTCCTTCAACTCTTTCAATTCTGCAGGAGCCATACGATAGGGTGGCATAGATATAGGAGTAGTACCTGGTACCACATCTATACAAAACTCAATCTCTCTATGAGGTGGTAAACATGGCAACTCCTCGGGAAAAACATCAGGAAACTCACAAGCAACAGGAACATCTGTGAGTGACAACTTCTCCACTGAAGTATCCCTGACCAATGCCAAATATCTCTAACATCCTTTCCTCAATAACTTCCTAGCCGTAATAGCAGAAATAAGATTCTGAGGTGCTAAACTCCTTTCACCCACAAACTTAAATTCTACTTCATTAGGAATTCTGAAAGTCACCTCTTTATTCCTGCAATCTACCATGGCATAGTGCTGAGATAACCAATCCATTCCTAGAATAACATCAAACTCCATCACATCCAACAATATCAAGTCAGCGGGTAATTCTCTATCTCCCACGAGAACTGGACAACCAGAAAGAACAATATCGGTGTCCAAGGAATCGCTCAGAGGAGTGGCAACGGATAAAGGAAAAGCCATCCTCGAAGCTTGTCAACAAGATTTAGAAGCAAAAATAGGAGAAACAAACGAATGCATGGCACCCGGATCAAACAAAACCCATGCATCCAGGTAACAAACAGAAACAATACCTGCCACGACTGCATTAGATGCCTGAGCATCCTGTTGAGTAAGATGAAAAACTCTGGCCTGACCTCGACCTCCCTGCTGACTGGTAGATGCCTGGCCAACACCTCTGGCACCTCCTCTAGTACCTCTACCATGACTCTGCTGTGGAACAAACTGAGTGGAACTCTGATGCTGGGCTGGTGGCAACTGAAATGGCATGGGTGCAGCACTAGCAATCGACTGCTGTGGGAATCGCGAAATCTGCTGCTGCTGATACCCAAAATAAGGACACGATCTGGCAAAATGTCCTGTCTGCCCGCATCTGAAGCATGTCAGCGGTGTCAGATAACACGGTCCCTGATGGACTCTACCACAAGTCTGACAAACGCTAGCCACTGATCCAGAACTACGACCACTGCTGCTGCTCGAAGCACCTGACCCAAATCTAAATGATCTACGCTGACCTCCACGGCCATGTCTACTGCTCCGATGCACTCATTGCTACTGTCTCTGACTCTGCTGAGTCGAACCTCGCTGCTGACTACTCGAACCAACATGAAAACTAGAGTACGAAGTAGCCTGCAATCCACTCGACTGAACTCCTAGCTGGTAATAATCAGGCATCGCTCCCTGCCTAACTAGCCTCAGCTCAATATCCTTGGCCAACTCAATCACAGACTCCAGAGTAAGGCCTGTTGTAGGCATACCAGCAAAAGCTGAACCCAAACCAGTAACGTAGGTAGTGACTGCAAAATACTGATCTCGCATCAGATCCTCAGCATATCTACCCAGATGAAGAAACTCTCGGGTATACTCCTCTACAGATCGATCTCCACGAGAAATACTGGTCAAATGAAGACGATAACTCAAACGAAGAGGCTCTGGATAAAATCTCCTCATAAATCGCTCTCGAAATTGAGCCCATGTCATCGTCATCATATAAGGCTGAATCATCTGAATGAACCAACCTAAGGCTGGTCCCTTGACAGACAACTCAACGATCATGATCCGCTGATACTCGGTATGAGCAGTCCGAGTCCTAGTCTCAATCGCATGCAAAAAAATCTAACGGATCGGAAGTACCATCAAACGCAATCCTGCCAACTCGGGCATAGAACAAAGCAACCTCAGGGTCAGACATACCCTGCTGATAGGTAGGCTGAATAGGCTGAACAACTGGAGGAACAGGAACATCCTCAAACTCAGGCTCAACAGGCTCCTCGTCCTGTAACTCTCTCTGCCTACGGCGACCTGTCGCTCCTCGAGGTCTACCTCTGCCACGACCTCTACGTCTAACTGGCTGCTCAGGAGGGTAAAACCTCATCCTGAAAAGACTCATCATCCTCGGCCTCAACGACCGGTGGAGAGACACGCGCTCGCCTCCTCATACTGAAAAGACAAATGGAAAGATTCAGACAAAACAAACAACGGAGGAATAACGCTGAAAACTAAGCAAGGAATACTTATCAAGACATACTCGAACCTAATTCACTGCAGTAGTTCAACAGAAAACACAACTTTAAAACTAGGGCCACAACTCACAAAACTAAGCCCTGACACAGAACTCTGCTCTGATACCAACTTTGTCACGACCCAAAATAGGGGCCATGACTGGCGCTAGGGAACGGGAATTCTTTCGAATCCGGAACCCGTAGCAAGCCTAAAAATAAAATAAAACATGCAATAATAACAATAACAGTAATATATATATGCAGCGGAAATAAAAATCATAAATATAATAATAACATTCTTATCACTGGATTTAAATCAAATCTCATCTTATATATATAAATCTTTCAGTACAAATCCAGTTTCAATATAATACATTTCCTTAAATAAAATACATGAAATCCCACACTTTAATTCACAACTACTGCAGTGTCTAGATTATAAAAATAAGACTCAAGTAAATAGTTTACACAAAGAAGCCGGGGCGGAAGAAATCCGGCGTATCGACCTGCTACTAAGGTCTGAAGAAGTTGACTCTCCTGAAAAATAGTCAACGGAGGGGAGTCAGACCTCACTGAGTGAATTACTATAATATATATACATACACACTAAATGACAATGCATACAATCAACAGTATATATATATAATATATATATATATATACAGGCAATTACACACAGATGCAATAAAATCGTTTTATATATATTTTATTGAAAATCATCTTTTATGAAGGATCACATAGAACCCTAGAATATCGTAACCTCGAAAATAATGTTAGACAACACTCTAGCCACACAGGCTCACTTAATCCAAAGATATCCACTTAATCCATTTAGATAGTAGACTGGCCCCGAGACACTCAGTCAACCGAGCTCTAGCAGTCTAACTGCCAGTGTGATTGGCCCCGAGACACTTGGTCAACCGAGCTCCAGCAATCACACCTCCAAACCATATCTCACACATATCAATAATCACATCAATTCAGTATCCACAAATAAGTTAGTAATATAGCCTAAATACTATAGGCGTACCGGTACGTACTCGATCCTAGTGCTGCCCACTAGGTAGCACGTTCTATTGATATCCTTCATCATTAATAATATAAAACATTCATTCACAAAAATAAATGATGCATGAAGTTCAATAAAATATCAACATAAACGATATATATACTAGAAATACACCAAAAGTAAACTAGGTATATTTCGAGTATATATATATATGTCAAATGAATTCAATCAAATTATAAATTAAGTTGGAAATATATTTAAAAACATTTTAAATATATTTTATTTACAAAACATGCATATAATTTAATATATACCAAAAATAAACCAAAAATATATTTAAATACAAATCATATTATTTATGCATTTTAATCGAAATAGAATATATATTTCTAAATCATGCATCCTAAGCATATATATATAGTATAGTAACTCACCTAGTGGGCTCCACGAGACGGGCCTGGTCCACTAGCCCTCGGTCTCGGCACAACTAAACAAACAAATAACGACAGACATTAGAATAAACCTAATAGAAATCCTAGAATTCGATCTAGAGTATTAAACACAGAATCAGAAATTAGGGTTCGACTGGATATCACGTTTTACGAGAATTCTATCAAAAATCCGACAGAACCTCCCCTGTAAAATAGACATCTCTCTACTCAAAAGAGTAGAGCCGACCCTGCAAGGAAATACACTTCAAAAATCTACATAGAGCACAATCAAAATCCCACGGTCGGACTCCAAACTACAGTCCACCGACCGGGGTCCACAAACACAGAATAATTTTGATAATACCAAAAATACCCTTAAAACCTAAAAATACATTTTATAGGTAGAAATTACATAATTAACCTTTAAACATAACAAAAACCGATAAAACTCATTTTATTTGAAAAACCGTATATTATATATATAATTGAAAATAATTCACGAAAAATAGTTTTAATTAGTTAAAAATACTAAATAATTTTTAGAAATCATTTTCATACCTTAAATAACTATTAAAACCAATTAAATTACATTTTTATCCAATTTAGGGTAAAATTACCAAAATACCCCTATATATATATATATACTAAAATTACTTCAAAAATTCACCAAAAATTATACAATTATCTAAAATTTATTTTCTCAACATATTTATCAATAATATCAATAATTAAACTCAATTAACCAATTAATTTCAAATAAAAACACATTTAACCTAATTTTCCCAAAATTCCATAAACTTCAATAATTCAAAATAAATACTTAGAAATTCATAAAAATTCCAAATAAATTCCTATAATTCATTTCAACACCTAATTTAACCATAAAACACAATTTCATAATTTAAATAATTAATTTCCGAAAATTAGAAAATAATATTAAAATATTCAAAAATATCCAAAAATCCAAAAAATCTCCAAAAATTCCACAAAAATTCATACATGTAGATTAAGCTACTAGGATCAACATTTGTTAAGGGATTTTTCATGAATCAATCAATTCGAAGCTCAAAAAAATCAAAAACCCTAATGTGATCGAAATTGAAAATTCGAAACCTAAGCAAATCTACACCATTTTAGCTCAAACCAAAGCTAGAATCACACTCAACGGAGCTCAAGGAGAAGAAAGAGACTGGCGGTGTCGAAAATGGTGGCCGAAATCGACGTGATCGACGGTGGCCAAAGTTTCGACTTCTCCGGCCAAAACCGACTTCCAGGCACTGAAAACGGCTACCACAGGCGGCGGAAGAGGCTGGGGAAGGTGGTGGCACACCGAACGGCACACCAACGGTGAGGAAACGATGTGACAGGCGTCCGGACGGCGAAGGGAAGCAAATCGGGGAAGAAGGAGGCTCGGGGGCAAAATGGTAATTTTCCAAAGTTTTGGTTTTTTGATATATTATATGTATATATATATAGATTATACTATATATTGAAATAATATTAAATCACACACATTAAATATACACCACACACATAAGATTTAATATTTTAATAATTTATACTAAATAAAAATAATTAAATAACAATAAAACAAATAAAGAATTAATATAATATTAGGGTAATACTAAACCCTAATTAAATAAATAATTATATGTATACACGGTGTTTAATATTTTAAAAATATGTATGAGTTCAGGCAGGTCCGAAAATATATTTAAAATAATTAATAATAAATTATTTACGTGAAAATTTCCCCGAAAATGCAAGTCCCGGGAAAATTTTACGTAAAGCACTGTAAATAATACACAGTAATTAAAATAGATTTTAAATACATATCAACTCGTGAAAATATCATAGTATATATACAAAAATTATTAACACTGCATATCCCGGTACAGTGTAAAAATATTTAAAAAATACGGGATATTACACCTACAAAGAAACACACTTCGAGAATAAACACAAAACACAACCACAATCCCTCGGTCGAACTCCAAGCTACAGTTCACCGATCGAGGTCCACAATTCAAAAAATAATACAGAAATACCGAAAATACCCTTATATACTAAAAGTACATTTTATAAGTAGAAATTACATAATTAACCCTAAAACATAGTAAAAACCTATAAAAACTCATTTTATTAGAAAAATCATATATTATATATATATAATTGAAAATAATTTACAAAAAATATTTTTAATTAGTTAAAAATACTAAATAATTTGTAGAAATCATTTTTATACCTTGAATAACTATTAAAACAAATTTAATTACATTTTTAGCCAATTTAGGATAAAATTACCAAAATACCCCTATATATATAAATATACTAAAATTAATCCAAAAATTCACCAAAAATAATATAATTGCAAAAAATTAATTTTCTCAACATCTATGTCAATAATATCAATAAATAAACTCAATTAACTAATTAATTTTAATTAAACACACAATTAACCCTAATTTTCCAAAATTACATAAACTAAATAAATTCAAAATAAATACATAAAAATTCACAAAAATTCCAAATAAATTTATAAAATTCATTTCAACACCTATATTTAACATAAAACACAATTTCATAATTTAATTAATTAATTTTCGAAAATTAGAAAATAATAATAAAATATTCAAAAATACCCAAAAATAAAAATAAATTCCAAAAATTCTACAAAAATTCACACATGAAGATTAAGCTAAGGGGAGCAACATTTATGAAGGAATTTTTCATGAATCAATCAATTGAAGCTCAAAAAAAAATTGAAAACCCTAATAGGCCGAAATTGCAAAAATTGAAACCCAGGCAAATCTAGACCATTTTAAGTGAAACAAAGCTTGGAATCACACTCACCGGAGCTCAAGGAGAAGATAGAGACTTGCGATGTCAAAAACAGTGGCCGAAATCACGTCGATCGATGTTAGCTTCAACTTTCAGCTTTCCGGCCAAAAATGAGCTTCCCGACGCCGGAAACAGCTGCAACAGGTGGCAGGGAAGGCTGAGGAGGAAGGTGGCACACCGACGACAAGAGAACGGCGTGACAGTGACTGAAGGGTGAGGAGGACGATCAGGAAGAAGGAGAGGGAGGAGTGGCAGACCATAATTTTTGTAAACTTTATATTTTTGTTAAATAAATATGTATATATAATAAATATGTATATATATATATATATATATAATCACACTATATATTATAATAATATAAACTCCCACACACATTAAATATACTCCACACACATATAATTTAATATATTAATATTTTTATACACTTAAAAATAATTAAATAATATTAGAACTATATAATAAATAATAAAAATTAGGGAAATTAATTAAACCCTAATTTAATTTAAAAATATACACTTTATTTTATCACTTTAAAAATATATATAAGTTCATGCAATTTTGTGAAATTATTTAAAATAATTAATACTAAATTATTTACATGTTAATTTCTCTGAAAATAAAATTCTCGGAAAAATTTTATGTAAAATACTTAAACTAACATAAAATAATTAAAAATCAATCTTTAATTAAAAAAACTCATAAAATATTATAAATATATACAAAAATTATTAACACTGCATATCTCGATGCAGTATAAAATTATTTAAAAATATGAGATATTATAGTCTCCCCCCCTTACAAGAATTCATCCCCGAATTCCAGAAAGAAAATGATCACAAGATCAAGAAGGGAAGAGATACGGATAAGAAGCTCACATCTCAGCTTCAGTCTCCCACGTATGCTCCTTAACTTTGTTGCTACGCCACAGAACCTTGACCATCGGAATCTGCTTCGACCGTAACTGTCAAACTTGATAGTCAACGATCGCCACAAGTTCTTCCACAAACGTCAAATCCTCACTCACTTCTACACTATCTGGCTGCAATGAGTGTGAAGGGTTTGAGATATACTTCCTCAGCATCGAGATATGAAATATTGGATGCACCTGTGACATACTCGGAGGCAAAGCCAACCGATATGCAACAGTGCCAACTCTCTCCAGAATCTCAAACGGTCTGATATATCTCAGTGCCAACTTACCCTTCCTGCCAAATCTCATCACACCCTTCATCGGAGATACCTTCAGAAAAACTAAATCCCCGACCTGAAATTCCACATCTCTACGCCTAGGATCCGCATAGCTCTTCTGTCTGCTAACTGCGGTCTCTAATCTACGCTTAATCACGGTGACTTTTTTGCAGCATCCTGAACCATCTCAGGTCCAGTCAAAGATCTCTCATCAATCTCATCCCAACTCAGAGGAGATCTACACTTCCTTCCATACAATGCCTCATACAGTGCCATGCCAATACTGCTATGGTAGCTGTTATTATATGCAAACTCTACGAGTGGCAAATGATCATCCTAGCTACCTCCCAAATCTAGGACACACATCCTCAACATATCTTCCAGTGTCTGGATCGTTCTCTCAGACTGACCATCTATCTGAGGATGAAAAGCAGTACTGAAATCCAACCTAGTGCCCATCGCTTCCTATAACTTCTGGTAAAAATGAGAGGTAAAAATTGAACCTCTGTCTGACACAATGGACACAGGTACCCCATGAAGGCACACGATATGCTTCACATATAGCTTCGCCAATCTAGCTACAAAATAAGTGGCTTTCACAGGTAAGAAATGTGCAGACTTCGTCAACCTGTCTACAATCACCCACATGGAATCATATCCATCCTTAGAATGAGGTAAACCAACCACAAAATCCATAGCTATACTTTCCCACTTCCACTCGAGAATAGGAAGAGGTTGAAGCTTCCCAAAAGGCTTCTGATGTTTAGCTTTCACTTACTGACATGTCAGGCACTTAGCAATATAATCTGCGACATCCTTCTTCAGTCCGTCCTACCAGTATAAATCTCTGGTACTATGGTACATCTTAGTGACACTCGGATGTACGCTATAAGCTATAGAATGCGCTTCCTCTAGGATCTCTTCTCTCAAATCAGCCACATCAGGAACACACAATCTACCACTAATCCACAACACACCATCATCATCGAGTGTGAAATCAGTGAACTTCCCTGATCGAACATTCTCTGTGAGCTCTTCTAAAATAGGATCTCGGCTCTGAGCTACTTTAATCCTATCCCTCAGTACATATCGCACCTTAAATTGAGCTAGCAGTCCACCTGATCTACTGATCTTCATCATCAGACCTTAATCCACCAACAGATGTAACTCCTGGATCAACGGTCTCCTCTCAACACTGATGTGAGCAAGACTGCTTGAGGACTTTCTACTCAAGGCATCTGCTACCACATTAGCCTTGCCCGGATGATATAAAATCTCACAGTCATAATCTTTCAACAATTCTAACCATCTCCTCTGCCTCAGATTCAGATCTCTCTACTAGAAAATGTACTTAAGGCTCATGTGATCAGTAAATATCTCACAAGTCACCCCGTACAGATAATGTCTCCAGATCTTTAAAGCAAATATCACTACAGCCATTTCAAGGTCATGTGTAGGATAGTTCTGCTCATGCTTCTTTAACTGCCTTAAAGCATAGGCTATCACCCTACCATTCTGCATCAACACACAACCAAGGCCAATTCTAGAGGCATCACAATAAACTATGAACTTGTCCACACTATTAGGCAAAGCTAACACTGGGGCTGTGGTCAATTTCTCCTTCAACAACTGGAAGCTATTCTCACAAGCTTCTAACCACTTGAATCTAACATTCTTCTAAGTCAAGCGAGTCATAGGGGCTGCAATTCTGGAAAAATCCTACACAAACCACCTATAATACCTGGCTAAACCTAGAAAACTCTGAATCTCAATAACAAAAGTCGGTCTAGGCCACTCAGACATTGCTTCAATCTTCTGTGGATCAACTTGGATACCCTCTTTAGACACCACGTGTCCAAGAAAAGAAACACTCTCCGTCCAGAAATCACACTTCGAAGCTCAAAAAAAATTGAAAACCCTAATACACCGAAATTGCAAAAATTAAAACCTAGACAAATCTAGACCATTTTAAGTGAAACAAAGCTTCGAATCACACTCACCAGAGCTCAAGTAGAAGATAGAGATTGACGGTGTCAAAAACGATGGCCGAAATCACATTGATCGACGTTAGCTTCAACTTTTGGCTTTTCGGCAAAAAATGAACTTCCCGACGTCGAAAATAGCTGCAACAGGTGGCGGGGAAGGCTGAGGAGGAAGGTGGCACGCCAGAGGCACACCGACAGCAAGAGAATGGTGTGAAAATGATCGAAAGGGCGAGGAGGATGATCGGGAAGAAGGAGAGGGAGGAGTGGCAGAATCGTAATTTTTGCAAACTTTATATTTTTGTTAAATAAATATGTATATATGTATATATATATAATCACACTATATATTATAATAATATAAACTCCCACACACATTAAATATACTCCACATACATATAATTTAATATATTAATATTTTTATACACTTAAAAATAATTAAATAATATTAAAACTATATAATAAATAATAAAAATTAGGGAAATTAATTAAAACCTAATTTAATTTAAATATATACACATATATACACTTTATTTTAGCACTTTAAAAATATATATGAGTTCATGCAATTTCGTGAAATTATTTAAAATAATTAATACTAAATTATTTACGTGTTAATTTTCCCGAAAATAAAATTCTCAGGAAAATTTTACGTAAAATACTTAAAATAACATAAAATATTTAAAAATCAATCTTTAATTAAAAAAAACTCATAAAATATCATAAATATATACAAAAATTATTAACACTGCATATCCCGATGCAGTATAAAACTATTTAAAAATACGGGATATTACAAATTTAGTCATTTACTAATAAAAATAAAATTAAATCAATTAAAATATAATTTTAATTTGATTGAAAGAATATTTTTTATTTTAATTAGGCTAACTTCTATTTTATCTCTAATAAAAATTGAATTAACTAAAATATAATTCTAGTTTAATTGAAAGTATGTTCCTATTTTAATTAGTTTAATTTATATCTTATTTCTAACAAAAATTCTAATTTAAGTGAAAGTATATTTTCTATTTTGATTAGGCTAACTTCTACTTTGTCTTTAATAAAAATTAATTTAATTAAAATAATATTATAATATAATTAAAAGTATATTTTCTATTTTAATTAGGTTTAACTTCTATTTTATATCTAATAAAAAATTAATTAAATTAATTAAAATGTAATTCTAATTTAATTGAAAGTATATTTCATATTCTAATTATGTTAACTGTTATTTTATCACTAATAAAAATGAAATTAATTAACATATAATTCTAATTTAATTGAAAGTATGTTTTCTATTTTAATTATGTTAATTTATATTTTATCTCTAAAAAATTCAATTAATTAAAATTTTAGTGATAATTATGTTAATATATATATATGTAGGAATTCATGCGATTACTATATGACTGAGCACATAGACAAGGTGAAAAACCTCTGAGTTTGGAACTCTCCACCACCTACCTTCCTCTCCTCTCATTTTTACACACTCTCTCAACCCTACCTACTCTTCATCAACCTATCAATAAACCAACCAGTCATTGTCACCCTTTTCTCATTCAATCAAAATGTGGCAGCTTCTCTTTGCTGTAGTAGCAGTAACATCTATAGGTTTCGTAGCCAAACACTTCCTTAACCATGATCATGATGAAAAGGAGCAATGAGCATTTTTGCTCATTTTCATCATGATCGTGGTTAAAAAACCACGATCAATGAAAGGAGCAATGAGCATTTTGCCTTTGTTTTGATTTCTACCCTTAAAAAACTACTATATCCTCTTTTGGTATGTTATATTATTTTGCGAATGAGATTCACAGTACTCAAATAGAGGTTACATTACTTTTATTGGTTTTATATGCTGCTAAGCGTCATCTGATGTGAATTGGTGTTCTGAAATTTTAAGGCTTTACAGGCTAGTAAGCATCTCTTGTCAATTACATTCACTTTTAAATTTACTATTAATAACATTTATTCTGTAAGTGAAAAATATGGTCTTTTATTGGATTTAAATTTAAATTTGTAATGTTTATTTTGATCAGTGGATTTAGGCTAATAGTTAATCTGACAATGCTACTTAAGATTGTTACCCTTCAACTCTTTTTATGTTTCTCTTTTCTTTTTCTTTTTTATTTTATTTTATTCAATTTTAAGCCTAATGGTTGCTTGCATTCTTGGCATTTATTTGATAAATTTGATATTCTGACACTTAAAATATCTAGAATTCGAATGATTACATTCTATGCAATTGAGTTGAATTCAATCAGAATTAGTCTACTCAATTCTCATGCTGTGAAAAGTCATAATTGCATGAATTCAATTCTTTCATATTATAAAGAAAAAATTGCAGTTACTGGAATGTTTATGCAATAACTTAGTTGAATGATTCATTTTAAATGAGCTCCATAAGTTTCATATCAGACTAGGTTATGAAATTTAAGGTAGGATTTAGCTATTTAGGTTATGGCTTCATTTAGTCTATATTATAGTGGTAGGAAGAGCATGATGATGTAGAGCTTTTAGAACATGTTGGGAAACTATTGGTTTGTAGGTTTCATGTTCCTGTATGATTATCTTAACCATCTATAATCATAATCTTCAACTACTTAAGGTGTGTCTATAACACATAAGATAAATATGCTTTGATTCTCAGAAAGTAAACTAATTCTTGGCGAGATCATCTATGTTAGGGACACCATTTGATGGCTGTAATAATCTGGCTAGGGTAGGTTAGTCAGCTGTGAAGGACTTTTGATTGGTTATATAAAAACTCAACTATATCTTCCTTTATCGGTTGTGCTTGGGAATTGGTAGAACATAATGTTAATTTGGTAATCATCTTGGTTATATTGTTTATGAAAAGAGCAGTCTGCGCTTCCTTGGTTGTAGATACACACTAAATTATCTTCTTCTTGATGTAAATGTTATATTAGGCCAAAGTTAGCTATCACCAACGCAGTTTGGGATCATGATTACTGCATTTTTCATAAGTTCTTATTGTTAAATGATTAAATAAAATAAAAAAAGTACAAGTACAACTAACAAGTGCTATACAAAATAGTCTCATGTATATCTTTAGTGATATTCTAAGTGAAAATTGATGCTAAGACAACATTCATTAAGTACTTTCTAACACCATCTCATTGCATGATTGTAGGAATTATTAGACTTATGTTTTATATTCATTGTGACTTATGTTTGAGATTTTATGTTGTCTTTAGTTTGATAACTTATAGGAAGCTCTAATTTGTTTGACCTGTCCTAAAGAAAATTTTACAACAATTTTAGTTCAGGTATTTAATCTGCTAAAAAAATTGCATTTAATTGATGAACTGTTAACTTTTTCTTTTTATGTGAATGACTATTTCTTTTTGCGATTATACAAGTCAAACATATTTACAAATTCACTTTTTTTTAAGGACTGATGAACTGGACAAGTAATTCGATGTTATGCTCTGTTGGACTATGTTTATTAAGAGTTGTGTAGACAAATTTATTGGTGTGATGTGGGTAAACTGTAGTTGTTTCAATTTTTTTTCTCTTCGACGTGTTTTTTGTAGCAACCCGAATATTTTTAAACTATATATATATTTTTTATATATAAATATTGAGGTTTCAATGATATTAATTATCTTTATTTTATATTGTTATAATTGTGAGATTAAAATTATTATGTTTAAGTACTAAATTTAAAATTTTATTTGAGAACTAATGATATTATTATTATTTTATATCATTTTAATTTATGCACATACTTTATTATTTTAATTGTCCTAATATTTTATTCATGGCATTATTATTATTATTATTATTATTATTATTATTATTATTATTATTATTATTATTATTATTATTATTATTATTATTATTATTATTATTATTTGTAGAGTTATTTTAACTAGTGCTAGTATGTCATGACCTAAAATAGGGGCCATGACCGGCACTAAGGAACAAGAATTCTTTCGAATTTGGAACCCGTAGCAAACCTTTAAAATAAAATAAAAGCAAGCAATAATAATAACATAAATAAAATATTTTGCAGCGGAAATTAAAATCTCATATGCAATAAATATAAACCACCAACTCATTTAAATAAACAAACTCATCTCATATATATAGAATCTTTTACTACAAATTTTCATTTCAATCCTTTAAAATACATATCTCAAACATATATAATACATACTACTCACTAAAATAACTACTGCAGTGTTTAGAATACAGAATAAAATTAAGTAAGCAGATTACATAGTAAAGTCGGGGCAGAAGAAATCTGGCATAAGGGCCTGCTACTGAGGTCTGAAGATGAAGACTCTCCTGAAAAATAGTCAATGAAGGGGAGTCAGACCTCACTGAGTGAATTATTATAATATATATACATGCATAGCTAAATGACAAATGCACACATTCAATAGTATATATAATAAATATATATACAGGCAAAAACACACAGATGCAACAAAATCATTCAATAAATACTAAAAATAATATCCGATTATGAAGGATCACAACCTCAAAACAGTGTTAGACAACACTCTAGCCATACTGGCTCACTTATTCCAAATAAATTCACTTATTCTATTTGGACAGTAGACTGGCCCCGAGATACTAAGTTAACTGAGCTCCAGCAGTCTAACTTTCAGTGTGATTGGCCCCGAAACACTTGGTCAATTGAGCTCCAGCAATCACACTCTCAAATCACATCTCACATCTCACATCAAATCAAATCAATTCGATCAATATCCACAAATAGGTTAGTAATATAACCTAAAATCTATCATCGTACCAGTACGTACTCGGTCCTAGTGCTGCCCACTAGGTATTATGTTCTATTGATATCCTTCATTTTAAAATAAAACCATACATTCATAAAATAAATGATGCATGACATTAATTAAAATAACAATATAAACCATATATATATTAGAAATATACCAAAAATAAACCAAGTATATTTCAAGTATATATACATCGAATAAATTCAATTTAATTATAAAATAAACTAGAAATAAACTAAAAGTATACTTCAAAACATTTTAAATATAATTCAATAATAAAACATGTATTTAATTTAAAATATACCAAAAATATACCTAAGAAATTATTAAACCATTTATGCATATTTTATAAAATTAGAACATACATTTCTAAAAACATGTATCCTAGAACACGTATATATAAAATAATAACTCACAGTTATGTGCTCCACGAGATTGGTCCCACGGGCCTGGTCCATTAGGCCTCGGTCTCGGCACAACTAAACAGACAAATGACAATATGAAATTAGAATAAGTCTAACAAAATTCTAGAGACTCGATCTAGAAATATCGAACACAAAATCAGAATAGAAATTCGACCGGATATCACGTTTTATGAGAACTCTACCAAAAATCCAACAGAACCTCCCTTGTAAAATGGACATCTCTCTACTTAAAGAGTAGAGCCGGTCCTGCAAAGAAACACACTTCGAGTAAAAACATTCTCACAACCCCTCGATCGGACTCCCAAACTACAATTCCACCGACCGAGGTTCACAATTCACGAGATATGCACAAAATACATTTAAATTCCAAAAATACCATTAATATATCAAAATATAGCAAATTAGATATTTAAAACACTGAAAATAATTATTTCACCAATAATTACAATAAAACCCTAATTTTAATAAAATATTATTAAAAATCCATAATTCCCGATAAATTCATAAATATTAACCGAAATTCATTTTATAAATCCAATATACATAATTAACCCTAAAACATATTAAAAATCGATAAAAACTCATTTATTTAGAAAAATAGTATATTATATATAATTTGAAAATAATTTACGAAAATAGTTTTAATTAGTTAAAAATACTAAATAATTTATAAAAATCATTTTTAGACCTCAAATAACTATTAAAACCAATTAAACTAAATTTTTAACCAATTTATCATCAAATTACCAAAATACCCCTAGTTATATATAATTTCACATAATATACAATAATTATTCAAAAATTCACTAAAAATTATACAATTACTCAAAAATTAATTTCTCAATATATAATTCAATAATATCAATAAATATACTCAATTAACCAATTAATTTTAACAAAATACCTAATAACCTAATTTTCTAAAAATCACCTAAACTAAATAAATTCATAATAATTATACAAAAATCAAAAAAATTGCAAATAAATTTCTAAAATTCATTTTAACACCTATAAACACCATAAATTACAATTTCATAATTTAATTAATTAATTTACAAAAATTAGAAAATATTAATAAAATAATAAAAAATTCAAGTGAAATCAAGCTTGAAAATGAACTCACTGGAGCTCAAGGAGAAGATAGAGACCAGTGGCACTCAAAATGGTGGCCG
Source organism: Mallotus nudiflorus (assembly GCA_947683625.1). Classification (NCBI taxonomy): domain Eukaryota; kingdom Viridiplantae; phylum Streptophyta; class Magnoliopsida; order Malpighiales; family Euphorbiaceae; genus Mallotus; species Mallotus nudiflorus. The sequence continues at coordinate 139,626 of CANTUR010001276.1, forward strand.
AAATCACGGTGATCGATGATGAGGGTGAGTTTTGGTCTCCTTGGCTTTTCACGGCCAAACGACGCAGGAAAAAGGGAAGAGAGGGCAGTAGAGGGAGCTTGGGAAGGTGGTGGTTGGGAGGCACTCCACTGGTGTGAGAACGGAAGTTACAGCGGTGGATGGGGGAGGAAGGGCATCGAGAATTTTAGGGAAGGAGAGTGGCATGTATCGTAAATAAACCAAACTTTTATTTTTTGTTTACATATATATATATATATATATATATATAACTTAACTTATATTATTATAATATATGAATATTATATTCAAAATAATATGCACCACATATATAAATAATAATATCTATATACATATACATATATATAACACACATTAATTATTAAAACTATATAATATAGGTTTAGTTAAAAAAAATAAACCCTAATTTTATTAAATGTGTGTGTGTGTATATATATATATATATATACACCAAATGTATTGGTCAAAAAGACATCCAATGGGCCGAATTTTTTTTTCCTTTTCCTTTCTTGCTTTTCTTTTCTCTTCTTCTCTATTTTCCCCTTCTTTTTTCGTTGCAAGACCCACCCAAACTGCCATCTTTCTCACCATCAGCTGCTTCTCCACCTTTCTATCCCTGCATAATAGCTCTCTTCCTCCTTCCTTGCGCCAACAGTAGCAACATGCACTGTAGTGGCAAGAAGCAGCAGCGATGGAAGCGGTAGCAGGTTTGGTAGCAGCTCTAGTTCCTCCAGCAACTCTTTTTTGCATTTAGATTTCTACTCTAAGTGAGTTTTAGGTTAGTTAGTTAGAATTGTTGTAGTTGATTTTTGGTTGATCTCAGTTTATTTCTGGTTGATTTCAATAATTTTTAGTTGATTTTAGTTAGTTTTTAGGTTGATTTTTAGTTGTTTAGGGCTGTTGTTAGTTGATTTTATGTTGATTTAATATTTTTGTTGATTTTTATTATATTTACTAATTACCTAGAATTTTATTTTAATTATGTGGTTAATTTTTGAGTTGATCTATACTTATATTAGTGGATTTAAATTAATTGGGGTTAATTTTGATTAAGAGTATATCAAAATTAATCTAGATTAATTAAATTGATTTTTATGGAATTTTTGTATATTTATTTAGGTATTTTAAGTTTTATGTGTATTTTGTTAATGTGATTAATTAATTATTTTTGGTTGAATATTTGAGTTAATTAGTGTTAGTATATTATGTTAGTAATTTTATTAGTGATAAAATAATTTTTGATAATTTATTTAATTTTTTTTAGAAATTATTATTATTATTATGTAAATTTTGAAATAATAGGTAAATGGTGTGTTTTTGTTAATATTATAATTAAATACTATGTTTTAGTTAATTTTGAGATAAAATGTGGTATTAAAATAATTTTTATAAATTATTTATTATTTTTAGTTAATTAACACTAACTATTTTTGAAAATTTATTCAAAATTAAATTATTTATTGTTTTGTGGGTTGAATGAGTTTTAATTAATATTATAGTATATTTAAACTAGTTGGGCAATTATAGTTTGAATTTGACTATTTTGTGTTGAATATTTGGAAAGTTGGATTGTTATTAATATTATATTATTATTTGAAATTTTATTAAATTATGGTGGAAAATAATTTTATTTAGTGTTTTAAAAATTAAATAAATTATATTATGATTTATTAGTAATTTTTATTATTTTTGGTGATTTACTAAATGAATATTTAGTATTTACTTATTTGTATTTTTGTTGAACCTCGGTTGGGAATTGTGTAGTTTGGGGTCCTAACCCGAGGTGTTGTGCCACTGTGAAATTTTATAGTGTTTTATTTGCAGGATTGACTCTATTTCGGTAGAGGAATGTCTGTTTTACAAAGAAAAATCTGTTTAATTTAAAGTAGATTTCTCATAAAACGTGACACCGGGTCAATTCTAAAATTTTTATTCTGAGTTCGAATCAAGTCTTCCTTAGAAACTCTACAAGTTAGGTTTCTATTTTTTGATTGTTATTTCCTTTTCTATCTTTTAGTTGCCCCTCCAGTCGCGTCTACCAGTCGAGGTCGGACACGACGTGCCAGAGGAGCACATTTATCCTGTAAGTTAATATTTGATTTAAGTGTTGAGTCTTTTAATTTAAATTATATTAAATTCTTATGAATTTAATTTTGTGAGATTCTGGTCGGCATTCTTCATAGGATTTTGCATGATTTAATTTATAGTTGATTTATTTTTTTATTTATTATAATTTTTATTGTTTTATTTATTTTCTTTTATTTTTTAAAATAAACCACAGTACAACGGGCTACTTGATGGGTTTCATCAGGACCGTGTGCGCACCGATAAAATATGTGATTATTTAATTATATTACTGGGGCCGATGGTCTGGTGATATTTTGCTCTTGGACATCGCCAATAGTATAATATTTGTTTATTTAACAAATACTGGGGCCAAAGGTCTGGTGATGTTTTGCTCTTGGACACCACCAGTATAATTTTGATTAATATTTATTAAATCACTGGGGCCAATGGTCTGGTGATGCCTTGCTCTCGGACATCGCCAGTGATATTGGATTAAGAGATATGATTGCGGCTGTGTATCCTGGTGATGTCTTGCTCTTGGGATCCGACAGTCTTAGATATAAGTGAATAATATGACTATTAAAATTTTATAAATTGGGTTCTACCAAATTTTTATACTGAAACATTTTAAAAAGACATTTAAATATCTATTTCTTCTCTTTTAAAAATGGATTTATTATATGTATATCAAATGGTTTGAATAAAATTATATTATACTATATTTCCATCAAAATTTATTTTTAATGAGGTTTTCAAATCGCATTAATTTCTTTATTAACTTACTCAGTGAGGTCTGACTCCCCTCAATTTAATTTTTTTCAGGAGTTTGGGAGTTTTCTGTTATGCCTACTTCTCTTCGTTGTGTAACTTCGTCACCGGCTATTCTACGTAGGTTCACTTAGATGTATTGTATTTACTTTCGTGTACCGCAGTAGAGAAAATTGTATAACGACATACTTTATTTGGAATTTCATGTATTTATAATTTATGTACTGAGATACTATTTATATAACTGAAGTTTATTTATTTTATGCACTGATATTATGGTTTAAATTATATTGAGAAAAATCAGTTTGATAATATGCATTATGATTTTATTATTTATTGTAAGGTTTCAAAGTTTAAATATTCCGCGATTTTTCTTTTAAGGCTTACTATAAGGTCCCTGGGTTCGGGTTGTGACAATATTTTATTCATGGCATTATTATTATTATTATTATTATTATTATTATTATTATTATTATTATTATTATTTGTAGAGTTATTTTAACTAGTGCTAGTATTATTATTTTTATTGTGTGTGTGTGTGTATATATATATATATATATATATATATATATATATATATACACGTATTCCAGATCAAATGTATTGGTCAAAAAGACATCCAACGGGCCAAATTTTTTGTTCTTTTTCCTTTCTTGTTTTTCTCTTCTCTTCTTCTTTGTTTTCCCCTTCTTTTTCCGCTGCATGACCCACCCATATTGCCATCTTCCTCACCATCAACTGCTTCTCCACCTTGCTGTCCCTGCACAACAGCTCTCTTCCTCCTTCCTTGCTCCAGCAGCGATAGAAGCAACAGTAGGTCTAGCAGCATGAGACAACAGCAGTCCAGCAGCTCTAGTTCCTCCAGCAGCTCTTTTCTGCATTTAGATTTCTATTGTAAGTGAGTTTTATGTTAGTTAGTTAGAATTGTTGTAGTTGATTTCTAGTTGATTTTAGTAATTTTTGGTTGATTTTAGTTAGTTTTCAAGTTGATTTTTAGTTGTGTAGGGCTGTTGTTAGTTGATTTAGTTGATTTAGTTGATTTTGTGTTGATTTAATATTTTTGTTAATTTTTATTATATTTACTAATTACCCATAATTTTATTTTAATTATGTGGTTAATTTTTGAGTTGATCTATACTTATATTAGTGGACTTAAATTAATTGGGGTTAATTTTGGTTAAGAGTATATCAAAATTAATCTAGATTAATTAAATTGATTTTTATGGAATTTTTGTATATTTATTTAGGTATTTTAAGTTTTATGTGTATTTTGTTAATGTGATTAATTAATTATTTTTGATTGAATATTTGAGTTAGTTAGTGTTAGTATATTATGTTAATAATTTTAGTAGTGATAAAATAATTTTTGATAATTTATTTAAATTTTTTGTAGAAATTATTATTATTATGTAAATTTTGAAATAATAGATAAATGGTGTGTTTTTGTTGATAGTATAATTAAATAGTATGTTTTAGTTAATTTTGAGATAAAATGTGGTATTGAAATAATTTTTATAAATTATTTATTATTTTTAGTTAATTAACACTAACTATTTTTGAAAATTTATTCAAAATTAAATTATTTATTATTTTGTGGGTTGAATGAGTTTTAATTAATATTGTAGTATATTTAAACTAGTTGGGCAATTATAGTTTGAATTTGACTATTTTATGTTGAATATTTGGAAAGTTGGATTTTTATTAATATTATATTATTATTTGAAATTTTGTTAAATTATGGTGGAAAATAATTTTATTTAGTGTTTTAAAAATTAAATAAATTACATTATGATTTATTATTATTTTTGGTGATTTACTAAATTAATATTTAGTATTTGCTTATTTGTAATTTTGGTAAACTTCGGTTGGAAATTGTGTAGTTTGGGGTCCCAACCTGAGGTACTGTGCCACTGTGAAATTTTATAGTGTGTTTATTTGCAAGATTGACTCTACTTCGGTAGAGGGATATCCATTTTACAGAGAAAACTCTGCTGAATTTTCGGTAGATTTCTCGTAAAATATGATATCAAGTTAATCCTAAATTTTTTTTTCTAAGTTCGAATCGAGTCTTCCTTAGAAACTCTAGAAGTTAGGTTTCTATTTTCTAATTATCATTTCCTTTTTTGTCTTTTAACCGCCCTCTAGTCGCGTCAACCAGTCGAGGTCGGACACAACGTGCTAGAGGAGCACCTTTATCCTATAAGTTAATATTTGATTTGAGTGTCGAGTCTTTTAATTTAAATTATATTAAATTCTTATGAATTTAATTTTGTGAGATTCTGGTCAACATTCTTCATATGATTTTGCATGATTTAATTTATAGTTAATTTATTTTTTATTTATTGTAATTTTCATTGTTTTATTTATTTTCTTTTATTTTTTAAAATAAACCACGGTACAACGAGCTACCTGATGGGTTTTATCAGGACCGTGTGCACAGTGGTAAAATATGTGATTATTTAATTATATTATTGGGGCCGATGGTTTGGTGATGCTTTGCTCTCGGACACCGCCAGTAGTATAATATTTGTTTATTTAATAAATACTGGGGCCAAAGGTCTGGTGATACTTTACTCTCAGACACCGCTAGTATAATTTTGATTAATATTTATTAAATCACTGGGGCCGATGGTCTGGTGATGCTTTGCTCTCGGACACCACCAGTGATATTGGATTAAGAGATATGACTGCGGCTGTGTATCCTGGTGATGCTTTACTCTCGGGATCCGGCAGTCTTGGATATAAGTGAGTCATATGACTGTTAAAAATTTATAAATCGGGTTCTACTAAATTTTTATACTGAAACGTTTTAAAAAGACATTTAAATATCTATTTCTTCTCTTTTAAAAATGGATTTATTATATGTATATCAATGGTTTGAATAAAATTATATTATACTATATTTCCATAAAAATTTACTTTTAATGAGGTTTTCAAATCGCATTAATATCTTTATTAACTTACTCATTGAGGTCTGACTCCCCTAAATTTAATTTTTTTTTAGGAGTTTGAAAGTTTTCTGTTAAACCTACTTCTCTTCGCCGTGTAGCTTCATCACTGACTATTCTACGTAGGTTTACTCAGTTGTATTGTATTTACTTTCATGTACCGCAGTAGAGAAAATTGTATAACTACATACTTTATTTGGGATTTCATGTATTTATAATTTATGTACTGAGATACTATTTGTATAACTGAAGTTTATTTATTTTATGCACTGATATTATGGTTTAAATTATATTGAGAAAAATCAGTTTGATAATGTGCATTGTGATTTTATTATTTATTGTAAGGTTTTTGTCACGACCCAAAATAGGGGCCATCACCGGTGCTAGGGAACGGGAATTCTTTCGAATCCAGAACCCATAGCAAGCCTTAAAATAAAATAAAACATACAATAATAATAATAATAATAATAATAATAATAATAATAATAATAATAATAATAATAATAATAATAATAATAATAATATTAATATTAATAATAATAATAATAACATAAATAAAGTATTCTGTAGCGGAAATAAAATCATAAATATTAAAATAATAATCCACCAAATGAGATTTAATCGAACAACTCATCTCATATATAAATAATCTTTTAATACAAATCCAGTTCAAATATTTAATATACATAACTCACACAAATATAATACATAAACTCCATAACTATTCACAACTACTACAGTGTCTAGATTATAAAATAAAACTCAGATAAGCAGTTTACATAGTGAAGCTGGGGCGGAAGAAATCCGGTGTATGGGTCTGCTACTGAGGTTTGAAGACGATGACTCTCCTGAAAAATAGTCAACAAAAGGGAGTCAGACCTCACTGAGTGAATTGTTATAATATATATACATGCATACTAAATGACAATGCACACAATCAATAGTATATATAATAAATATATATACAAGCAAATACACATAGATGCAGCAAAATCATTTTTATATGTTTACTGAAAATTACTGATTATGAAGGATCAAATAGAACCTTATAAAATCACAACCTCAAAACAGTGTTAGACAACACTCTAGCCATATAGGCTCACTTAATCCAAATAAATTCACTTGTTCCATTTGGACAGTAGACTGGCCCCGAGACACTAAGTCAACCGAGCTCCAGCAGTTTGACTGTCAGTGTGATTGGCCCCGAGACACTTGGTCAACCGAGCTCCAGCAATCACACTCCCAAATCATATCACACATCAAAACAGATCAACCCGAACAGTATCCATAAATAGTTAGTAATATAGCCTAAATGCTATCAGCGTACCAATACGTACTTGGTCCTAGTGCTGCCCACTAGGTAGCATGTTCTATTAATATCCTTCATTAATATATAAAACATACATTCATAAATAAATGATGCATGAATTTCAATAAAATAGCAACATAAACCATATATATACTAGAAATATACCAAAAATAAACCGGGTATATTCCGAGTATATATATGTCAAATAAATCCAATATAGTTGCAAAATAAACTAGAAATATACTTAAAAATATTTTAAGTGTAAATTATTAATAAAATATGCATATAATTTAAAATATACCAAAAATAAACCTAAGTAATAATTAAATCATTTATGCATACTTTATTAAAATAAACCATGCATTTCTAAAACATGCACCCTAATATATATATATATATATATATATATATATATATATATATATATAAAACAATAACTCACTGTTATTGCGCTCCTCGAGATGGGTCCGATGGGCTTGGTCCACTAGGCCTCAGTCTCGGCGCAACTAAATAAACAAATGATAACAGAAAATCAGAATAAATCTAACGGAAATTCCTAGAAACTCAATCTAGAATACTAGACACAGAATTAGAATTAGAATTCGATCGGACATTACATTTTACGAGAATTCTACCTAAAATTCAGTAGAACCTCCCCTGTAAAATGGACATCTCTCTACTCAAAGAGTAGAGCCAGTCCTGCAAAGAAACACACTTCGAAATAACATAATTCATAACCACAATCCCTCGGTCGGACTCCAAACTATAATTCACTGACCGAGGTTCACAATTCACAGAATAACACGAAAATACCAAAAATGCCCTTTTATAATAAAAAAGGTATAAACATGATTTCTACGAATGTATTAGTATTTTTGTTTACCTCATGAAAACATTGGTGTAAATTATTTTCACATTATTTATATATATAATTTGAAAATAATTTACAAAAAATAGTTTTAATGAGTAAACAAAAAATACTAAATAATTCGTAGAAATCATGTTTATACCTTAAATAACTATTACCAAAATACCACCTATATATAGAAATTCACTAAAATTATTCAAAAATTCACCGAAAATAGTATAATTACTCAAAATTAATTTTCTCAATATATAATTCAATAATATCAATAAATATACTCAATTAACCAATTAATTTCAATTAAACACATAATTAACATAATTTTTCAAAATTACATAAACTTAATAAATTCCAAAAAAATATATAAAATTCAAAAAAATAACAAATAAATTTATAAAATCTATTTCAACACCTATAATTAGCATAAAACACAATTTCATAATTTAATTAATTAATTTTTTAAAATTAGAAAATATTAATAAAATAATAAAAAAATTCACAAAAATCAAAATAATTCCCAAAAATTCTACACAAATTCACAGAAGAAGATTAAGCTACAAGGATCAAAGTTTTTTAAGGGAGTTTTCTTGAATCAATCAAATTTAAGCTCAAAAAATTCAAGAACCCTAATAGGCCAAAAATGGAAAGTCAAAACCTAGGGAAATCTAGACCATTTTAAGTAAAAAAAAAAAAAGCTTGGAATCACACTCACTAGAGCTCAAAGAGAAGATAGAGACTGGCGGTGTCAAAAATGGTGGCTGGAATCAGCTTGAACGGTGATGAGATGAATTTCGGCCTCTCTTAGGTTTTCCGGCCAAAACACGCCGGGAATAGTGGCTTCAGGCATCGGGAAAGGCTGGAAGTGGAGGAGGAAGGCTGAGAGACACATCGACGACAAGAAAACTGAGTTACAAACACTGGAAATGGAGATAGGACGATCGGGAAAGAGAAGTGGAAGACGATGGCATTTTTGTAATTTTTTGCTAACTTTTGATTTTTGATAATAAATTATGTATATATGTATATATACATATATATCTATGCTATATATTATAATAATATATAATCTCACACACATTAATACTCACCACACATATATTTTAATAATTTATACACATATATAATTAATTAATTAATATAAAACTAAATAATAAAAATTAATTTAATTAATTAATTAAACCCTAATTTATTTTAAATAAATGTACATACATACATTTTATTTAGCACTTTAAAATTATGTATGGGTTCATGAAAATTCGTAAAACTATTTAAAATAATTAATATTAAATTATTTATGTTTTAATTTTCCCGAAAATACAATTCTCGGGAAAATTTTACGTAAATCTTTTAAAATAATATAAAATAATTAAAATTAGCTTCAATAAATAACAAACTCATAAAAATATCATAAATATGTATAAAAATTATTAACACTGCATATCTTGATGCAGTTTAAAATTATTTAAAAACTCGGGATATTACAATTTTAAAGTTTAAATATTCTGCGATTTTTCTTTTAAGACTTACTATGGGTTTCGGTAGTTTTATATTTTTCCATTCTCTAGTGCCGGTCACATGCCCCTTGGTTCGGGTCGTAACATTTTTAAACTATTTTGTTTTGAATTCCCCTTTTTATGCTACTCTTATTCAAAATAATAACAATTCCGAAACCCTAGTTTTATGCAATTGATAGTTGATTTTTTTGTTTTGTTTGTTTTGTCCCATATTTTTATTTATTTTTTAAAAAATGGTTTTGCAGTAGAAGGGATGGCCTTTTTTCAATTTTTTCCCATTGATGTAGTCATTTTTTTTTGTTTTTGGGTTAAGAAGCTATTGAAGTGTTGTTAATGTCATAATATTTGGCCTTTTTTTCTTTTGCTTTGTATATTTATAAGCTTCTTGGCAGTTGAATTAAAAGATGTGGATTATAATACAAAGCATTAAGTATATCAGTTTTTTTATTTTAATTTTTTATTTTGGTTGTATTTATATGTGGGATTTTTTTTGTATCTTTTAGAAATATATTTGTTTTTTTTTTTTCATCTTGAGTAAATTGATTATGTTTTTACCTTTTGTTAAACTGTTAAATCTTAAACAATGATTATTTTTAAATATGCAAATGAAGAATAGGACATTATATTTGTTAATTTTTTAGTTAAGTATGAAAAATTATCGGATGAAAGGAAATTTGTTGTTATTATTTTGTAATTTCATATGTAAAACATATATATATATTAAAAGGAATAACTAGTTGTTGGTTACAAATAGGTGTGCTGATTTTGTAATTTAAGAAAAAGATATATATACATTTTTTAAAAAAGACACTATTGTATGTAATTCGATTGTAAAAAGGCACTTTTTATAATATAATGCAATTCGATTATATTATTTTTTCATAGCACCTAACTTTTCTTTACTTAAATTGGATAAATTTATGGGGTCAGCCAAAAAAAAGGTAAATTAAAATATTAAATTGGATAAAATTATGGAATTGATAAAGGTTATAATATTCTATTAAATTGTTATTAAAATTAAATAATAAGTTAAATATTAAATTCTTATTATATTAAAATATTAATAAAATAATTAAAATAAAAATAATAAAAATATTAAATATAATACTTATTAAATTCTAATTATAAAATATTCAATTAGTTTTTTTTTTTAAATATTACTTTCATATGTTTGTTTAATTTTGTTGTGTTTGTGTTGTGACAGCTATAGTTATTATCTTTATGTTATGGCATGGATAAAAAAATCATGTTTAGAAAAACAGAATACTTATGTAATAATAAATTTAATATAAAAAATTATAAGTGCTGATGAAACATTTTATTTAAATTTTTTCAATAAGGTTAAAAAAATACTTACTATTTATTTTTTTGTTAAATTTAATTTTTAAGTTTAAATATTTTAATTTAGCTATTTTATAATAGAATCACTAAATAATTGTTATTTTTATTTCCATTTTTTAGATTATTTTCCTGTGGAATTATCACCAATTTATTGTTAAAAAAAATATAATTTTAATTGATTTCTCTTTCTCCTTCTCCTTGCAAGCTTGATGACCCATACTAAGATAAATATGGACATTATTTTTTATTTTTATATATTTGCTCTTTCTTTTTTCATTTGAACAATTTATATAAAATATTATGTAATATCCCGTATTTTTAAATATTTTTACACTGTATCGGGATATGCAGTGTTAATAATTTTTGTATATATATTACAATATTTTTACGAGTTGATATGTATTTAAAACCTATTTTAATTGTTGTGTATTATTTAAAGTCCTTTACGTAAAATTTTCCCGGGACTTGCATTTTCGGGGAAATTTTCACGTAAATAATTTACTATTAATTATATTAAATAAATTTATGGACTTGCATGAACTCATACATATTTTTAAATTACTAAATAAAGCCTATGTGTGTATATATTTATTTAATTAGGGTTTAATTTATTACCCTAATATTTTATTATTTGTTTATTAATTTTATTGTTATTTAATTATTTTATTTATTATTGAATTTTAAATTATTATAATAATGTGTGGTGTGAGATTTTTCCCGAATATTTTATTAAAATTATTTTTTTTCTTTTTTCTTTTTCTTTTTCTTTTTCTTTTCTTTTCTTTTCCTTTTCTTTTCTTCTTCTCCTTTCTTCTTCCCGAGCCCGTTCCTTCTCCCCTCCCGCTGCAACTTCCGACCACCTACCGTCGGTGTGCCGCCAGCAGCTCCGCCTTCCCCAGCTAGCTACTCCGCCGCCCCTAGCTTCTTCCCCGGCGCCGGCTAGCCCCCATTTTCCCCATTTTGGCAGAAACATCCCTCCTCGCCGTTCACTAACTTTTCGGCCATCGTTTTCGACACCGTCGGTCTCTTTCTTCTCCTTAAGCTCCAGTGAGTGCGATTCTAGCTTTGGTTTGAGCTTAAATGTTCTTGATTTGCTTAGGTTTCAAATTTTTAATTTCAGCCATTTTAGGATTTTTGATTTTTTTGAGCTTCGAATTGATTGATTCATGAAAAATACCTTAAAAAATGTTGATCCTAGTAGCTTAATCTACATGTATGAATTTTTGTGGAATTTTTGGAGATTATTTTGATTTTTGGGTATTTTTGAATATTTTAATATTATTTTCTAATTTTCGGAAATTAATTTAATAAATTATGAAATTGTGTTTTATGATAATTTTGGGTGTTAAAATGACTTATAGAAATTTATTTGGAATTTTTATGAATTTCTAAGTATTTATTTTGAATTATTTAAGTTTATGGAATTTTTGGAAAATAGGGTTAATTATGTTTTTAATTAAAATTAATTGGTAAATTGAGTTTAATTATTAATATTATTGATAAATATGTTGAGAAAATTTATTTTTGATAATTATATAATTTTTGGTGAATTTTTGAATGAATTTTAGTATATTTATATATATAGGGGTATTTTGGTAATTTTACACAAAATTGGCTAAAAATGTAATTTAATTGGTTTTAATAGTTATTTAAGGTATAAAAATGATTTTCACAAATTATTTAGTATTTTTAACTAATTAAAACTATTTTTCGTGAATTATTTTCAATTGTATATATAATATACGGTTTTACTAATAAAATGAGTTTTTATCGGTTTTTATTGTGTTTAAAGGTTAATTATGTAATTTTTACCTATAAAATGAATTTCTATATTATAAGGGTATTTTTGGAATTTCTAAAATTATTCTGTGTTTGTGGACCCCGGTCGATAGATTATAGTTTGGAGTCCGACCGAGGGGTTGTGGATTTGTTGTTGAGCCTATTTTTTGAAGTGTGTTTCTTTGCAGGGTCGGCTCTACTCTTTGAGTAGAGAGATGTCCGTTTTACAAGGGAAGTTCTGTCGAATTTTTGGTAGAATTCTCGTAAAACGTGATGTCCAGTCGAACCCTAATTTCGATTCTATGTTTAATATTCTAGATCAAGTTCTAGGATTTTCTATTAGGTTTATTCTGATTTTTGTCATTTTTGTTTGTTTAGTTGCGCCGAGACCGAGGCCTAGTGGACCAGGCCCGTCAGATCCATCTCGAGGAGCGCACTAATTTGTGAGTTGTTATTTTATATATATATGCTTAGGATGCATGATTTAGAAATGCATGTTTTATTTTGATTAAATATGCACAAATAATTTGATGATTACTTAAGTTTATATTTAGTTTATTTTTAGTTTATTTTTGGTATATATTAAATTATATGCATGTTTTGTTAATAAAATTGTATTTAAAATGTTTTCAAATATATTTCTAGCTTAATTTATAATTTGATTTAATTTATTTGACGTATATATACTCGAAATATACTTGGTTTATTTTTGGTATATTTCCAGTATATATATATGGTTTATAATGTTATTTTATTTAATTTCATGCATCATTTATTTGTGAATGAATGTTTTATATTTATTAATGAAGGATATCAATAGAACGTGCTACCTAGTGGGCCAGCACTAGGACTGAGTACGTACCGGTGCGCTTATAGCATTTAGGCTATATTACTAACCATTTGTGGATATTGATGGAATATGATTATTTGATGTGCGAGATGTGATTTGGGTGTGATTGCTGGAGCTCGGTTGACCAAGTGTCTCGGGGCCAATCACACTGGCAGTGAGACTACTAGAGCTCGGTTGACTTAGTGTCTCGGGGTCAGTCTACTGTCTAAATGGATTAAGTGGATATATTTGGAATAAGTGAGCCTGTATGGCTAGAGTGTTGTCTAACACTATTTTTGAGGTTTCAATATCATAGGGTTTTATTTGATCATTCATAAACGATGATTTTCAGTAAAATATATATAAAATGATTTTACAGCATCTGTGTGTATTTGTCTGTATATATACATATTAGATATATACTGTTGATTGTATGCATTGTCATTTAGTATACATGTATATATATTATAGTAATTCACTCAGTGAGGTCTGACTCCCCTCCGTTGACTAATTTTTCAGGAGAGTCATTATCTTCAGACCTCAGTAGCAGGCCTGTACGCCGGATTTCTTCTGCCCCGGCTTCTTTATGTAAACTGCTTCTCTGAGTCTTGAGTTTTATTTTATCTAGACACTGCAGTAGTCATTAAATATTTAAAGAGATGTTGTAATATATTTGAACTGGATTTGTATTAAGATTTATATATATGAAATGATGAGGATTTGATTTAAATCCAGTTGGTGCATATGTTATTATTATATTTATGATTTTTATTTCCGCTGCATTAAATATTGTTATTATTATTATTGCATGTTTTATTTTATTTTTAGGCTTGCTACAGGTTCCGGATTCGAAAGAATTCTCGTTCCCTAGCGCCAGTCATGGCCCCTGTTTTGGGTCGTGACATATTAATATAAAAAATATAAACTTAATGTCTATAGTAAATAATAAATATGAACTTAATGTCTCTAGTGTACTTGCGGTGAAGCGCGGATAATCTTCCTAGTGTGTGTGTATATATATAGTCAATTTTATTTTAATTATAGGAGAACTCAGACTATTACTTTATTTTATATATAATACCCTTTAAAAAAATAACCACTAAATCAATTTTTCACTAACTATTTACATAAAATTTCTTGATTGAAATATAATAATTTTAATCAAATGTATTTGTAAGATGATTGTTTAATGACTACTTAGTCTAGTTGAGTTGAAAATTTTTAAATTCATCAACAATTGGAAGAGATTGTTTTACTTAAATGATATTTTGGGTTCAGATTGTAACATATGTAATTGCATTAAATTAATTTTTGAAAATTTTTTACCGTCCTTATAATTTTATCTAAATCGAACTAAATTAGTTAAAATTCAACAATTGTAATTACCCCTCATTTAAATTAAAAAATTTTAAATTCAAACATTTTTATTTATAATTGGCACATGTAAAGAATAGAGATATTGACTATATAATGAATAAAAATATAAAATATTTATAGAAAAGGAAGAAAAATGTGATTTAAGGAATTAAATATCACAAAAAAAAAAAATCACCGTTAGTCTATAATTATCAATTTTCTTAACTAAATCAAACAAAGGTATATAATATTAAAATTGGCAAGTTCCAGCAGGAGATTACGAAAAATTCATAACACTGTGTTAGGAAATCTTTTGTTTAAAGAATTATATGATATGTGTAATATCCCGTGTTTTTAAAAATATTTTTTTTTAACTGTACCGGGATATGCAGTGTCAATAATTTTTGTATTTTATATGATATTTTTACGAGTTAATATGTATTTAAAACCTATTTTAATTATTGTGTATTATTTCCAGTGTTTTACGTAAAATTTTCCTGAGACTTGCATTTCCGAGGAAATTTTCACGTAAACAATGTATTATTAATTATTTTAAAGGTATTTACGGACTTGCATGAACTCATACATATTTTTAAATTATTAAATAAAGCCTGTGTGTGAATAATTATTTAATTAGGGTTTATTATTACCCTAATATTTTATTAAGTATTTAATTGTTTTATTGTTATTTAATTAATTTTATTTAGTATAAATTATTAAAATATTAATATTTTTATGTGTGTGGTGTATATTTGATGTGTGTAATTTAATATTATTTTAATATATAGTATAAAGTATATATATATACATATATTTGTCAAAATTACAAAAGTTGCCAAATTACATTTTAGCCCCCGAGTCTCCTTCTTCTTCTCCGACCGTTCCTTCACCGTCCGGGCGTCTGTCACGCCGTTCCTTCACCATGGGTGTGCCGTCCGGTGTGCCACCATCTTCCCCGACCTATTTCGCCACCTGAGGAGGCCGTTTCCGGCGTCGGGAGATCGATTTTGGCCGGAGAAGCCGAAAACCGATCCACCGTCGATCACGCCAATTCCGACCACCGTTTTCGACACCGCCAGTCTCTTTCTTCTCCTTGAGCTCCGGTGAGTGTGATTCTAGCTTTGGTTTGAGCTAAAATGGTCTAGAATTGCTTAGTTTTCGATTTGTAAATTTCGGCCTATTACGATTTTTTTGAGCTTCAAATTGGATGATTCATGGAAACTTCCTTCACAAATGTTGTTCCTAGTAGCTTAATCTACATGTATGAATTTTTGTAGAATTTTTGGAGATTTTTTGGATTTTTGGGTATTTTTGAATATTTCAATATTATTTTCTAATTTTCGGAAATTAATTATTTAAATTATGAAATTTGAGTTTATGGTTGAGTTAGGTGTTGAAATGAATTATAGGAATTTATTTGGAATTTTTATGAATTTCTAAGTATTTATTTTGAATTATTGAATTTTATGTGATTTTGAGAAATTAGGGTTAATTGTGTTTTAAATTGAATTTAATTGGTCAATTGAGTTTAATTATTAATATTATTGATAAATATGTTGAGAAAATTAATTTTGGGTAATTGTATGATTTTTGGTGAATTTTTGAAGTAATTTAAGTATATTTATATATATAGGGGTATTTTGGTAATTTTACCCTAAATTGTCTAAAAATGTAATTTAATTGGTTTTAATATTTATTTAAAAATGTAATTTAATTCGTTCAAAGGATGGATACGATTCCATCTGGGTGATTGTAGACAGATTGACGAAGTCTGTATATTTCTTGCCTATGAAAGCCACATATTCAGTTGCTAGATTGGCGAAGTTGTATGTGAACCATATTGTGTGCCTTCATGGAGTACCTGTGTCCATTGTGTCAGATAGAGGTTCGGTGTTTACTTCTCATTTTTGGCAGAAGTTGCAGGAAGCGATGGGCACTAGGTTGGATTTCAGTACTGCTTTTCATCCTCAGACAGATGGTCAGTCTGAGAGGACGATCCAGACACTGGAAGATATGTTGAGGATGTGTGTCTTGGATTTGAGAGGTAGCTGGGATGATCATTTGTCGCTTGTTGAGTTTGCATATAATAACAGCTACCATAGCAGTATTGGTATGGCACCATATGAGGCGTTGTATGGAAGGAAGTGTAGATCCCCGTTGAGTTGGGATGAGATCGGTGAGAGAGTTTTGACTGGACCAGAGATGGTTCAGGATGCTGCAGAGAAAGTCGTCGTGATCAAGTGCAGGTTAGAGACCGCAGTTAGCAGACAGAAGAGTTATGCGGATCCTAGGCGCAGAGATGTGGTGTTTCAGGTTAGAGATTTCGTTTTTCTGAAAGTATCTCCGATGAAGGGTGTGATGAGATTTGGCAGGAAGGGTAAGTTAGCACCGAGATATATTGGACCGTTTGAGATTCTGGAGAGAGTTGGCACTGTTGCATATCGGTTGGATTTGCCTCCGAGTATGTCACAGGTGCATCCAGTATTTCATATCTCGATGTTGAGGAAGTATATCTCAGATCCTTCACACGTGTTGCAACCTGACAATGTGGAAGTGAGTGAAGATTTGACGTTTGTGGAAGAACCTGTGGCGATCGTAGATTTTCAAGTTCGACAGTTGTGATCGAAGCAGATTCCGATGGTCAAGGTTTTGTGGCGTAGCGACAGAGTTGAAAAGCATACGTGGGAGACTGAAGCTGAGATGCGAGCTTCTTACCCGTATCTCTTTCCTTCCTGATTCTGTAATCTTGTTTTTAGAATTCGGGGACGAATTCTTGTAAGGGGGGAAGATTGTAATATCCCGTGTTTTTTTAAAAAATATTTTTACACTGTACCGGGATATACAGTGTCAATAATTTTCATGCATTATACGATATTTTTATGAGTTGATATGTATTTTAAACCTATTTTAATTACTGTCTATTATTTTCAGTATTTTACGTAAAATTTTCCCGGGACTTTCATTTTCGGGGAAATTTCCACGTAAACAATGTATTATTAATTATTTTAAATGTATTTACGGGTTTGCATGAACTCATACATATTTTTAAATTATTAAATAAAGCCTGTGTGTGTATATTTATTTAATTAGGGTTTATTATTACCCTAATATTTTATTATTTATTTATTATTATTTTATTATTTTATTTATTATTAAATTAGTAAAATTTATTATTTTATTATTAATTATTTATTAATATTTAATTATTTTAATTTATTTTCTTTTTTTTTCTTTTTTTTTTCTTCTTCTTTTTCTTTTCCTTTTTCTTTCTTTTTCTTTTTCTTTTTCTTTCCTTTTCTTTCTTTTTCTTTTTCTTCTTCTTCTTCTTTCTCTCCCGCGCCCGACGCCGACCACCATTTCCTCACCGCCGTTTCTCCCTCCTCCGGCCATCGTTTTCGACACCGCCGGTCTCTATCTTCTCCTTGAGCTCCGGTGAGTGTGATTCTAGCTTTGGTTTGAGCTAAAATGGTCTAGAATTGCTTAGGTTTCGATTTGAAAATTTCGGCCTCTTTGGGTTTTCGATTTTTTTGAGCTTCGATTTGGATGATTCATGGAAAATTCCTTCACAAATGTTGTTCCTGGTAGCTTAATCTTCATGTATGAATTTTTACAGAATTTTTGGAGATTGTTTGGATTTTTGGGTATTTTTGAATATTTTAATATTATTTTCTAATTTTCGGAAATTAATTATTTAAATTATGAAATTGGAGTTTATGGTTGAATTAGGTGTTGAAATGAATTATAGAAATTTATTTGGAATTTTTATGAATTTCTAAGTATTTATTTTTAATTATTGAAGTTTATGTGATTTTGTAAAATTAAGTTAATTGTGTTTTAAATTGAATTTAATTGGTTAATTGAGTTTAATTATTGATATTATTGATAAATATGTTGAGAAAATTAATTTTGGATAATTGTATGATTTTTGGTGAATTTTTGAAGTAATTTAGGTATATATATATATATATATATAGGGGTATTTTGGTAATTTTACCCTAAATTGTCTAAAAATGTAATTTAATTGGTTTTAATATTTATTTAAGGTATAAAAATGATTTCTACAAAATATTTAGTATTTTTAACTAATTAAAACTATTTTCCGGGAATTATTTTCAATTATATATATAATATACGGTTTTTCTAATAAAATGAGTTTTAATCGGTTTTTACAGTGTTTCAAGATTTATTATGTAATTTCTACGTATGAAATGTATTTTTATGATTTAAGGATATTTTTGGTATATTTGAATATATATTCTGTGTTTGTGGACCCCGGTCGACAGATTGTAGTCTGGAGTCCGACCGAGGGGTTGTGATTGATTGTGGTGTTTATTTTTGAAGTGTATTTTCTTTGCAGGGTCGGCTCTACTCTTTTGAGTAGAGAGATGTCCATTTTACAGGGGAGGTTCTGCCGGATTTCCGGTAGAATTCTCGTAAAACGTGATATCCAGTCGAACCCTAATTTCCGATTCTGTGTTGAATACTCTAGATTGAATTCTAGGATTTCTGTTAGGGTTATTCTGATGTCGATTAATTATTTCTTGTTTAGTTGCGCCGAGACCGAGGGTTAGTGGACCAGGCCCGTCGGACCCGTCTCGTGGAGCGCATTAGGTGAGTTACT
The DNA here is from genome assembly GCA_947683625.1 of Mallotus nudiflorus. Lineage (NCBI taxonomy): Eukaryota > Viridiplantae > Streptophyta > Magnoliopsida > Malpighiales > Euphorbiaceae > Mallotus > Mallotus nudiflorus. Next base: position 159,041 of record CANTUR010001276.1, read on the forward strand.
ATATTATATATATATGCTTAGGATGCATGATTTAGAAAATGCATGTTTTATTTTGACTAAATATGCATAAATAACATGATTTATATTCAAGTATATTTTTGGTATATTTTTGGTATATAATAAATTATATACATGTTTTATTAATAAAATATATTTAAAATGTTTTTAAATATATTTTTAGTTTAATTCATGATTTGATTGGATTTATTTGACATATATATACTCAAAATATACCAGGTTTATGTTTGGTATATTTTCGGTATATATATGGTTTATATTGCTATTTCATTTATATCCATGCATCATTTATTTTTGTGAATGAATGTTTTATATTTAAGAATGAAGGATATCAATAGAACGTGCTACCTAGTGGGCAGCACTAGGACCGAGTACGTACCGGTACGCCTATAGTATTTAGGCTTTATTACTGACTATTTGTGGATATCGATTTGATTATGATTATTGATATGTGTGAGATGTGGTTTGGGTGTGATTGCTGGAGCTCGGTTGACCAAGTGTCTCGGGGCCAATCACACTGGCAGTCAGACTGCTGGAGCTCGGTTGACTTAGTGTCTCGGGGCCAGTCTACTGTCCATATGGATTAAGTGGATATATTTGGAATCAGTGAGCCTGTATGGCTAGAGTGTTGTTTAACACTATTTTTCTGAGGTTGCGATATTCTAGGGTTCTATGTGATCCTTCATAAAAGTTGATTTTCAGACAAAATATATAAAAATGATTTTTTCTGCATCTGTATGAATTTGCCTGTATATATACATATTATATATATACTGTTGACTGTATGCATTATCACTTAGAGTGTATGTATATATATTATAGTAATTCACTCAGTGAGGTCTGACTCCCCTCCGTTGACTATTTTTCAGGAGAGTCAACTTCCTCAGACCTCAGTAGCAGGTCAATACGCCGGATTTCTTCCGCCCCGGCTTCTTTATGTAAATTATATACTTGAGTCTTATTTATTTTATCTAGACACTGCAGTAGTTGTGAAATAAAGTATTTGTTTTAAAGAGATGTATTATAGTAAAACTGGATTTGTATAAAGATTATACATTTATGAGATTATATATGCGATGTGATGAGTTTTGAATTGAATCCAGTTGATATGGATGATATTGTAATATTTATGATTTTATTTTCCGCTGCATATTATATTTTTATTGTTATTATTGCATATTTATTTTATTTTTAGGCTTGCTACGGGTTCCGGATTCGAAAGAATTCCCGTTCCCTAGCACCGGTCATGGCCCCTGTTTTGGGTCGTGACAAAGTTGGTATCAGAGCGAAGTTCGTATCTGAGTGGAGTTCTGTGTCAGGGCTTAGTTATGTGAGTTGTGGCCCTAGTTTTAAAGTTGTGTTTTCTGTTGGACTACTGCAGTGTATTAGGTTCGAGTATGTCTTGATGAGTATTCCTTGCTATAGTTTTCAGCGTTATTCCTCCGTTGTCTGTTTTGTCTGAATCTTTCCGTTTGTCTTTTCAGAATGAGGAGGCGAGCGCGTGTCGCTCCACCGGTCGTTGAGGCCGAGGATGATGAGTCTTTTCAGGACGAGGTTTTACCTCCTGAGCCGCCAGTAAGACGTAGAGGTCGTGGCAGGGGTAGACCTCGAGGAGCGGCAGGTCGCCGTAGGCAGAGAGAGTTACAGGACGAGGAGCCTGTTGAGCCTGAGTTTGATGTTCCTGTTCCTCCAGTTGTTCAGCCTGTTCAGCCTGCCTATCAGCAGGGTATGTCTGACCCTGAGGCAGCTTTGTTCTATGCCAGAGTTGGCAGGATTGCTTTTGATGGTACTTCTGATCCTTTAGATTTTCTGCATGCGATTGAGACTAGGACTCGGACTGCTCATACCGAGTACCAGAGGATCATGATCGTTGAGTTGTCTGTCGAGGGACCAGCCTTGGATTGGTTTATTAAGATGATCCAGCCTTATATGATGACGATGACATGGGCTCAGTTTCGAGAGCGATTCATGAGGAGATTTTGTCCAGAGCCTCTTCGTTTGAGCTATCGTCTTCGTTTGACCAGTATTTCTCGTGGAGATCGATCAGTAGAGGAGTATACCCGAGAGTTCCTTCGTCTGGGTAGATATGCTGAGGATCTGATGCGAGATCAGTATTTCGCGGTTACTACCTATGTTACTGGTTTGGGTTCAGCTTTTGCTGGTATGCCTACAGCAGGTCTTACTCTCGAGTCGGTGATTGAGCTAGCTAAGGAGATTGAGCTGAGGTTAGTTAGGCAGGGAGCGATGCCTGATTATTACCAGTTGGGAGTTCAGTCGAGTGGATTGCAGGCTACTCCGTATTCGAGTTTTCATGTTGGTTCGAGTAGTCAGCAGCGAGGTTCGACTCAGCAGAGTCAGAGACAGCAGCAGCGAGTGCATCGGAGCAGTAGACATGGTCGTGGAGGTCAGCGTAGATCGTTTAGATTTGGGTCAGGTGCTTCGAGCAGCAGCAGTGGTCGTAGTTCTGGATCAGCGGCCAGTGTTTGTCAGACTTGTGGTAGAGTCCATCAGGGACCGTGTTATCTGACACCGTTGACATGTTTTAGATGCGGGCAGACAGGACATTTTGCCAGATCGTGTCCTTACCCCGGATATCAGCAGCAGCAGATTCCGCGATTCCCACAGCAGTCGATTGCTAGTGCAGCACCCGTGCCATTTCAGTTGCCACCAGCTCAGCATCAGAGTTCTACTCAGTTTGTTCCACAGCAGAGTCGTGGTAGAGGTACGAGAGGAGGTACCCGAGGTGTTGGCCAGGCTTCTACCAGTCAGCAGGGAGGTCGAGGCCAGGCCAGAGTTTTTCATCTGACTCAGCAAGATGCTCAGGCATCTAATGCAGTCGTGGCAGGTATTCTTTCTGTTTGTTACCTGGATGCTTTGGTTTTGTTTGATCCGGGTGCCACGCATTCGTTTGTTTCTCCTGTTTTTGCTTCTAAATCTTGTTGGCAAGCTTCGAGGATGGCTTTTCCCTTGTCTGTTGCCACTCCTCTGAGCGATTCTTTGGACACCGATATTGTTCTTTCTGGTTGTCCAGTTCTCGTGGGAGATAGAGAATTACCCGTTGATTTGATTTTGTTGGATGTGATGGAGTTTGATGTTATTTTGGGAATGGATTGGTTATCCCAGCATTATGCCGTGGTTGATTGCAGGAATAAGGAGGTGATTTTCAGAATTCCTGGTGAAGTAGAATTTAAGTTTGTTGGTGACAGGAGTTCAGCACCTCAGAATCTTATTTCTGTTATTTCAGCTAGGAAGTTGTTGAGGAAAGGTTGTCAGGGGTTTTTGGCATTGGTTAGGGATACGTCAGTGGAGAAGTTGTCACTCACAGATGTTCCTGTTGCTTGTGAGTTTCCTGATGTTTTTCCCGAGGAGTTGCCAGGTTTACCACCTCATAGAGAGATTGAGTTCTGTATAGATGTGGTTCCAGGTATTACTCCTATATCTATGCCACCCTATCGTATGGCTCCTGCAGAGTTGAGAGAGTTGAAGGAGCAGTTGCAAGAGTTGTTGGATAAGGGTTTCATCAGACCTAGTGTTTCTCCTTGGGGTGCACCAGTCCTGTTTGTGAAGAAGAAGGATGGTACCCTGAGACTGTGCATTGACTACAGAGAGTTGAACAAGGTGACAGTGAAGAACAAGTATCCTCTCCCGAGGATAGATGATTTGTTTGATCAGCTCCAGGGTGCACAGTTCTTTTCTAAGGTTGACTTAAGGTCGGGTTATCATCAGCTGCGGATCAGTGAAGCTGATATTCCTAAGACAGCGTTCCGCACTCGATATGGTCATTATGAGTTTCTGGTGATGTCTTTTGGTTTGACTAATGCACCAGCAGCTTTTATGGACCTGATGAACAGAGTATTCCGACCGTATGTGGATCAGTTTGTGGTAGTCTTCATTGATGATATACTAGTATATTCGAGGAGTATGGAAGAGCACGTATATCACTTGAGGATTGTACTACAGACACTGAGAGATCATCAGCTTTATGCTAAATTCTCGAAGTGTGATTTCTGGATGGAGAGTGTTTCTTTTCTTGGACACGTAGTGTCTAAAGAAGGTATTCAGGTTGATCCACAGAAGATTGAAGCAGTATCTGAGTGGCCTAGACCTACTTCAGTTACTGAGATTCAGAGTTTTCTGGGTTTAGCCGGGTATTATAGGCGGTTTGTGCAGGATTTTTCCAGGATAGCAGCCCCTATGACTCGCTTGACTCAGAAGAATGTTAGATTCGAGTGGTCAGAAGCTTGTGAGAATAGTTTTCAGTTGTTGAAGGAGAAGTTGACCACAGCGCCAGTATTAGCTTTGCCTAATAGTGTGGATAAGTTCACAGTTTACTGTGATGCCTCTAGAATTGGTTTTGGTTGTGTGTTGATGCAGAATGGAAGGGTGATAGCCTATGCTTCGAGGCAGTTGAAGAAGCATGAGCAGAACTATCCTACATATGATCTTAAGATGGCTGCAGTGATCTTTGCTTTGAAGATTTGGAGACATTATTTGTACGGGGTGACTTGTGAGATATTTACTGATCACAAGAGCCTTAAGTACATTTTCCAGCAGCGAGATTTGAATTTGAGGCAGAGAAGATGGTTGGAACTGTTGAAGGATTATGATTGCGAGATTCTTTACCATCCGGGTAAAGCTAATGTGGTAGCAGATGCCTTGAGTAGGAAGTCCTCAGGTAGTCTTGCTCACATCGGTGTTGAGAGGAGACCATTGATCCAGGAATTGCATCTGATGGTGGATCAAGGTCTGATGATGAAGATCAGTAGATCAGGTGGACTGTTAGCTCAGTTTAAAGTACGATCTGTGCTAAGGGATAGGATTAAAGCAGCTCAGAGCCGAGATCCTATTCTGGAAGAGCTTGCAGAGAATGTCAGAGCAGGGAAGTTCACTGATTTCACACTCGATGATGATGGTGTGTTGTGGATCAGTGGTAGATTGTGTGTTCCTGATGTGGATAATTTGAGAGAAGAGATCCTAGAGGAAGCACATTCTACAGCTTACAGCGTTCATCCAGGTGTTACTAAGATGTACCACAGTATCAGAGATCTATACTGGCGGGATGGATTGAAGAAGGATGTTGCCGATTATGTTGCTAAGTGCTTAACGTGTCAGCAAGTGAAAGCCGAACATCAGAAGCCTTCTGGGAAGCTTCAGCCTCTTCCTATTCCCGAGTGGAAATGGGAAAGGATAGCTATGGATTTTGTGGTCGGTTTACCTCGTTCGAAGGATGGATACGATTCCATCTGGGTGATTGTAGACAGATTGACGAAGTCTGCACATTTCTTGCCTGTGAAAGCCACATATTCAGTTGCTAGATTGGCGAAGTTGTATGTGAACCATATTGTGTGCCTTCATGGAGTACCTGTGTCCATTGTGTCAGATAGAGGTTCGGTGTTTACTTCTCATTTTTGGCAGAAGTTGCAGGAAGCGATGGGCACTAGGTTGGATTTCAGTACTGCTTTTCATCCTCAGACAGATGGTCAGTCTGAGAGGACGATCCAGACACTGGAAGATATGTTGAGGATATGTGTCTTGGATTTGAGAGGTAGCTGGGATGATCATTTGTCGCTTGTTGAGTTTGCATATAATAACAGCTACCATAGCAGTATTGGTATGGCACCATATGAGGCGTTGTATGGAAGGAAGTGTAGATCCCCGTTGAGTTGGGATGAGATCGGTGAGAGAGTTTTGACTGGACCAGAGATGGTTCAGGATGCTGCAGAGAAAGTCGCCGTGATCAAGCGTAGGTTAGAGACCGCAGTTAGCAGACAGAAGAGTTATGCGGATCCTAGGCGCAGAGATGTGGAGTTTCAGGTTGGAGATTTCATTTTTCTGAAAGTATCTCCGATGAAGGGTGTGATGAGATTTGGCAGGAAGGGTAAGTTAGCACCGAGATATATTGGACCGTTTGAGATTCTGGAGAGAGTTGGCACTGTTGCATATCGGTTGGATTTGCCTCCGAGTATGTCACAGGTGCATCCAGTATTTCATATCTCGATGTTGAGGAAGTATATCTCAGATCCTTCACACGTGTTGCAACCTGACAATGTGGAAGTGAGTGAAGATTTGACGTTTGTGGAAGAACCTGTGGCGATCGTAGATTTTCAAGTTCGACAGTTGTGATCGAAGCAGATTCCGATGGTCAAGGTTTTGTGGCGTAGCGACAGAGTTGAAGAGCATACGTGGGAGACTGAAGCTGAGATGCGAGCTTCTTACCCGTATCTCTTTCCTTCCTGATTCTGTAATCTTGTTTTTAGAATTCGGGGACGAATTCTTGTAAGGGGGGAAGACTGTAATATCCCGTGTTTTTTTAAAAAATATTTTTACACTGTACCGGGATATACAGTGTCAATAATTTTCATGCATTATACGATATTTTTATGAGTTGATATGTATTTTAAACCTATTTTAATTACTGTCTATTATTTTCAGTATTTTACGTAAAATTTTCCCGGGACTTTCATTTTCGGGGAAATTTCCACGTAAACAATGTATTATTAATTATTTTAAATGTATTTACGGGTTTGCATGAACTCATACATATTTTTAAATTATTAAATAAAGCCTGTGTGTGTATATTTATTTAATTAGGGTTTATTATTACCCTAATATTTTATTATTTATTTATTATTATTTTATTATTTTATTTATTATTAAATTAGTAAAATTTATTATTTTATTATTAATTATTTATTAATATTTAATTATTTTAATTTATTTTCTTTTATTTTCTTTTTTTTTTCTTCTTCTTTTTCTTTTCCTTTTTCTTTCTTTTTCTTTTTCTTTTTCTTTCCTTTTCTTTCTTTTTCTTTTTCTTCTTCTTCTTCTTTCTTCTCTCCCGCGCCCGACGCCGACCACCATTTCCTCACCGCCGTTTCTCCCTCCTCCGGCCACCGTTTTCGACACCGCCGGTCTCTATCTTCTCCTTGAGCTCCGGTGAGTGTGATTCTAGCTTTGGTTTGAGCTAAAATGGTCTAGAATTGCTTAGGTTTCGATTTGAAAATTTCGGCCTCTTTGGGTTTTCGATTTTTTTGAGCTTCGATTTGGATGATTCATGGAAAATTCCTTCACAAATGTTGTTCCTGGTAGCTTAATCTTCATGTATGAATTTTTACAGAATTTTTGGAGATTGTTTGGATTTTTGGGTATTTTTGAATATTTTAATATTATTTTCTAATTTTCGGAAATTAATTATTTAAATTATGAAATTGGAGTTTATGGTTGAATTAGGTGTTGAAATGAATTATAGAAATTTATTTGGAATTTTTATGAATTTCTAAGTATTTATTTTTAATTATTGAAGTTTATGTGATTTTGTAAAATTAAGTTAATTGTGTTTTAAATTGAATTTAATTGGTTAATTGAGTTTAATTATTGATATTATTGATAAATATGTTGAGAAAATTAATTTTGGATAATTGTATGATTTTTGGTGAATTTTTGAAGTAATTTAGGTATATATATATATATATATAGGGGTATTTTGGTAATTTTACCCTAAATTGTCTAAAAATGTAATTTAATTGGTTTTAATATTTATTTAAGGTATAAAAATGATTTCTACAAAATATTTAGTATTTTTAACTAATTAAAACTATTTTCCGGGAATTATTTTCAATTATATATATAATATACGGTTTTTCTAATAAAATGAGTTTTAATCGGTTTTTACAGTGTTTCAAGATTTATTATGTAATTTCTACGTATGAAATGTATTTTTATGATTTAAGGATATTTTTGGTATATTTGAATATATATTCTGTGTTTGTGGACCCCGGTCGACAGATTGTAGTCTGGAGTCCGACCGAGGGGTTGTGATTGATTGTGGTGTTTATTTTTGAAGTGTATTTTCTTTGCAGGGTCGGCTCTACTCTTTTGAGTAGAGAGATGTCCATTTTACAGGGGAGGTTCTGCCGGATTTCCGGTAGAATTCTCGTAAAACGTGATATCCAGTCGAACCCTAATTTTCGATTCTGTGTTGAATACTCTAGATTGAATTCTAGGATTTCTGTTAGGGTTATTCTGATGTCGATTAATTATTTCTTGTTTAGTTACGCCGAGACCGAGGGTTAGTGGACCAGGCCCGTCGGACCCGTCTCGTGGAGCGCATTAGGTGAGTTACTATATTATATATATATGCTTAGGATGCATGATTTAGAAAATGCATGTTTTATTTTGACTAAATATGCATAAATAACATGATTTATATTCAAGTATATTTTTGGTATATTTTTGGTATATAATAAATTATATACATGTTTTATTAATAAAATATATTTAAAATGTTTTTAAATATATTTTTAGTTTAATTCATGATTTGATTGGATTTATTTGACATATATATACTCAAAATATACCAGGTTTATGTTTGGTATATTTTCGGTATATATATGGTTTATATTGCTATTTCATTTATATCCATGCATCATTTATTTTTGTGAATGAATGTTTTATATTTAAGAATGAAGGATATCAATAGAACGTGCTACCTAGTGGGCAGCACTAGGACCGAGTACGTACCGGTACGCCTATAGTATTTAGGCTTTATTACTGACTATTTGTGGATATCGATTTGATTATGATTATTGATATGTGTGAGATGTGGTTTGGGTGTGATTGCTGGAGCTCGGTTGACCAAGTGTCTCGGGGCCAATCACACTGGCAGTCAGACTGCTGGAGCTCGGTTGACTTAGTGTCTCGGGGCCAGTCTACTGTCCATATGGATTAAGTGGATATATTTGGAATCAGTGAGCCTGTATGGCTAGAGTGTTGTTTAACACTATTTTTCTGAGGTTGCGATATTCTAGGGTTCTATGTGATCCTTCATAAAAGTTGATTTTCAGACAAAATATATAAAAATGATTTTTTCTGCATCTGTATGAATTTGCCTGTATATATACATATTATATATATACTGTTGACTGTATGCATTATCACTTAGAGTGTATGTATATATATTATAGTAATTCACTCAGTGAGGTCTGACTCCCCTCCGTTGACTATTTTTCAGGAGAGTCAACTTCCTCAGACCTCAGTAGCAGGTCAATACGCCGGATTTCTTCCGCCCCGGCTTCTTTATGTAAATTATATACTTGAGTCTTATTTATTTTATCTAGACACTGCAGTAGTTGTGAAATAAAGTATTTGTTTTAAAGAGATGTATTATAGTAAAACTGGATTTGTATAAAGATTATACATTTATGAGATTATATATGCGATGTGATGAGTTTTGAATTGAATCCAGTTGATATGGATGATATTGTAATATTTATGATTTTATTTTCCGCTGCATATTATATTTTTATTGTTATTATTGCATATTTATTTTATTTTTAGGCTTGCTACGGGTTCCGGATTCGAAAGAATTCCCGTTCCCTAGCACCGGTCATGGCCCCTGTTTTGGGTCGTGACAAAGTTGGTATCAGAGCGAAGTTCGTATCTGAGTGGAGTTCTGTGTCAGGGCTTAGTTATGTGAGTTGTGGCCCTAGTTTTAAAGTTGTGTTTTCTGTTGGACTACTGCAGTGTATTAGGTTCGAGTATGTCTTGATGAGTATTCCTTGCTATAGTTTTCAGCGTTATTCCTCCGTTGTCTGTTTTGTCTGAATCTTTCCGTTTGTCTTTTCAGAATGAGGAGGCGAGCGCGTGTCGCTCCACCGGTCGTTGAGGCCGAGGATGATGAGTCTTTTCAGGACGAGGTTTTACCTCCTGAGCCGCCAGTAAGACGTAGAGGTCGTGGCAGGGGTAGACCTCGAGGAGCGGCAGGTCGCCGTAGGCAGAGAGAGTTACAGGACGAGGAGCCTGTTGAGCCTGAGTTTGATGTTCCTGTTCCTCCAGTTGTTCAGCCTGTTCAGCCTGCCTATCAGCAGGGTATGTCTGACCCTGAGGCAGCTTTGTTCTATGCCAGAGTTGGCAGGATTGCTTTTGATGGTACTTCTGATCCTTTAGATTTTCTGCATGCGATTGAGACTAGGACTCGGACTGCTCATACCGAGTACCAGAGGATCATGATCGTTGAGTTGTCTGTCGAGGGACCAGCCTTGGATTGGTTTATTAAGATGATCCAGCCTTATATGATGACGATGACATGGGCTCAGTTTCGAGAGCGATTCATGAGGAGATTTTGTCCAGAGCCTCTTCGTTTGAGCTATCGTCTTCGTTTGACCAGTATTTCTCGTGGAGATCGATCAGTAGAGGAGTATACCCGAGAGTTCCTTCGTCTGGGTAGATATGCTGAGGATCTGATGCGAGATCAGTATTTCGTGGTTACTACCTATGTTACTGGTTTGGGTTCAGCTTTTGCTGGTATGCCTACAGCAGGTCTTACTCTCGAGTCGGTGATTGAGCTAGCTAAGGAGATTGAGCTGAGGTTAGTTAGGCAGGGAGCGATGCCTGATTATTACCAGTTGGGAGTTCAGTCGAGTGGATTGCAGGCTACTCCGTATTCGAGTTTTCATGTTGGTTCGAGTAGTCAGCAGCGAGGTTCGACTCAGCAGAGTCAGAGACAGCAGCAGCGAGTGCATCGGAGCAGTAGACATGGTCGTGGAGGTCAGCGTAGATCGTTTAGATTTGGGTCAGGTGCTTCGAGCAGCAGCAGTGGTCGTAGTTCTGGATCAGCGGCCAGTGTTTGTCAGACTTGTGGTAGAGTCCATCAGGGACCGTGTTATCTGACACCGTTGACATGTTTTAGATGCGGGCAGACAGGACATTTTGCCAGATCGTGTCCTTACCCCGGATATCAGCAGCAGCAGATTCCGCGATTCCCACAGCAGTCGATTGCTAGTGCAGCACCCGTGCCATTTCAGTTGCCACCAGCTCAGCATCAGAGTTCTACTCAGTTTGTTCCACAGCAGAGTCGTGGTAGAGGTACGAGAGGAGGTACCCGAGGTGTTGGCCAGGCTTCTACCAGTCAGCAGGGAGGTCGAGGCCAGGCCAGAGTTTTTCATCTGACTCAGCAAGATGCTCAGGCATCTAATGCAGTCGTGGCAGGTATTCTTTCTGTTTGTTACCTGGATGCTTTGGTTTTGTTTGATCCGGGTGCCACGCATTCGTTTGTTTCTCCTGTTTTTGCTTCTAAATCTTGTTGGCAAGCTTCGAGGATGGCTTTTCCCTTGTCTGTTGCCACTCCTCTGAGCGATTCTTTGGACACCGATATTGTTCTTTCTGGTTGTCCAGTTCTCGTGGGAGATAGAGAATTACCCGTTGATTTGATTTTGTTGGATGTGATGGAGTTTGATGTTATTTTGGGAATGGATTGGTTATCCCAGCATTATGCCGTGGTTGATTGCAGGAATAAGGAGGTGATTTTCAGAATTCCTGGTGAAGTAGAATTTAAGTTTGTTGGTGACAGGAGTTCAGCACCTCAGAATCTTATTTCTGTTATTTCAGCTAGGAAGTTGTTGAGGAAAGGTTGTCAGGGGTTTTTGGCATTGGTTAGGGATACGTCAGTGGAGAAGTTGTCACTCACAGATGTTCCTGTTGCTTGTGAGTTTCCTGATGTTTTTCCCGAGGAGTTGCCAGGTTTACCACCTCATAGAGAGATTGAGTTCTGTATAGATGTGGTTCCAGGTATTACTCCTATATCTATGCCACCCTATCGTATGGCTCCTGCAGAGTTGAGAGAGTTGAAGGAGCAGTTGCAAGAGTTGTTGGATAAGGGTTTCATCAGACCTAGTGTTTCTCCTTGGGGTGCACCAGTCCTGTTTGTGAAGAAGAAGGATGGTACCCTGAGACTGTGCATTGACTACAGAGAGTTGAACAAGGTGACAGTGAAGAACAAGTATCCTCTCCCGAGGATAGATGATTTGTTTGATCAGCTCCAGGGTGCACAGTTCTTTTCTAAGGTTGACTTAAGGTCGGGTTATCATCAGCTGCGGATCAGTGAAGCTGATATTCCTAAGACAGCGTTCCGCACTCGATATGGTCATTATGAGTTTCTGGTGATGTCTTTTGGTTTGACTAATGCACCAGCAGCTTTTATGGACCTGATGAACAGAGTATTCCGACCGTATGTGGATCAGTTTGTGGTAGTCTTCATTGATGATATACTAGTATATTCGAGGAGTATGGAAGAGCACGTATATCACTTGAGGATTGTACTACAGACACTGAGAGATCATCAGCTTTATGCTAAATTCTCGAAGTGTGATTTCTGGATGGAGAGTGTTTCTTTTCTTGGACACGTAGTGTCTAAAGAAGGTATTCAGGTTGATCCACAGAAGATTGAAGCAGTATCTGAGTGGCCTAGACCTACTTCAGTTACTGAGATTCGGAGTTTTCTGGGTTTAGCCGGGTATTATAGGCGGTTTGTGCAGGATTTTTCCAGGATAGCAGCCCCTATGACTCGCTTGACTCAGAAGAATGTTAGATTTGAGTGGTCAGAAGCTTGTGAGAATAGTTTTCAGTTGTTGAAGGAGAAGTTGACCACAGCGCCAGTATTAGCTTTGCCTAATAGTGTGGATAAGTTCACAGTTTACTGTGATGCCTCTAGAATTGGTTTTGGTTGTGTGTTGATGCAGAATGGAAGGGTGATAGCCTATGCTTCGAGGCAGTTGAAGAAGCATGAGCAGAACTATCCTACATATGATCTTAAGATGGCTGCAGTGATCTTTGCTTTGAAGATTTGGAGACATTATTTGTACGGGGTGACTTGTGAGATATTTACTGATCACAAGAGCCTTAAGTACATTTTCCAGCAGCGAGATTTGAATTTGAGGCAGAGAAGATGGTTGGAACTGTTGAAGGATTATGATTGCGAGATTCTTTACCATCCGGGTAAAGCTAATGTGGTAGCAGATGCCTTGAGTAGGAAGTCCTCAGGTAGTCTTGCTCACATCGGTGTTGAGAGGAGACCATTGATCCAGGAATTGCATCTGATGGTGGATCAAGGTCTGATGATGAAGATCAGTAGATCAGGTGGACTGTTAGCTCAGTTTAAAGTACGATCTGTGCTAAGGGATAGGATTAAAGCAGCTCAGAGCCGAGATCCTATTCTGGAAGAGCTTGCAGAGAATGTCAGAGCAGGGAAGTTCACTGATTTCACACTCGATGATGATGGTGTGTTGTGGATCAGTGGTAGATTGTGTGTTCCTGATGTGGATAATTTGAGAGAAGAGATCCTAGAGGAAGCACATTCTACAGCTTACAGCGTTCATCCAGGTGTTACTAAGATGTACCACAGTATCAGAGATCTATACTGGCGGGATGGATTGAAGAAGGATGTTGTCGATTATGTTGCTAAGTGCTTAACGTGTCAGCAAGTGAAAGCCGAACATCAGAAGCCTTCTGGGAAGCTTCAGCCTCTTCCTATTCCCGAGTGGAAATGGGAAAGGATAGCTATGGATTTTGTGGTCGGTTTACCTCGTTCGAAGGATGGATACGATTCCATCTGGGTGATTGTAGACAGATTGACGAAGTCTGCACATTTCTTGCCTGTGAAAGCCACATATTCAGTTGCTAGATTGGCGAAGTTGTATGTGAACCATATTGTGTGCCTTCATGGAGTACCTGTGTCCATTGTGTCAGATAGAGGTTCGGTGTTTACTTCTCATTTTTGGCAGAAGTTGCAGGAAGCGATGGGCACTAGGTTGGATTTCAGTACTGCTTTTCATCCTCAGACAGATGGTCAGTCTGAGAGGACGATCCAGACACTGGAAGATATGTTGAGGATATGTGTCTTGGATTTGAGAGGTAGCTGGGATGATCATTTGTCGCTTGTTGAGTTTGCATATAATAACAGCTACCATAGCAGTATTGGTATGGCACCATATGAGGCGTTGTATGGAAGGAAGTGTAGATCCCCGTTGAGTTGGGATGAGATCGGTGAGAGAGTTTTGACTGGACCAAAGATGGTTCAGGATGCTGCAGAGAAAGTCACCGTGATCAAGCGTAGGTTAGAGACCGCAGTTAGCAGACAGAAGAGTTATGCGGATCCTAGGCGCAGAGATGTGGAGTTTCAGGTTGGAGATTTCATTTTTCTGAAAGTATCTCCGATGAAGGGTGTGATGAGATTTGGCAGGAAGGGTAAGTTAGCACCGAGATATATTGGACCGTTTGAGATTCTGGAGAGAGTTGGCACTGTTGCATATCGGTTGGATTTGCCTCCGAGTATGTCACAGGTGCATCCAGTATTTCATATCTCGATGTTGAGGAAGTATATCTCAGATCCTTCACACGTGTTGCAACCTGACAATGTGGAAGTGAGTGAAGATTTGACGTTTGTGGAAGAACCTGTGGCGATCGTAGATTTTCAAGTTCGACAGTTGTGATCGAAGCAGATTCCGATGGTCAAGGTTTTGTGGCGTAGCGACAGAGTTGAAGAGCATACGTGGGAGACTGAAGCTGAGATGCGAGCTTCTTACCCGTATCTCTTTCCTTCCTGATTCTGTAATCTTGTTTTTAGAATTCGGGGACGAATTCTTGTAAGGGGGGAAGACTGTAATATCCCGTGTTTTTTTAAAAAATATTTTTACACTGTACCGGGATATACAGTGTCAATAATTTTCATGCATTATACGATATTTTTATGAGTTGATATGTATTTTAAACCTATTTTAATTACTGTCTATTATTTTCAGTATTTTACGTAAAATTTTCCCGGGACTTTCATTTTCGGGGAAATTTCCACGTAAACAATGTATTATTAATTATTTTAAATGTATTTACGGGTTTGCATGAACTCATACATATTTTTAAATTATTAAATAAAGCCTGTGTGTGTATATTTATTTAATTAGGGTTTATTATTACCCTAATATTTTATTATTTATTTATTATTATTTTATTATTTTATTTATTATTAAATTAGTAAAATTTATTATTTTATTATTAATTATTTATTAATATTTAATTATTTTAATTTATTTTCTTTTTTTTCTTTTTTTTTTCTTCTTTTTTTTCTTTTCCTTTTTCTTTCTTTTTCTTTTTCTTTTTCTTTCCTTTTCTTTCTTTTTCTTTTTCTTCTTCTTCTTCTTTCTCTCCCGCGCCCGACGCCGACCACCATTTCCTCACCGCCGTTTCTCCCTCCTCCGGCCACCGTTTTCGACACCGCCGGTCTCTATCTTCTCCTTGAGCTCCGGTGAGTGTGATTCTAGCTTTGGTTTGAGCTAAAATGGTCTAGAATTGCTTAGGTTTCGATTTGAAAATTTCGGCCTCTTTGGGTTTTCGATTTTTTTGAGCTTCGATTTGGATGATTCATGGAAAATTCCTTCACAAATGTTGTTCCTGGTAGCTTAATCTTCATGTATGAATTTTTACAGAATTTTTGGAGATTATTTGGATTTTTGGGTATTTTTGAATATTTTAATATTATTTTCTAATTTTCGGAAATTAATTATTTAAATTATGAAATTGGAGTTTATGGTTGAATTAGGTGTTGAAATGAATTATAGAAATTTATTTGGAATTTTTATGAATTTCTAAGTATTTATTTTTAATTATTGAAGTTTATGTGATTTTGTAAAATTAAGTTAATTGTGTTTTAAATTGAATTTAATTGGTTAATTGAGTTTAATTATTGATATTATTGATAAATATGTTGAGAAAATTAATTTTGGATAATTGTATGATTTTTGGTGAATTTTTGAAGTAATTTAGGTATATATATATATATATATATATAGGGGTATTTTGGTAATTTTACCCTAAATTGTCTAAAAATGTAATTTAATTGGTTTTAATATTTATTTAAGGTATAAAAATGATTTCTACAAAATATTTAGTATTTTTAACTAATTAAAACTATTTTCCGGGAATTATTTTCAATTATATATATAATATACGATTTTTCTAATAAAATGAGTTTTAATCGGTTTTTATAGTGTTTCAAGATTTATTATGTAATTTCTACGTATGAAATGTATTTTTATGATTTAAGGATATTTTTGGTATATTTGAATATATATTCTGTGTTTGTGGACCCCGGTCGACAGATTGTAGTCTGGTGTCCGACCGAGGGGTTGTGATTGATTGTGGTGTTTATTTTTGAAGTGTATTTTCTTTGCAGGGTCGGCTCTACTCTTTTGAGTAGAGAGATGTCCATTTTACAGGGGAGGTTCTGCCGGATTTCCGGTAGAATTCTCGTAAAACGTGATATCCAGTCGAACCCTAATTTCCGATTCTGTGTTGAATACTCTAGATTGAATTCTAGGATTTCTGTTAGGGTTATTCTGATGTCGATTAATTATTTCTTGTTTAGTTGCGCCGAGACCGAGGGTTAGTGGACCAGGCCCGTCGGACCCGTCTCGTGGAGCGCATTAGGTGAGTTACTATATTATATATATATGCTTAGGATGCATGATTTAGAAAATGCATGTTTTATTTTGACTAAATATGCATAAATAACATGATTTATATTCAAGTATATTTTTGGTATATTTTTGGTATATAATAAATTATATACATGTTTTATTAATAAAATATATTTAAAATGTTTTTAAATATATTTTTAGTTTAATTCATGATTTGATTGGATTTATTTGACATATATATACTCAAAATATACCAGGTTTATGTTTGGTATATTTTCGGTATATATATGGTTTATATTGCTATTTCATTTATATCCATGCATCATTTATTTTTGTGAATGAATGTTTTATATTTAAGAATGAAGGATATCAATAGAACGTGCTACCTAGTGGGCAGCACTAGGACCGAGTACGTACCGGTACGCCTATAGTATTTAGGCTTTATTACTGACTATTTGTGGATATCGATTTGATTATGATTATTGATATGTGTGAGATGTGGTTTGGGTGTGATTGCTGGAGCTCGGTTGACCAAGTGTCTCGGGGCCAATCACACTGGCAGTCAGACTGCTGGAGCTCGGTTGACTTAGTGTCTCGGGGCCAGTCTACTGTCCATATGGATTAAGTGGATATATTTGGAATCAGTGAGCCTGTATGGCTAGAGTGTTGTTTAACACTATTTTTCTGAGGTTGTGATATTCTAGGGTTCTATGTGATCCTTCATAAAAGTTGATTTTCAGACAAAATATATAAAAATGATTTTTTCTGCATCTGTATGAATTTGCCTGTATATATACATATTATATATATACTGTTGACTGTATGCATTATCACTTAGAGTGTATGTATATATATTATAGTAATTCACTCAGTGAGGTCTGACTCCCCTCCGTTGACTATTTTTCAGGAGAGTCAACTTCCTCAGACCTCAGTAGCAGGTCAATACGCCGGATTTCTTCCGCCCCGGCTTCTTTATGTAAATTATATACTTGAGTCTTATTTATTTTATCTAGACACTGCAGTAGTTGTGAAATAAAGTATTTGTTTTAAAGAGATGTATTATAGTAAAACTGGATTTGTATAAAGATTATACATTTATGAGATTATATATGCGATGTGATGAGTTTTGAATTGAATCCAGTTGATATGGATGATATTGTAATATTTATGATTTTATTTTCCGCTGCATATTATATTTTTATTGTTATTATTGCATATTTATTTTATTTTTAGGCTTGCTACGGGTTCCGG
Source organism: Mallotus nudiflorus (assembly GCA_947683625.1). Taxonomy (NCBI): domain Eukaryota; kingdom Viridiplantae; phylum Streptophyta; class Magnoliopsida; order Malpighiales; family Euphorbiaceae; genus Mallotus; species Mallotus nudiflorus. Next base: position 176,554 of record CANTUR010001276.1, read on the forward strand.
ATTCGAAAGAATTCCCGTTCCCTAGCGCCGGTCATGGCCCCTGTTTTGGGTCGTGACGTAAGTGAAGATTTGACGTTTGTGGAAGAACCTGTGGCGATCGTTGATTTTCAAGTTCGACAGTTGCGATCAAAGCAGATTCCGATGGTCAAGGTTCTGTGGCGTAGCGACAGAGTTGAAGAGCATACGTGGGAGACTGAAGCTGAGATGCGAGCTTCTTACCCGTATCTCTTTCCTTCCTGATTCTGTAATCTTGTTTTCTGGAATTCGGGGATGAATTCTTGTAAGGGGGAAGACTGTAATATCCCGTGTTTTTAAAAATATTTTTTTTTTCACTGTACCGGGATATGCAGTGTCAATAATTTCTGTATTTTATATGATATTTTTACGAGTTAATATGTATTTAAAACCTATTTTAATTATTGTGTATTATTTCCAGTGTTTTACGTAAAATTTTCCCGAGACTTGCATTTCCGAGGAAATTTTCACATAAACAATGTATTATTAATTATTTTAAAGGTATTTACGGACTTGCATGAACTCATACATATTTTTAAATTATTAAATAAAGCCTGTGTGTGAATAATTATTTAATTAGGGTTTATTATTACCCTAATATTTTATTAAGTATTTAATTGTTTTATTGTTATTTAATTAATTTTATTTAGTATAAATTATTAAAATATTAATATTTTTATGTGTGTGGTGTATATTTGATGTGTGTAATTTAATATTATTTTAATATATAGTATAAAGTATATATATATACATATATGTGTCAAAATTACAAAAGTTGCCAAATTACATTTTAGCCCCCGAGTCTCCTTCTTCTTCTCTGACCGTTCCTTCACCGTCCGGGCGTCTGTCAAGCCGTTCCTTCACCGTGGGTGTGCCGTCCGGTGTGCCACCATCTTCCCCGACCTATTTCGCCACCTGAGGAGGCCGTTTCCGGCGTCGGGAGATCGATTTTGGCCGGAGAAGCCGAAAACCGATCCACCGTCGATCACGCCGATTCCGACCACCATTTTCGACACCGCCGGTCTCTTTCTTCTCCTTGAGCTCCGGTGAGTGTGATTCTAGCTTTGGTTTGAGCTAAAATGGTCTAGAATTGCTTAGTTTTCGATTTGTAAATTTCGGCCTATTAGGGTTTTCGATTTTTTTGAGCTTCAAATTGGATGATTCATGGAAACTTCCTTCACAAATGTTGTTCCTAGTAGCTTAATCTACATGTATGAATTTTTGTAGAATTTTTGGAGATTTTTTGGATTTTTGGGTATTTTTGAATATTTTAATATTATTTTCTAATTTTCGGAAATTAATTATTTAAATTATGAAATTTGAGTTTATGGTTGAGTTAGGTGTTGAAATGAATTATAGGAATTTATTTGGAATTTTTATGAATTTCTAAGTATTTATTTTGAATTATTGAATTTTATGTGATTTTGAGAAATTAGGGTTAATTGTGTTTTAAATTGAATTTAATTGGTTAATTGAGTTTAATTATTAATATTATTGATAAATATGTTGAGAAAATTAATTTTGGGTAATTGTATGATTTTTGGTGAATTTTTGAAGTAATTTAAGTATATTTATATATATAGGGGTATTTTGGTAATTTTACCCTAAATTGTCTAAAAATGTAATTTAATTGGTTTTAATATTTATTTAATGTATAAAAATGATTTCTACAAATTATTTAGTATTTTTAACTAATTAAAACTATTTTTCGTGAATTATTTTCAATTATATATATAATATACGGTTTTTCTAATAAAATGAGTTTTAATCGGTTTTTATAGTGTTTCAAGGTTAATTATGTAATTTCTACGTATGAAATGTATTTTTGTGATTTAAGGATATTTTTGTTGTATCTGGAATATTGTTCTGTGTTTGTGGACCCCGGTCGGTGGACTGTAGTTTGGAGTCCGACCGTGGGATTTTGATTGTGTTGAGCTCATTTTTCGAAGTGTGTTTCTTTGCAGGGTCGGCTCTACTCTTTTGAGTAGAGAGATGTCCGTTTTACAGGGGAGGTTCTACCGAATTTTTGGTAGAATTCTCGTAAAACGTGATATCCAGTCGAACCCTAATTTTTGATTCTGTGTTTAATACTCTAGATTGAATTCTAGGATTTCTGTTAGGTTTATTCTAATGTCGGTTATTTATTGCTTGTTTAGTTGCGCCGAGACCGAGGGCTAGTGGACCAGGCCCGTCGGACCTATCTCGTGGAGCGCATTAGGTGAGTTACTATATTATATATATATGCTTAGGATGCATGATTTAGAGAATGCATGTTTTATTTTGACTGAATATGCATAAATAATGTGATTTATATTCAAGTATATTTTTGGTATATTTTTGGTATATAATAAATTATATACATGTTTTGTTAATAAAATATATTTAAAATGTTTTTAAATATATTTTTAGTTTAATTCATGATTTGATTGAATTCATTTGACATATATATACTCAAAATATACCTGGTTTATGTTTGGTATATTTTCGGTATATATATGGTTTATATTGTTATTTCATTTATATTCATGCATCATTTATTTATTGTGAATGAATGATTTATATTATTAATGAAGGATATCAATAGAACGTGCTACCTAGTGGGCAGCACTAGGACCGAGTACGTACCGGTACGCCTATAGTATTTAGGCTATAATAATAACTTATTTGTGGATATTGATTGATTATGATCCTTGATATGTGAGATGTGGTTTGTGGGTGTGATTGCTGGAGCTCGGTTGACCAAGTGTCTCGGGGCCAATCACACTGGCAGTCAGACTGCTGGAGCTCGGTTGACTTAGTGTCTCGGGGCCAGTCTACTGTCTAAATGGATTAAGTGGATATATTTGGTATAAGTGAGCCTGTATGGCCATAGTGTTGTTTAACACTATTTTCTGAGGTTGCGATATTCTAGGGTTCTATGTGATCCTTCATAAATTGGGATTTTTCAGTAAAATATATATAAAAATGATTTTTCTGTATCTGTATGAATTTGCCTGTATATATACATATTATATATATACTGTTGATTGTATGCATTATCACTTAGTGTGTATGTATATATATTATAGTAATTCACTCAGTGAGGTCTGACTCCCCTCCGTTGACTATTTTTTAGGAGAGTCAACTTCCTCAGACCTCAGTAGCAGGTCGATACGCTGGATTTCTTCCGCCCCGGCTTCTTTATGTAAATTGTCTACTTGAATCTTATTTATTTTATCTAGACACTGCAATAGTTATGAATTAAAGTATTGGATTTCATGTATTTTATTTAAAGAGATGTATTACATTGAAACTGGATTTGTATTAAAGATTATATACATCTATGTGATGAGATGAGATTTAGTTTAAATCCAGTTGATATGGAAAAATGATATTATGATTTTTATTTCCGCTGCATATTATATTTTTATTGTTATTATGGCATGCTTTATTTTATTTTTAGGCTTGCTACGGGTTCCGGATTCGAAAGAATTCCCGTTCCCTAGCGCCGGTCATGGCCCCTGTTTTGGGTCGTGACAATATGTTAATTAAATTAATTTTATTGGAGACAAATTAGAAGTTAATCTAATTAGAACAGAAAATATACTTTCAATTAAATTAGAATTTTTGTTAGGGATAAAATATAAGTTAACATAATTGAAATAGGAAACATATTAAATTAGAATCATATTTTAGTAATTCAATTTTTATTAGAGATTAGAAGTTAACCTAATTAAAATAGGAAATAAACTTTCAATAAAATAAAATAATATTTTAATTAAGTTAATTTTATTTTTATTAATAAATGACTAAATTATCCAATTTTTATGTAATAATAAGTGAAATTTTTTTCATAATTTTACCTATCTCTTATTCGTATATATATATATATATATATATATATATATATATATATATATATATATATATATATATATATATATATATGTGTGTGTGTGTGTGTGTGTTTATATGTAGTAGTCAAGTTTTTTTTTTTTTTAATTAATGGAGAGTTTAGACAATTAAGAGAATTTGAATACTATATTTTATAATACCATAAAAAGACCTACTAAATCAGTTTTTCACTAACTATTTAATGAATTTTTTTTTAAATTGAAGCATAAAAATTTTAATCAAATGTACTGTTAGATGATTGCTTCATTGACTATTTAATATAAGTTGAGTTGAAAATTTTTAAATTCATTAACCATTGATAAGAGTTATTTTCGCTAAAGTGATCTTATAATTTTGTCCGAATTGAATTGAATTGAATTAATTAGAATTATAAAAAATAAAAATTTTAAATTCAAATATTTTTATTTATAATTGGTACATGTAAAAAATAGAAATATTGACTGTATAATGAATAAAAATATAAAATATTTATAGAAAAGGAAGAAAAATGCAATTTAAGGAACTAAATATATAAAAAAAAAATCTCTTTGTTAGTCTATAATTTTTAAATTTTTTTTAATTAAATCAAACAAAGGTATATAATATTAAAATTGGTAAGTTGCAGCAAGATAATTGGAATAGGACAAAGTCAAAATGCTGTGTTAGGAAATAACTATGATACTTAATCCAAAATTATAAAAATAATCAGCCAAATACCAAAATTAAAACATGGAAATAAGCGAGAATTCATGCAATGACTACGTAACTGAGCGCACAGACAAGGCTTAAAAACCTCCGAGTTTGGAACTCTCCCCCACCGACCTTCCTCTCCTCTCATCTTTACGCTCTCTTTCAACCCTACCTACTCTTCATCGACCTGTCATCGTCACCCTCTTCTCATTCAATCAAAATGTGGCAGCTTCTCCTTGTTGCAGTAGCAGCGGTATCTACAAGTTTCGTAGCCAAACACTTCCTTAACCACGATCATGATGAAGAGGAGCAAAAGCCTCTTCAAGAGTCTATTATTATTGATTCTGCATTTGCCACCCCAGCTGTTGCTACCGATCTCGAGCAGCAGCGGTCTTTTAATATTTCCAGCTCTGTCGCTGCTTCTTCGTCGTCCTTGTCTAGTAGTGGTAAGAAAATTAGGAAGAAATCTGCGATCAAGGCTCGCCGGTTGAATTTTGGCGCTGAAATTGATCAAAAGATTCAGAGATCTGCTGGTTATGAAGGTAGTTCACGCCGATTTTATGTTTCTTTGAAGAAACAGAGAACTGCCGCTGCTGCCAAGACTCTGCCTTCCAAATATGGATCGCGTTCTTCTAAAGGTCTGCTCTTTTTATCCATGTATATACGATTTCGATTTCTAGATTACATGATGTTTGGTTGCTGAGAAAGTGGAGGAAAATTAATACTTTAGTGTTAACTAGAGGATCTTGATTGAGTTTCACTTACTAGGACATAGCTATCAGGCTGTGTTTTTGAACTTTAGCTTGTTGGTGACAGTTCTCCCTTTACTGAGAACTGGCATTGCATCATATGCTATGTGAAGCTTGTTGGTAACTAGAAGATTTTGTTAGAATAGAATCAAGTACTGGCTAATGGTTTCTTTAATAGACATTTAACTATTACGGTATAAGTGGTCTTTGTAATTATACTTATTGAATGTTCAGATGTCTTTTGAGTAGAAATTTAGTAAATTGTGTACAAGGGTTTTTCACTATTTACCCATGATTGAATTTTTATTCTGAATCATGTTGCATTTTCCTTGTTCTTCTCATCCTTACGTAAATCAGAGTTAATTCAATTGTTAATGGAATGCAAATCACAACACTCACTGTCATCTTTGCCATTTCGTTTTTGATTCCATGTTTTTTAGTTTCTTTGTTTCTTTCTCAAAAGTTTGTGCATGTTTATTGAAAATTGATGCTGGTGTTTATTTTTGCGTTGTATCATGCTCGACAGATGGTGATTTGTTTAACTGGGGACTTGCTGTTGGAATCATGCACATGATGTCTGCTGGGAAAGCTGAGATCAGTAAACTAAGCAGTGCCATGGATGAGACTTCAAAAGTTGTTCAGGAATTAAGAACTGAGCTGTACAAAAGAAAATCTGCCCATGTTGCTACTGCAAGCTCTGAAGATATAAGCTGTAAGCATAATCAACGGATGCTATCTAGTTCGGCCACAGAGGATAGAGGCCCTAAAGATATCAAAGTCTCTGGAGCTCCAATGATTGATGATGTTGAATGCCCAAGTAGTGCTGAAGAGCCAGATCCACAGGTTCTGGAAATGGATCAATTGGAAGCAGAACTTGCTTCTGAGCAGCAAAAACTTACATGGTCTGACACCAAACCATCTGGACGTGAGAAACTAGGGCCAAGTATGAGCAAGGTGAGCCTTCTGAGATAAATCTTAGCTGTTTGTGCACTTTTCTTGCAAGTAAAAGTTTTCCCTTTCTGTGTGCTTTTGTCCTCGCCTTATTGTAAGACTTTATAGAATTTACAATTAAACATTCTGAAGTTTTCGCTTAATCCTTGACAGATATTTTGTTTATTTTTGCTAAGTGCATTCTACCTCAAACTTTTGTGGGTATAAAAAGACTATGATCCCTCTCAGATCTTTGAAAAGTCTAGAAATGCATATCAGTAATCAGACGTGCTTCCAACAATGTTTGTTTATTTTGACAATTGCTGTCAAGGAATTGGGAGTTTTTATTCGTGACAACCTAAATTTTTGGAATCTGCATGTGCAGAAAATCAAAATGAAAAACCAACATAAGATATATTGCTTCAAGTTCATTTTCCATATACATTTTATGTTTTCCGAATGCCATTCTATGCACGTAGAAAATGTGTAACTTCCTTTGGTCAGAATTAATTTGTATGCATTTGTATTTTGAACTACCCTGTTTGTTCTAGTATGGTTTATGGTTCTTAGTGATAATAGGGTAAACAGCCTTCAAGACTGATTCCTTCAATGGATTGCAATCTTGACCAATGAAATATGGCAGACGTAATTGATCATAGCGTCTTTTTTGAGTTATAGTGAACTGAAATTTTAACTATAAGCCCATGCTTGTGTTATAAGGTAAGCAAGTATTGCTTGATTCTAATCTCAATAATTGTATGCCAGATGTGGTTTCATCTGGTGGAATTAGTAAGGCAGGACACTGTTGCTTTTATATGGTAGGGAGTCTTACCCTCTGATCTTGATATGAAACAATGCCGTTTGATCATTGGACAACAGGACAACCAATTTTGGAATTGGAATATGAATTGCATATGACCAAATACAAACTCTATGAGAAGGAAGGTGAACTCGAAGCGCTGAAGAACTGTGTAAAACGGCTGAGTGAATTATCTGTATCAACTGCGTTAGGCAAGTTTTCTTTATCAGTTTGAGCTTGAATGCTTATAATTCTTGAAAGAAAGAAAATAGCTAGTCTATTATTCAGTTGTTGTAATGCTAACCTTGGCTATAATTATCATTTACAACATGCTAACAACTAGCATTTTTATTCAAAATCCTAGTCTCTCAAAACCTTCAACTTTGTTTCTCAGATGATGAGATGATGAACCTAAGGTACAAGCAGAGCAAGACTGTAATAGTGAATGAAACAATAATAGCAAGATTGAATCTCAATCTGAGCTAAGGAAATCAGTGATTGGAATGAAAAGATCTATTAGCTTTGCATAGTGAGGTTATAAACCTAATTATTATACAATATCAATAGGTAAATATATGATACAATGTCTATATATGTGACTAGAACAATAATTTATTAGGCACTCACACAAGGCCGTCAAATTTTAGTGTCATAGTTGAGCTGGTCACACCATTCAATATTATGTTTCTTGCATGCACATTGCCATTGTGTGCATCGACATGACCTCACCTTACCTATTAGTATTTAACATGTCAGGTTTGAAGGGCATGCAATGCAACCTGTTTATTGGTATTTTTTTTTCTTCTTATGATTTTTATACCCTTATTTTGCTCCTGTTCAAAAGAAAAAATATAAAAATTTATGCCTAGTGTCTAAAGCTGAACTTTCTTTAAACAAAAATGACACTACCACCCCGCAAACTTTCCAACTAGATTTTGAAATTCAAATCCTTATCTATTATGTCTTAGTACAATTGCTATGTAATGTATAAAAATAATTAAGAAATTCAAATCCTCATCCAGTAATCTTCATACTTTTTTAGTAAACGGTGTCAAAGAAATTCACACAAGATTTTCTGAGAAACAAGTTTAATATACTCTCCATCAGCAATGTTGTCAATTAACTTGTCGAATAGGAAAACTAAATATGACTACATGCCATACAACATCCTAGTTTCAAGTCTATTAGTAAGGAAAAGTTCTTTATATTTGATGATGGCCACTAAAACAAAGGACACAATGAAGTCAACATGAACACAAAAAGAAAATGATACTTGAAAAGGATAAATGCACATGCCCTCTGATTTATAATTCACTATTTGCATATAAAAAAGCAAATTAATTATCTGTTCACCAGCTCTATAAACTAAAGTCTTGCAGCCTCTGTATCTACAGATCTTACCAAGTCAATAAATCTTGAAAGGCATCCTCTATTGACCAGGGAAACTAAGTGCTCTGGAATCAGGTTGGGCTTTCCATTGCCTTCCGCCAGGGCAACCCAAAGATTACGCAAAACATAAGCTACTTCTTTTCTTATATCAAATGGTGCTGTTGAAAGAAGGCGCAATAATAATGGCACTGCCTCACTAGAATATATCAACTGCTTATGCTCAACTGAACCAGCTGCTATATTAGACAACACCCATGCAGCTTCCCACACAATTGATGAAGCTCTTATGTTAAGAAAAAGCAATACAGGTTAGAGTCAAAATGATGAAAAAAAAATATTAATTCACCTTCTTCAAGACTCTGTGCTCACGCTTCAAACATTTTACTAGGACCTCAATGATATTATCTGAAAATTTAACATAAGCCAAATATTTTAAGTGGAATATGTGAAAAGGATTAGAGTTTCTCAAAAGCAAATAATTCACCCACCTGTAATCTCACATTGAGGAAGAAGAACAGTAGAAATTATGTGTGAATCACAAGCTATAAGATTTTGCATAAGCTTCGTAGCACCTAAAAGGGAAATAATTTGTCAGCAGATCCACTTATTAAGTAGCATGCCAAAACCATTTAATTGTATGTGCCATTAAAATAGCACCTGCTTAATGGCTACACAAGCCATGATCTATGGTTTTCAAAATTTAGCAAGTCATACCTTCTGTTAATATAATTTGAGACGTTTAGGAACTATCAAGAAAATCACATTTGTAGAAGGCTCAGGTTTGGGGACACACTGATCCTTTTTAATTATACAAATGGTCAAATTCGAAATAATGAAAGATAAAATAATAAAGTCATATTATTGGATTTGCTAAAGCTTTAATAATAATAACCTCATCAATAGTTTCCCATAAGTACACCTTTGACATCAACAAATGTAGTACAACATAGAAGCAGGTCCAAAGTCAATATAAGAAGATTTTTAGCAAGTGCAAACTGCATTGTATAACATGAAGATTGAGCCTCCTCAGTTTTGAATTCAGGGATACATAAATTAACAAATAATTGCATAGAAAAAAAAATTTTGAACTCTTATATTTACTGGAATGAGCAATTGCAAGCTTTTTGATGTTGCTAATCTTTGGACAAGCAGTTGAAGAACATCACTGTTCACCAACATAACTGTAGCAGCATTTGAAAGGGCTGAGAGATACACGACTACCCATGCTACTTCAGTTGCCAACTCAATTACGAACAAAATTTAAAGTAACTTCAATTACGAGACTCCTTCAACAGAAATATAATTTAAAGTTTTACTTGATATGGAAATTTGGAGAGAGAGAGAGAACAAACTTGATGTGAAGGATGCCTAAACTAATCAAGCAACCATCACGACTGTGGCCTAAGAAGCACAAGCATGTATGATGCTAGTGCAGCCATAAGCGCATTAAAGAAGCAAGAAGGCCATAGAAAATAGACAAAAGATGGAACATCAGTATTTGATGGTTTGCAATAGAAAAGAAGTACAATTTCATCAGCAGCATTAGAGGACCCATACTGAGCCAACCAAATCTCTAAATCTCCTCAGGGTTTTGTCTTTTTGAGTTAAAAGCCCTGCTTTAAATGACCCTTACATATAGGGAAAAATGTGGATAAAATGGAAAAACCATGTCACGACCCAAATTAGAAGTCATGACCGGCGCTAGAGAATGAGAATTTTTTCAAATCCAGAACTCGTAGCAAGCCTTTAAAAAAATAAAATCATGCAATAAATAAATAAATAAGTATGACAAAATTAAAAATTTTCAAATAAATATATAAAATAAATGCTCTAAATCCTTTCATCAATGAACACATATTCGTACAGTTTCAAATACAATTTTTCAGAGTATACAATATCAAAACATTATAATATTTTTTCGATACAATAACACTACTATTGCAGTTTCTAGAATACAAATCAGAATTCAAAATATACGCTTGCATAAAATGGCCGGGACTGAAGAACACTGGCGAGGAACTCTACAACTAAGGTCTGACGATATGGGATCTCCTGAAAAAAAATAATTGAGGAGGGCCAGACCTCACTGAGTGAATTATTATACTATATATACATGTAAACTAAACCATAACAATGAGACATTCTTACATATATATGTATATACACACATTTCACACGAATGGCAAACTTTGCCTTTATAAATATACTAAATGTAGAAAACATTTGTTTTAATTCATAAAGGATCCATAGAACCCTAATAATAGCAACCCCAATCAACCCCATCATCACTCTAGCCATATAGGCTCACTTGATTCCAAATAGAACACTTATTCCAAATTGGACAGCAGACTGACCCCGAGACACTAAGTCGACTGAGCTCCAGCAGTCTGGCTGTCAGTGTGATTGGCCCCGAGACACTTGGTCAACCGAGCTCCAGAAATCACACTATCTATCACCTCACATTTCAATCAACCCAATAGATCATTCAATCCACTTATGGACAATAGACTGGCCCCGAGACACTAAGTCAACCGAGCTCCAGCAGTCTGACTGTCAGTGTGATTGGCTCCAAAATCACACTATCTAACATACCATTAATCTTAGTCAAATCAATTAAATCAATTATAATCACCCAAAATTAACTCTCACTCAACCCTATTCTTTTGCACCGGTACGTACACGGCCCTAGTGTTGCCCACTAGGAAGCACATTCTATTGATATCCTTCACTTAGAATAAATCATTTACTTTGAAAATAATTTATGTGGAACGATATTCATAATAATAAAATCAACTATATATATATACCAAAAATATACCTAAAATATAGCCAGTATATTTCGAGTATATATATGTTAAATAAAATATGAAATAAACTAAAGATAAATCATTAATATGGTTAAAAACAATTTAAATGAGTAACAATAATATAACATGCATTTTCTTAAAAATATACTTAAATATACAAAAGATATGCCCTAAGTACACAAATCATTTAATAAAACATTTATGTATAAATGTTCATTTAAATATGTGTTTAGGTTTAACATATATTCACAAATATATTAAAAATAAACCTAATTATCTAGCATGCATAAATCAAAAATAAACCCTAAATATACCACTAATGTGTTAGGTTTAATTTAATAATAAAACATGTATTTATTTGGAAATATATCAAAAATATACAAAAAAAATAAACTTAAAAATAATTTAAGTGAAGTTTATAATATAGCATGCAATTATTTAAGAATAAACCTAAATTATACTAATCATTTAATAAAATAATTATGGTTCAATGTACATTTAAATCATGTATAGATATTAAATTATAACAAACATAAACCTAAATATCTAACATACATATATCAAAAATAAACCCTAAATATACCAATGATATATTAAATATATATAGAAAATATACAAACATTTATATATCAAGATATACTAAAAATAAACCAAAAATATACCAAATCATATTATAATTAAATTAATGTTTAAACATATAATGAAAATGAAAAATTATAAGTCATGTATCCTATATGCAATGCATATATATACAGTATAATAACTCACATGTTAGCACTCCACGAGACTGTAATATCCCGTGTTTTTAAACATTTTTATACTGCATCGGGATATGCAGTATTAATAATTTTTGTATATATATTATGATATTTTTACGAGTTGATACGTATTTAAAATCTATTTTAATTATTGTGTATTATTTAAAGTCCTTTACGTAAAATTTTCCCGAGACTTTCATTTTCGGGGAAATTTTCACGTAAATAATTTATTATTAATTATTTTAAATATATTTACGAACTTGCATGAATTGATACATATTTTAAAATATTAAACACCGTGTATACATGTAATTATTTATTTAATTAGGGTTTAATATTACCCTAATATTTTATTAATTATTTATTTGTTTTATTGTTATTTAATTATTTTTATTTAGTATAAATTATTAAAATATTAAATTATATGTGTGTGGTGTATATTTAATGTGTAAAATTTAATATTATTTTAATATATAGTATAAAGTATATATATATACATATTATAAGTTAAAAACCAAAAATTTTGGAAAATTACGTTTTTGCCCCCGATTCCTCTCTTCTTCCCCGATCACTTCCCCGCGCAAATCCGGTCGTTGCCATCCCGATCCCTTGCCGTTGGTGTGCCACCACCTTCCTCAGCCTCTTTCGCCGCCTGTAGCAGCCATTTCCGGCGTCTGGAAGCCATTTTTGGCCGGAGAAGCCGAAAGTTGAACCATCGTCGATCACAATGATTCCGGCCACCATTTTCGACACCGCTGGTCTATTTCTTCTCCTTGAGCTCCGGTGAGTTTAATTCTAGCTTTGGTTTGAGCTGAAATGGTCTTGATTTGCTTAGGTTTCGAATTTTTGATTTTGGCCATATTAGGGTTTTTGATTTTTTTGGACTTCGAATTGATTGATTCATGAAAATTCCCTTAAAAAATGTTGATCCTAGTAGCTTAATCTTCATGTGTGAATTTTTTTAGAATTTTTGGAGATTATTTTGATTTTTGGGTATTTTTGAATATTTTAATATTATTTTCTAATTTTCGGAAATTAATTAAATAAATTATGAAATTTTGTTTTATGATAATTATGGGTGTTAAAATGAATTATAGGAATTTATTTGGAATTTTTATGAATTTCTAAGTATTTATTTTGAATTATTTAGGTTTATGGAATTTTTGGAAATTAGGGTTAAATGTGTTTTTAATTGAAATTAATTAGTTAATTGAGTTTAATTATTGATATTATTGATAAATATATTGAGAAAATTAATTTTTGATAATTATACTATTTTTGGTGAATTTTTGAAGTAATTATAGTATATTTTTATATATAAGGGCATTTTGGTAATTTTACACAAAATTAGCTAAAAATGTAATTTAATTGGTTTTAATAGTTATTTAAGGTATAAAAATGATTTCTACAAATTATTTAGTATTTTTAACTAATTAAAACTATTTTTCGTGAATTATTTTCAATTATATATATAATATACGGTTTTACTAATAAAATGAGTTTTTATCGGTTTTTACTGTGTTTAAAGGTTAATTATGTAATTTCTACCTATAAAATGTATTTCTATGTTATAAGGGTATTTTTGGTATTTCTAAATTGTTCTGTGATTGTGGACCCCGATCGGTAGACTGTAGTTTGGAGTCCGACCGAGGGGATTGTGGATTTGTTTTGAGCTTGTTTTTTGAAGTGTGTTTCTTTGTAGAGTCGGCTCTACTCTTTGAGTAGAGTGTAATATCCCGTGTTTTTAAAATATTTTTACACTGTACCGGGATATGCAGTGTTAATAATATCTGTATTTTATATGATATTTTTACGAGTTAATATGTATTTAAAATCTATTTTTATTACTGTGTATTATTTTCAGTGTTTTACGTAAAATTTTCCCGGGACTTATATTTTCGAGGAAATTTTCACGTAAACAATGTATTATTAATTATTTTAAATGTATTTACGGATTTGCATGAACTCATGCATATTTTTAAATTATTAAATAAAGCCTGTGTGTGTATATTTATTTAATTAGGGTTTATTAATACCCTAATATTTTATTAATTATTTATTTGTTTTATTGTTATTTAATTAATTTTATCTAGTATAAATTATTAAAATATTAGATTTTATGTGTGTGGTGTATATTTGATGTGTGTAATTTAATATTATTTTAATATATAGTATAAAGTATATATATATACATATATACATCAAAAATCAAAAGAATTGGAAAATTACCATTTTGCCCCCCGAGTCTTCTTCTTCCTCCCGATCCTTCTCCTCGCCGTTCCGATCGCTGCTACTGCCGTTTCTTCACCGTGGGTGTGCCGTCCGGTGTGCCACCGCCTTCCCCAACCATTTCCGGCGCCTGAGGTAGCCGTTTCCGGCGCCTGGAAGTCGATTTTGGCCGGAGAAGCCGAAAATCGATCCACCGTCGATCACGCCGATTCCGGCCACCATTTTCGACACCGCCGGTCTCTTTCTTCTCCTTGAGCTCCAGCGAGTGTGATTCTAGCTTTGGTTTGAGCTAAAATGGTCTAGAATTGCTTAGGTTTCAATTTTGTCAATTTCGGCCTATTAGGGTTTTTGATTTTTTTGAGCTTCGAATTGATTGATTCATGAAAACTTCCTTCACAAATGTTGTTCCTAGTAGCTTAATCTACATGTATGAATTTTTGTAGAATTTTTGGAGATTTTTTGGATTTTTGGGTATTTTTGAATATTTTAATATTATTTTATAATTTTCGGAAATTAATTATTTAAATTATGAAATTGGATTTTATGGTTAAATTAGGTGTTGAAATGAATTATAGAAATTTATTTGGAATTTTTATGAATTTCTAAGTATTTATTTTGAATTATTGAAGTTTATGTGATTTTGAGAAATTAGGGTTAAATGTGTTTTATTTGAATTTAATTGGTTAATTGAGTTTAATTATTGATATTATTGATAAATATGTTGAGAAATTTAATTTTGGATAATTGTATAATTTTTGGTGAATTTTTGAAGTAATTTAAGTATATTTATATATATAGGGGTATTTTGGTAATTTTACCCTAAATTGTCTAAAAATGTAATTTATTTAGTTTTAATAGTTATTTAAGGTATAAAAATGATTTCTATAAATTATTGGGTATTTTTAATTAATTAAAACTATTTTTCGTGAATTATTTTCAATTATATATATATAATATACGGTTTTTCTAATAAAATGAGTTTTATCGATTTTTACAGTGTTTTAAGGTTAATTATGTAATTTCTACGTATAAAATGTATTTCTATGTTGTGAGGATATTTTTGGTATATCCGGAATATGTTCTGTGTTTGTGGACCCCGGTCGGTGAACTGTAGTTTGGAGTCCGACCGTGGGATTTTGATTGTGTTGAGCTTGTTTTTCGAAGTGTATTTCTTTGCAGGGTCGGCTCTACTCTTTTGAGTAGAGAGATGTCCATTTTACAGGGGAGGTTCTGCCGGATTTTTGGTAGAATTCTCGTAAAACGTGATATCCAATCGAACCCTAATTTCCGATTCTGTGTTAAATACTCTAGATTGAATTCTAGGATTTCTGTTAGGTTTATTCTGATGTCTATTATTTATTGCTTGTTTAGTTACGTCGAGACCGAGGGCTAGTGGACTAGGCCCGTCAGACCTGTCTCGTGGAGCGCATTAGGTGAGTTACTATACTATATATATATGCTTAGGATGCATGATTTAGAAATGCATGTTTTATGTTGATTAAATATGCATGAATAATTTGATTATTTCTTAAGTTTACATTAAGTATATTTTTGGTTTATTTTTGGTATATATTAAATTATATGCATGTTTTGTGAATAAATTATATTTAAAATGTTTTTAAATATATTTCTAGCTTAAGTTATAATTTGATTGAATTCATTTGACATATATATACTCGAAATATACCCGGTTTACTTTTGGTATATTTCCGGTATATATATGGTTTATATTGTTATTTCATTTAAATTCATGCATCATTTACTTTTGTGAATGAATGTTTTATATTTAATGATGAAGGATATCAATAGAACGTGTAACCTAGTGGGCAGCACTAGGACCGAGTACGTACCGGTACGCCTATAGTATTTAGGCTATATTACTAACTTATTTGTGGATATTGATTTGATTATGATTATCGATATGTGAGATGTGGTTTGTGGGTGTGATTGCTGGAGCTCGATTGACCAAGTGTCTCGGGGCCAATCACACTGGCAGTTAGACTGCTGGAGCTCGGTTGACTTAGTGTCTCGGGGCCAGTCTACTGTCTAAATGGATTAAGTGGATATATTTGGAATAAGTGAGCCTGTATGGCTAGAGTGTTGTTTAACACTATTTTCTGAGGTTGCGATATTCTAGGGTTCTATGTTATCCTTCATAAAAGATGATTTTTAATGAAAATATATAAAAAATGATTTTTCTGCATCTGTGTGAAATTGTCTGTATATATATTAGATACACATATACTGTTGACTGTATGCATTATCACTTAGTGTGTATGTATATATATTATAGTAATTCACTCAGTGAGGTCTGACTCCCCTCCGTTGACTATTTTTCAGGAGAGTCAACTTCTTCAGACCTCAGTAGCAGGTCGATACGCCGGATTTCTTCTGCCCCGGCTTCTTTATGTAAATTATTTACTTGAGTCTTATTTTATAATCTAGATACTGCAGTAGTCGTGAATTAAAGTATTGGATTTCATGTATTTTATTTAAAGAGATGTATTATATTGAAACTGGATTTGTATTAAAAAGATTATATATCTATGAGATGAGATTTTGATTTAAATCCAGTTGATGTGGATAATATTATGATATTATGATTTTTATTTTCGCTGCATATTATATTGTTACTATTATTATGACATGATTTATTTTATTTTTTTAGGCTTGCTACGGGTTTCGGATTCGAAAGAATTCCCGTTCCCTAGCGCCGGTCATGGCCCATGTTTTGGGTCATGACAAAGTTGGTATCAGAGCAGAGTTCTGTGTCAGGGCTTAGTTATGTGAGTTGTGGCCCTAGTTTTAAAGTTGTGTTTTTCTGTTGGACTACTACAGTGTATTAGGTTCGAGTATGTCTTGATAAGTATTCCTTGTTGTAGTTTTTAGCGTTATTCCTCCGTTGTCTGTTTTGTCTGAATTTTTCCGTTTGTCTTTTCAGAATGAGGAGGCGAGCGCGTGTCGCTCCACCGGTCGTTGAGGCCGAGGATGATGAGTCTTTTCAGGATGAGGTTTTACCTCCTGAGCAGCCAGTGAGACGTAGAGGTCGTGGCAGAGGTAGACCTCGAGGAGCGGCAGGTCACCGTAGGCAGAGAGAGTTACAGGACGAGGAGCCTGTTGAGCCTGAGTTTGATGTTCCTGTGCCTCCAGTTGTTCAGCCTGTTCAGCCTGCCTATCAGCAGGGTATGTCTGACCCTGAGGCAGCTTTGTTCTATGCCCGAGTTGGCAGGATTGCATTTGATGGTACTTCTGATCCATTAGATTTTTTACATGCGATTGAGACTAGGACTCGGACTGCTCATACCGAGTACCAGCGGATCATGATTGTTGAGTTGTCTGTCGAAGGACCAGCTCTAGATTGGTTCATTCAGATGATCCAGCCTTATATGATGACGATGATGTGGGCTCAGTTTCGAGAGCGGTTCATGAGGAGATTCTATCCAAAGCCTCTTCGTTTCAGTTATCGTCTTCGTCTGACTAGTATTTCTCGTGGAGATCGATCAGTAGAGGAGTATACCCGAGAGTTTCTTCGTCTGGGTAGATATGCCGAGGATCTGATGCGAGATCAGTATTTCGCAGTCACTACTTACGTTACTGGTTTGGGTTCAGCTTTTGCTGGTATGCCTACAGCAGGCCTTACTCTCGAGTCTGTGATTGAGCTAGCCAAGGAGATTGAGCTGAGGTTAGTTAGGCAGGGGGCGATGCCTGATTATTACCAGTTGGGAGTTCAGTCGAGTGGATCGCAGGCTACTCCGTATTCGAGTTTTCATGTTGGTTCGAGTAGTCAGCAGCGAGGTTCGACTTAGCAGAGTCAGAGACAGCAGCAGCGAGTGCATCGGAGCAGTAGACATGGCCGTGGAGGTCAGCGTAGATCATTCAGATTTGGGTCAGGTGCTTCGAGCAGCAGCAGTGGTCGTAGTTCTGGATCAGCGGCCAGTGTTTATCAGACTTGTGGTAGAGTCCATCAGGGACCGTGTTATCTGACATCGCTGACATGTTTCAGATGCGGGCAGACAGGACATTTTGCCAGATCGTGTCCTTATTCCGGGTATCAGCAGTAGCAGATTCCGCGATTCCCACAGCAGTCGATTGCTAGTGCAGCACCCGTGCCATTTCAGTTACCACCAGCCCAGCATCAGAGTTCGACTCAGTTTGTTCCACAGTAGAGTCGTGGTAGAGGTACTAGAGGAGGTGCCAGAGGTGTTGGCCAGGCTTCTACCAGTCAGCAGGGAGGTCGAGGTCAGGCCAGAGTCTTCCATCTTACTCAGTAGGATGCTCAGGCATCTAATGCAGTCGTGGCAAGTATTGTTTCTGTTTGTTACCTGGATGCATGGGTTTTGTTTGATCCGGGTGCCACACATTCGTTTGTTTCTCCTATTTTTGCTTCTAAATCTTATTGGCAAGCTTCGAGGATGGCTTTTCCTTTGTCTGTTGCCACTCCTCTGAGTGATTCCTTGGACACCGATATTGTTCTTTCTGGTTGTCCAGTTCTCGTGGGAGATAGAGAATTACTCGTTGATTTGATTTTGTTGGATGTGTTGGAGTTTGATGTTATTCTGGGAATGGATTGGTTATCTCAGCACTTTGCCGTGGTAGATTGCAGGAATAAGGAGGTGACTTTCAAAATTCCTGGTGAAGTAGAATTTAAGTTTGTTGGTGATAGGAGTTCAGCACCTCAGAATCTTATTTCTGCTATTACGGCTAGGAAGTTATTGAAGAAGGGATGCCAGGGATATTTGGCATTGGTTAGGGATACATCAGT
This sequence comes from Mallotus nudiflorus, assembly GCA_947683625.1. Taxonomy (NCBI): domain Eukaryota; kingdom Viridiplantae; phylum Streptophyta; class Magnoliopsida; order Malpighiales; family Euphorbiaceae; genus Mallotus; species Mallotus nudiflorus. The sequence continues at coordinate 195,555 of CANTUR010001276.1, forward strand.
GGAGAAGTTGTCATTCACAGATGTTCCGGTTGCTTGTGAGTTTCCTGATGTTTTTCCCCAGGAGTTACCAGGTTTACCACCTCACAGAGAGATTGAGTTCTGTATAGATGTGGTTCCAGGTACTACTCCTATATCTATGCCACCCTATCGTATGGCTCCTGCAGAGTTGAGAGAGTTGAAGGAGCAGTTGCAAGAGTTGTTGGATAAAGGTTTTATCAGACCTAGTGTTTCTCCTTGGGGTGCACCAGTCTTGTTTGTGAAGAAGAAGGATGGTACCCTGAGACTGTGCATTGACTATAGAGAGTTGAATAAGGTGACAGTGAAGAACAAGTATCCTCTCCCGAGGATAGATGACTTGTTTGATCAGCTACAGGGTGCACAGTTCTTTTCTAAGGTTGACTTGAGGTCGGGTTATCATCAGTTGCGGATTAGTGAGTCCGATATTCCTAAGACAGCGTTCCGCACTCGATATGGTCATTATGAGTTTCTGGTGATGTCTTTTGGTTTGACTAATGCACCAGTAGCTTTTATGGACCTGATGAACAGGGTATTCAGACTGTATGTGGATCAGTTTGTAGTAGTCTTCATTGATGATATACTGGTATATTCAAGGAGTATGGAAGAGCATGTATATCACTTGAGGATTGTACTACAGACATTGAGAGATCATCAGCTTTATGCTAAATTCTCGAAGTGTGATTTTTGGATGGAAAGTGTTTCTTTTCTTGGACACGTAGTGTCTAAAGAAGGTATTCAGGTTGATCCACAGAAGATTGAGGCAATATCTGAGTGGCCCAGACCTACTTCTGTTACGGAGATTCGAAGTTTTCTGGGTTTAGCCGGGTATTATAGGCGGTTTGTGCAGGATTTTTCCAGGATAGCAGCCCTTATGACTCGCTTAACTCGGAAGAATGTTAGATTCGAGTGGTCAGAAGCTTGTGAGAATAGTTTTCAGTTATTGAAGGAGAAGTTGACCACAGCGCCAGCATTAGCTTTGCCTAATAGTGTGGATAAGTTCACAGTTTACTGTGATGCTTCTAGAATTGGTCTTGGTTGTGTGTTGATGCAGAATGGAAGGGTGATAGCCTATGCTTCGAGGCAGTTGAAGAAGCATGAGTAGAACTATCCTACACATGACCTAGAGATGGCTGCAGTGATCTTTGCTTTGAAGATTTAGAAACATTATTTGTACAGGGTGACTTGTGAGGTATTTACCGATCACAAGAGCCTTAAGTACATTTTCCAGCAGCGAGATTTGAATTTGAGGCAGAGAAGATGATTGGAATTATTGAAGGATTATGATTGCGAGATTCTTTACCATCCGGGTAAAGCTAATGTTGTAGCAGATGCCTTGAGTAGGAAGTCCTCAGGTAGTCTTGCTCACATCGGTGTTGAGAGGAGACCATTGATCCAGGAGTTGCATTTGTTGGTGGATCAAGGTCTGATGATGAAGATTAGCAGATCAGGTGGACTGCTAGCTCAGTTTAAAGTACGATCTGTACTGAGGGATAGGATTAAAGCAGCTCAGAGCCGAGATCCTATTCTAGAAGAGCTTGCAGAGAATGTCAGAGCAGGGAAGTTCACTGATTTCACACTCGATGATGATGGTGTGTTGTGGATCAGTGGTAGATTGTGTGTTCCTGATGTGGATGATTTGAGAGAGGAGATTTTAGAGGAAGCACATTCTACAGCTTACAACATTCATCCAGGTGTTACTAAGATGTACCACAGTATCAGAGATCTATACTGGTGGGATGGATTGAAGAAGGATGTCGCTGATTATGTTGCGAAGTGCTTGACGTGTCAGCAAGTGAAAGCTGAACATCAGAAGCCTTCTGGGAAGCTTCAGCCTCTTCCTATTCCCGAGTGGAAGTGGGAAAGGATAGCTATGGATTTTGTGGTAGGTTTACCTCGTTCGAAGGATGGATACGACTCCATCTGGGTGATCGTAGACAGGTTGACGAAGTCTGCACATTTCTTGCCTGTGAAAGCCACCTATTCAATTGCTAGATTAGCGAAGTTGTATGTGAAGCATATTGTGTGCCTTCATGGAGTACCTGTGTCTATTGTATCAGATATAGGTTCGGTGTTTACTTCTCGTTTTTGGCAGAAGTTGCAGGAGCGATGGGCACTAGGTTGGATTTCAGTACTGCTTTTCATCCTCAGACAGATGGCCAGTCTGAGAGGACGATCTAGACACTGGAAGATATGTTGAGGATGTGTGTCTTGGATTTAGGAGGTAGCTGGGATGATCATTTGCCACTTGTTGAGTTTGCATATAATAACAGCTACCATAGCAGTATTGGTATGGCACCGTATGAGGCGTTATATGGAAGGAAGTGTAGATCCCCTCTGAGTTGGGAGGAGATTGGTGAGAGAGCTTTGACTGGACCAGAGATGGTTCAGGATGCTGTAGAGAAAGTCGCTGTGATTAAGCGCAGATTAGAGACCGCAGTTAGCAGACAGAAGACTTATGCGGATCCTAGGCGCAGAGATGTGGAGTTTCAGGTTGGAGATTTTATTTTTCTGAAAGTATCTCCGATGAAGGGTGTGATGAGATTTGGCAGGAAGGGTAAGTTAGCACCGAGATACATTGGACCGTTTGAGATTCTGGAGAGAGTTGGCACTGTTGCATATCAGTTGGATTTGCCTCCGAGTATGTCACAGGTGCATCCAGTATTTCATATCTCGATGTTGAGGAAGTATATCTCAGATCCTTCACACGTGTTGCAACCTGACAGTGTAGAAGTGAGTGAAGATTTGACGTTTGTGGAAGAACCTGTGGCGATCGTTGACTATCAATTCGACAGTTGAGATCGAAGCAGATTCCGATGGTCAAGGTTCTGTGGCGTAGCGACAGAGTCGAGGAGCATACGTGGGAGACTGAAGCTGAGATGCGAGCTTCTTACCCGTATCTCTTTCCTTCCTGATTCTGTAATCTTATTTTCTGGAATTCGGGGATGAATTCTTGTAAGGGGGGAAGACTGTAATATCCCGTGTTTTTAAAATATTTTTACACTGTACCGGGATATGCAGTGTTAATAATTTCTGTATTTTATATGATATTTTTACGAGTTAATATGTATTTAAAACCTATTTTTATTACTGTGTATTATTTTCAGTGTTTTACGTAAAATTTTCCCGGGACTTGCATTTTCGAGGAAATTTTCACGTAAACAATGTATTATTAATTATTTTAAATGCATTTACGGATTTGCATGAACTCATGCATATTTTTAAATTATTAAATAAAGCCTGTGTGTGTATATTTATTTAATTAGGGTTTATTAATACCCTAATATTTTATTAATTATTTATTTGTTTTATTGTTATTTAATTAATTTTATCTAGTATAAATTATTAAAATATTAGATTTTATGTGTGTGGCGTATATTTGATGTGTGTAATTTAATATTATTTTAATATATAGTATAAAGTATATATATATACATATATACATCAAAAATCAAAAGAATTGGAAAATTACCATTTTGCCCCCCGAGTCTTCTTCTTCCTCCTGATCCTTCTCCTCGTCGTTCCGGTCACTGCTACTGCCGTTTCTTCACCGTGGGTGTGCCGTCCGGTGTGCCACCGCCTTCCCCAACCATTTCCGGCGCCTGAGGTAGCCGTTTCCGGCGCCTGGAAGTCGATTTTGGCCGGAGAAGCCGAAAATCGATCCACCGTCGATCACGCCGATTCCGGCCACCGTTTTCGACACTGCCAGTCTGTTTCTTCTCCTTGAGCTCTGATGAGTGTGATTCTAGCTTTGGTTTGAGCTAAAATGGTCTAGAATTGCTTAGGTTTCGATTTTGTCAATTTCGGCCTATTAGGGTTTTTGATTTTTTTGAGCTTCGAATTGATTGATTCATGAAAACTTCCTTCATAAATGTTGTTCCTAGTATCTTAATCTACATGTATGAATTTTTTTAGAATTTTTGGAGATTTTTTGGTTTTTTGGGTATTTTTGAATATTTTAATATTATTTTCTAATTTTCGGAAATTAATTATTCAAATTATGAAATTGGAGTTTATGGTTAAATTAGGTGTTGAAATGAATTATAGAAATTTATTTGGAATTTTTATGAATTTCTAAGTATTTATTTTGAATTATTGAAGTTTATATGATTTTGAGAAATTAGGGTTAAATGTGTTTTATTTGAATTTAATTGGTTAATTGAGTTTAATTATTGGTATTATTGATAAATATGTTGAGAAATTTAATTTTGGATAATTGTATAATTTTTGGTGAATTTTTGAAGTAATTTAAGTATATTTATATATATAGGGGTATTTTGGTAATTTTACCCTAAATTGTCTAAAAATGTAATTTATTTAGTTTTAATAGTTATTTAAGGTATAAAAATGATTTCTATAAATTATTGGGTATTTTTAATTAATTAAAACTATTTTTCGTGAATTATTTTCAATTATATATATATAATATACGGTTTTTCTAATAAAATGAGTTTTATCGATTTTTACAGTGTTTTAAGGTTAATTATGTAATTTCTACGTATAAAATGTATTTCTATGTTGTGAGGATATTTTTGGTATATCCGAAATATGTTCTGTGTTTATGGACCCCGGTCGGTGGACTGTAGTTTGGAGTCCGACCGTGGGATTTTGATTGTGTTGAGCTTGTTTTTCGAAGTGTATTTCTTTGCAGGGTCGGCTCTACTCTTTTGAGTAGAGAGATGTCCATTTTACAGGGGAGGTTCTGCCGGATTTTTGGTAGAATTCTCGTAAAACGTGATATCCAGTCGAACCCTAATTTTCGATTCTGTGTTTAATACTCTAGATTGAATTCTAGGATTTCTGTTAGGTTTATTCTGATGTCTATTATTTATTGCTTGTTTAGTTGCGCCGAGACCGAGGGCTAGTGGACCAGGCCCGTCGAACCTGTCTCGTGGAGCGCATTAGGTGAGTTACTATACTATATATATATGCTTAGGATGCATGATTTAGAAATGCATGTTTTATGTTGATTAAATATGCATGAATAATTTGATTATTTCTTAAGTTTACATTAAGTATATTTTTGGTTTATTTTTGGTATATATTAAATTATATGCATGTTTTGTGAATAAATTATATTTAAAATGTTTTTAAATATATTTCTAGCTTAAGTTATAATTTGATTGAATTCATTTGACATATATATACTCGAAATATACCCGGTTTACTTTTGGTATATTTTCGGTATATATATGGTTTATATTGTTATTTCATTTAAATTCATGCATCATTTACTTTTGTGAATGAATGTTTTATATTTAATGATGAAGGATATCAATAGAACGTGCTACCTAGTGGGCAGCACTAGGACCGAGTACGTACCGGTACGCCTATAGTATTTAGGCTATATTACTAACTTATTTGTGGATATTGATTTGATTATGATTATCGATATGTGAGATGTGGTTTGTGGGTGTGATTGCTGGAGCTCAGTTGACCAAGTGTCTCGGGGCCAATCTCACTGGCAGTTAGACTGCTGGAGCTCGGTTGACTTAGTGTCTCGGGGCCAGTCTACTGTCTAAATGGATTAAGTGGATATATTTGGAATAAGTGAGCCTGTATGGCTAGAGTGTTGTTTAACACTGTTTTCTGAGGTTGCGATATTCTAGGGTTCTATGTGATCCTTCATAAAAGATGATTTTTAATGAAAATATATAAAAAATGATTTTTCTGCATCTGTGTGAAATTGTCTGTATATATATTAGATACACATATACTGTTGACTGTATGCATTATCACTTAGTGTGTATGTATATATATTATAGTAATTCACTCAGTGAGGTCTGACTCCCCTCCGTTGACTATTTTTCAGGAGAGTCAACTTCTTCAGACCTCAGTAGCAGGTCGATACGCCGGATTTCTTCTGCCCCGGCTTCTTTATGTAAATTATTTACTTGAGTCTTATTTTATAATCTAGATACTGCAGTAGTCGTGAATTAAAGTATTGGATTTCATGTATTTTATTTAAAGAGATGTATTATATTGAAACTGGATTTGTATTAAAAAGATTATATATCTATGAGATGAGATTTTGATTTAAATCCAGTTGATGTGGATAATATTATGATATTATGATTTTTATTTCCGCTGCATATTATATTGTTATTGTTATTATGGCATGATTTATTTTATTTTTATAGGCTTGCTACGGGTTCTGGATTCAAAAGAATTCCCGTTCCCTAGCGCCGGTCATGGCCCCTGTTTTGGGTCGTGACATAGAGAGATGTCCATTTTACAGGGGAGGTTCTGCAGAATTTTTGGTAGAATTCTCGTAAAACGTGATGTCCGGTCGAACCCTAATTCTGTTTCTGTGTTTAATATTCTAGATCGAGTTCTAGGATTTTCTGTTAGGTTTATTCTGATTTCTGTCGTTATTGTTTGTTTAGTTGCGCCGAGACCGAGGCCTAGTGGACCAGGCCCGTCGGATCCATCTCGTGGAGCGCACTAAGTGTGAGTTACTATTTTATATATATGTGCTTTAGGATGCATAATTTTAGAATTATATGTTTTATTTTGATTAAATATGCATAAATAATGTGATTTGTATTTAAGTATATTTTTGGTTTATTTTTGGTATATATTAAATTGTATGCATGTTTTATCAATAAATTATATTTAAAATGTTTTTAAATATATTTCTAGTTAAATTTATAATTTAATTGGATTTGTTTGACGTATATATACTCAAAATATACCTGGTTTACTTTTGGTATATTTCCAGTATATATATGGTTTATATTGTTATTTTATTTAAATTCATGTATCATTTATTTGTGAATGAATGTTTTATATTTATTAATGAAGGATATCAATAGAACGTGCTACCTAGTGAGCAGCACTAGGACTGAGTACGTACCGGTACGCCTATAGCATTTAGGCTATATTACTAACCATTTGTGGATATTGATTGGATATGATTATTTGATGTGAGAGATATGATTTGGGAGTGTGATTGCTGGAGCTCGGTTGACCTAGTGTCTCAGGGCCAATCACACTGGCAGTTAGACTGCTGGAGCTCGGTTGACTTAGTGTCTCGGGGCCAGTCTACTGTCTAAATGGAATAAGTGGATATATCTGGATTAAGTGAGCATGTATGACTAGAGTGTTGTCTAACACTGTTTTTGAGGTTGCGATATCATAGGGTTCTATTTAATCCTTCATAAACGATGATTTTCAGTAAAATATATAAAAAATGATTTTACAGCATCTGTGTGTATTTGCCTGTATATATACATATTAGATATATACTGTTAATTGTATGCATTGTCATTTAGTGTGCATGTATATATACTATAGTAATTCACTCAGTGAAGTCTGACTCCCCTCCGTTGACTATTTTTCAGGAGAGTCATCATCTTCAGACCTCAATAGCAGGCCTGTACGCCGAATTTCTTCCGCCCCGGCTTCTTTGTGTAAACTGCTTCTCTGAGTCTTGGGTTTATTTTATCTAGACACTACAGTAGTCATTAAATATTTAAAGAGATGTTGTATTATATATTTGAACTGGATTTGTATTAAAAGATATATATATAAAATGATGAGGATTTGATTTAAATCCAGTTGGTGTATATGTTATTATTATATTTATGATTTTTATTTCCACTGTATTATATATTGTTATTATTACTATTGCATGTTTATTTTATTTTTATTTAGGCTTGCTACGGGTTCCGGATTCGAAAGAATTCTCGTTCCCTAGCGCCGGTCATGGCCCCTGTTTTGGGTCGTGATAGAGACAAACTCGGCGAGCCTGATCCGTTAGGCCTCGGTTTCGGTGCAACTAAACAAACAAATGACAACATGAATCAGAATAAATTTAACAAAAATTCTAAAGACTCGATCTAGAATTTTAGACACAGAATTAGAATAGGGATTTGACCGGATATCACGTTTTACGAGAATTCTATCAAAAATTTGGCAAAACCTCCCCTGTAAAATGGACATCTCTCTACTCAAAGAGTAGAGCCGATCCTGCAAAGAAAACACACTTCGAAATAACACCAAATTCATAACCACAATCCCTCAGTCGGACTCCAAACTACAATTTACTGACTGAAGTTCACAATTCATAGAATAATTACAAAATACTGAAAATGCCCTTATATAATAAAAATAAATTTTATAATTCCAAATAATATAATTAACCCTAAAACTTATTAAAAACCGATAAAAACTAATTTATTTAGAAAAATTGTATGATATATATATAATTTGAAAATAATTTACGAAAAATAGTTTTAATTAGTTGAAAATAATAAATAATTTGTAGAAATTATTTTTATACCCTAAATAACTATTAAAACCAATTTAATTACATTTTTAGCCAATTTAGTATAAAATTACCAAAATACTCCTATATATATAAATTTACTAAAATAAATCCAAAAATTCACCAAAAATAATATAATTACTCAAAATTAATTTTCTCAACATATAATTCAATAATATCAATAAATATACTCAATTTACCCATTTATTTCAATTAAACACATAATTAACCCTATTTTTCAAAATTACATAAACTTAATAAATTCCCAATAAATATATAAAAATTCACAAAAATTACAAATAAATTTCTATAATTAATTTCAACACCTATAATCACCATAAAACACAATTTCATAATTTAATTAATTAATTTTCGAAAATTAGAAAATATTAATAAAATAATCAAAAATTCACAAAAATTAAAATAAATTCCAAAAATTCTACAAAAATTACATTATGTAGATTAAGCTTCTAGGAACAAAGTTTGTGAAGGAATTTTTCATGAATCAATCAAATTGAAACTAAAAAAATTCAAAACCCTAAATGGCTGAAATGAAGAAATTGAAACCTAAGCATTTCTAAACCAAATCAAGTGAAATGAAGCTTGGAATCACACTCACCAGAGCTCAAGGAGAAGATAGAGACCAACGGTGTCAAATTTGGTGGCCGAAAATGGATTGATCGGAGTTGACTTCAATTTTCGGCCTCCTTGAAAAATTCGACCAAAACACACCGGAAAAGGGAGCTTCAGGTGGTGGAAATGGCTAGAGGTGGAGGAGGAAGGCTGAGGGGCATCCTGACAACAAGAAAACCAGCTAGAAATGGCTGGAAATGGAAGAAAATGTGTTGAGAGGAAGAAGATGAAGGGAGGGGCAAAATCATAAATAAGATAAACTTTGATTTTTGTTTAAAAAAAACGTGTGTGTGTGTGTATATATATATATATATATATATATTATAATAATATAATCCCACACACAAATGATTTTCACCACACAAATATTTTATTATATTTAATATATTTAATAATTTATACACTTAAAATTAATTAATTAATTAATATTAAAACTAAATAATAAAAATTAAGGTAATTAATTAAATCCTAATTAATTTAAATAAATACACATACATACATTTTATTTTAGCACTTAAAAATTATGTATGAGTTCATGCAAATTCGTAAAACTAGTAAAAATAATTAATATTAAATTATTTACGTGTCAATTTCTCCAAAAATATAATTTTCGAAAAAATTTTACGTAAAGTACTTAAAATAATATAAAATAATTAAAATTAGCTTTAAACAAATAATAACTCATAAAAATGTCATAAATATATACAAAAATTATTAACACTGCATATCCCGATGCAGTATAAAAATATTTAAAAATTCGGGATATTACAAACCATAACATAGACCTTTTAGTAAGCTAAGCCAGTCAAATCGGCCTACACATGGCTTAAAATGGAAGGACCCATAAGGCAGTCCAAAGATACTTTTAAGAATTTAACCATGACTAAAATTTATAAGATTACTATATATGCATAAGAGTTTGCTTACGCTTTTCTTAGGTGCCGAATTATTGCATCCAGTACCCCCATCAACTCTAATAAGTTCTGTTGCAGCTTTGGGATCTGGCCCATACATTCAAGAACACTGAAACTATGTTGTAAATGAAATTTGAAAAGAACAGAAAAGCAGACACATGTGCATAAGAACACAAACCTAATGAACTTAAATAATAAGAGTTTTTATCATGCAATGTTGACATTGTAATGTTTCAAGCACAGGAAAAGTGGATGGCACAGTATGTATCTATCACCCCAATGATACAATAGGTATGTTAAATCACAAGAATGATGCATATTCAATGGCTTCAAGCTGAGAAACCAGGAATCTGATTGATGTAGGAACAGAGCCTACACAAAATTTTTAGCCCAATTCAAGTTTGAGACCATACACAGAGAGACTAGCAGAAGCTCTTCATAAGGAAAAGATTTAAAACCTTGATTAGGTTTGATAATGCCCAAGCAGTTGTTCTGACAGTTGAACCCTTGTTTGGTAGCATCATTCTTGCAAGAGCAGGTAAGGCTCCTTGGGGTAACAATACATTTCTCAAATCTTCTTCTTCACCAGCAACATTTCCCAATGCCCATGCACACTGCTCAGTGACAGGCAAGGAACTCTTTTCTGCAGGAGAATGCAATTGTAAACACAATCTGAAAAATAGTAGTGATATCCACCAAAATTTTACCAACAATGGCGTCAAACATGGAGCAAAATGCTGTTAATAATTCATTAAAATATTAACATATTGCCAATAATTTGAAAAAGTTAACAATTTCTACATTCATAAATCGTAGAAGTTCAAGAAAATAATCGTACACTCCATTCAGCTGTCAAATTTAGTCATAAGGATTGCTCCAGCCTTAAGAGCAGCTTCAATAGGAGGAATTCAGATCTTGATAGCAGACGCCTTAGTTCACGAAGGGCACCAACCTTCTTGTGCATTGCACCTTTTCCTCTAAAGGTTGAAGATCATAACAAAACCAAATTTCCAAGAAGAAACATCAGTAAAGATCCCCAAGAGAAGTAAGCATAAAGCAGTGTAGATTATAGTTACAAGACCTGTGAAGGATGCATCTAAACTAAGCTGAGATTTAGAAAAGATTATAGGCCATTCAATCTAAGTTTTACCACACAAAAACAAAAATCCATACCATGATTCTCCAACAAACAAACAAGGTAATAGCAAAAAAAAAAAAAATAATGCCCCAACATAAGTATGCAATTTCTCAATGACCTTGAACTTCAAGAACAATACAGAAGTACATATTTTAATTCATTTAAATAGTTCAACTCATTCAACTCTAGAAACAACAATAGGGCATTTTAAATGGTTCAGAAAATGAAATGATTTAGCAAGTCATGCAAAAATTAACTGTAAAAAAAAATCCAATTGACAATCAATTGAAAAAAAGAAGAAGAAGAATTTAACATACTGAAAAGCAACAACAGACTTCAACTGTTCAACAACACAAATAGTGTGAGCATCAAGAATAGATTGCTCTTCATAAATAATCATTTCACTGTCAACAAGAGCATCACCATCACTCTAACCACTAGTTCCAACTCTGCATAACCTCTTAGCTCGCACCAACGATTCTCTCCTTTCCTTACCCACAACCATAACATTCTGCTTCCTCTTCTATGTTGCAACAGCTCCAACTAAATATAGAAGCACTTGCTTAGCAAGAGAGAGGTACAAGAATCAATACCCCAAATCTCCATTCTTTTATTAGTTAGTATATATTTAATTTTGTTACCTTTTGGTTTACATTTAGTTTCTGATCTAGTTTCAAAAGTGCAAGGAAAGCTGGATGTGCTTTTGGTGCATCTAGTTCGAATTTAGGAGATGTTGCTGGTTGTGAAAATGGTATTTATGATTCAAAGTTTGTTGAAACTATTGGTGGTAGTGATGAGTTAAAGACTTTTTTTTTATTAGGTAGCATGTATTTAATTTTGTTGCTTTTTGGTTTACTTTTAGTTTCTTATCTTGTTTTAAAAGTGCATGAAAAGGTGAATATGTTTTTGGTGCTTCTAGTTTTGATTTAGGAGATGTTGTCAGTTGTGAAAATGGTGCTTATGATTTAATGTTTGTTAAAACTGTAAGTGGTCATGATGAGTTAAAGGATTTTGTTGGGTATGTTTTGTTTTATTATTTTTGTATCGTTTTGGTTTCTGTTTGGTTTTCAATACTTTGTTTTGTGTTTTTATTTTAAGGGTGATAAAAAATTATCTGAGGATGTTGATTTTAATTCTAATATTAAATATAGTTTTGTTAAAGATGGTGTTGATGGTGATGAAGTGTTGAAAGATTCTAATTTGGTGTGGTCTTTTTTTCATTATATTAATTTATGTTTGTCACGACCCAAAACAGGGGCCATGACCGGCGCTAGGGAATGGGAATTCTTTCGAATCCGAAACCCGTAGCAAGCCTAAAAATAAAATAAAACATGCAATAATAGTAGCAATATATAATGCAGCAGAAATAAAAATCATAAACATCATAATTATCATAATATTATTTTCACCAACTGGATTTAAGTCAAATATCATCTTATATATATAAATCTTTTAATACAAATCTAGTTCTCATAATACAATATCTCACATAAATAAAATACATAAAATCCCATAAATTAATTTACAACTACTGCAGTGTCTAGATTATAAAAATAAGACTCAAGTAAGCAATTTACACAAAGAAGTCGAGGCAGAAGAAATCCGACGTACAGGCCTGCTACTGAGGTCTGAAGATGTTGACTCTCCTGAAAAATTGTCAACGGAGGGGAGTCAGACCTCACTAAGTGAATTACTATAATATATATACATACACACTAAATGACAATGCATATAGTCAACAATATATATATATATAATATGTATATATACAGACAAATACACACAGATGCAATAAAATCATTTTATATATTTCATTGAAAATCATCTTTTATGAAGGATCAAATAGAACCCTATGATATCGAAACCTCAATCAGTGTTAGACAACACTCTAGCTATACAGGCTCACTTAATCCAAATATATACACTTAATCCATTTAGACAGTAGACTGGCCCCGAGACACTAAGTCGACCGAGCTCCAGCAGTCTGACTGCCAGTGTGATTGGCCCCGAGACACTTGGTCAACCGAGCTCCAACAATCACACCCAATCACATCTCACACATCAAATAGTCATAATCAATCAATATCCACAAATGGTTAGAAATATAGCCTAAATGCTATAGGCGTACTGGTACATACTCGGTCCTAGTGCTGCCTACTAGGTAGCACGTTCTATCGATATCCTTCATTAATAAATATAAAAAATCCATTCATAATAAATGATGCATAAAATTAAATAAAATAACAATATAAACCATATATATACCGAAAATATACCAAAAGTAAACCAGGTATATTTCGAGTATATATATGTCAAATGAATCCAATCAAATTATAAATTAAGCTAGAAATATATTTAAAAACATTTTAAATATAATTTATTAACAAAACATGTATATAATTTATTATATACCAAAAACAAACAAAAAATATACCAAAAATATACTTAAATACAAATCACATTATTTATGCATTTTAATCAAAATAAAACGTATATTTCTAAATCATGCATCCTAAGCATATATATATAAAATAGTAACTCACAAATTAGTGCGCTCCACGAGATGGGTCCGACGGGCCTGGTCCACTAGCCCTCGGTCTCGACGCAACTAAACAAACAATAACGACAAAAATCAGAGTAACCCTAACAGAAATCCTAAAATTCGATTTAGAATATTAAACATAGAATTGAGATTAGGGTTCGACCGGATATCACGTTTTACGAGAATTCTCCCAAAAATTCGACAGAACCTCCCTTGTAAAATGGACATCTCTCTACTCAAAGAGTAGAGTCGACCCTGCAAAGAAACATACTTCGAAAAAAAAACTCAACACTCAACCACAACCCCTCGGTCGGACTCCAAACTACAGTCTACCGACCGGGGTCCACAAACACAAAACAATTCCAAAAATACCCTTAAAACCTAAAAATACATTTTATACATAGAAATTACATAATTAACCTTTAAACACAGTAAAAAACCGATAAAAACTCATTTTATTAGTAAAACCGTATATTATATACATAATTGAAAATAATTCACGAAAAATAGTTTTAATTAGTTAAAAATACAAAAAAAATTTGTAGAAATCATTTGTATACCTTAAAAACTATTAAAACCAATTAAATTACATTTTTAGCTAATTTTATGTAAAATTACCAAAATACCCCTATATATATAAATATACTATAATTACTTCAAAAATTCACCAAAAATAGTATAATTATCCAAAATTATTTTTCTCAACATATTTATCAATAATATCAATAATTAAACTCAATTATATAATTAAATTCAATTAAAAACATAATTAACCCTAATTTCCCAAATTTACATAAACTTCAATAATTCAAAATAAATACATAGAAATTCATAAAAATTCCAAATAAATTCCTATAATTCATTTCAACACATAATTTAACAATAAAACACAATTTCATAATTTCATTAATTAATTTCCGAAAATTCGAAAATAATATTAAAATATTCAAAAATACCCAAAAATCCAAATAATCTCCAAAAATTCCACAAAAATTCACACATGTATATTAAGCTACTAGGATCAACATTTGTGAAAGTATTTTTCATGAATCAATCAATTCGAAACTCAAAAAAATCAAAAACCCTAATATGGCCGAATTCGAAAATTCGAAACCTAAGCAAATCAAGACCATTTAAGCTCAAACCAAAGCTAGAATCACACTCACCGGAGCTCAAGGAGAAGAAAGAGACTGGCGGTGTCAAAAACGGTGGCCGAAATCATGGTCAACGGCGTGAAGCTTGAGTTTCGGCAACCCAAGCTATTTTCGGCCAAACTCGACGGGAAAGGGAGCTGCTGGCAGCGGGGAACGGCTAAGGACGAAGGTGGCAAGCCGAGAGGCACACCGACGACAAGGGAATGGTGTGATAGACAGTGGTTGGCGGTGAGGAAGTGGTCGGGGAAGAAGGAGAGATCGGGGGGGCAAAACGGTAATTTTCCAAAAGTTTTTGATTTTTAATGTATTATATGTATACATATACTTTATACTATATATTAAAATAATATTAAATTACACACATTAAATATACACCACACACATATAATTTAATAATTTAATAATTTATACTAAATAAAAATAATTAAATAACAATAAAACTAATAAATAATTAATAAAATATTAGGGTAATATTAAACCCTAATTAAATAAATAATTACACATAGGCTTTATTTAGTGATTTAAAAATACGTATGAGTTCATGCAAGTCCAAAAATATATTTAAAATAATTAATAATAAATTATTTACGTGAAAATTTTCCCGAAAATACAAATCCCTGGAAAATTTTACGTAAAGCACTTAAAATAATAATAAATAATTAAAATTCAATTTAAATTAAACGAAAGCTCATGAAATATCAATATCATATATAAAAATTATTAACACTGCATATCCCGATGCAGTATTAAAATATTTAAAAATTACGGGATATTACAATGTTGGTTTTGTTTTTGGCTTCTAATTCATTTTTTGTATCCTCTTAGTTTGTTTTTTTGTTTCTGATTCATTTTTTTTGTATGATTTTGGTTAATTTTTGGTTTCTGATTTTGGTTTTTTTTTTTTGTCTTGAAGAATGTATATGAGATTTTTGGTTATGTCCTGCAATATTATGTATACAATAAATAATATATAAGAGATGACTTAGTCAAATCCACACATGAATTGATCAAGTTAAATTAAATAGATAACAATCACAAATATTCATTTTTTGTATCCTTTTGATTTATTTTTGGTTTTTGATTTATTTTTGGTTAATTTTTTGTTTCTAATTTATTTTTTCTAGTTGTATTTTTTTTTTTGAAGAATGTATATGAGATTTTTGGTTTTATCCTACAATATTATGTATTTAGTACATAATATATAAGTGATTATTTGGTCAAATCCACACATTAATTGATCAAGTTATTAAATAGATAACAAATCACAAATATTCATTTTTTCTATCCTTTTGTTTATTTTTAGTTTCTGATTCATTTTTTTGGCATCTTTTTGGTTAATTTTGTGTTTTTGATTCTTTTTTTTTTCTGATTTAAGTTTTTTTTTTAAAGAATGTATATGAGATTTTTGGTTTAGTCCTGCAATAATAATAGTAATAATAATAAACCAAAAAAAATGTACATCTTTAATATTTACATATACTTTTTGTATATTTATACATAACATGGTAGGTAGATGTAATATCCCGTATTTTTAAATATTTTTATACTGCATCGGGATATGCAGTGTTAATAATTTTTGTATATATTTATTAAATTTTTATGAGTTTGTTATTTAATTAAAGCTAATTTTAATTGTTTATTATTATTTTAAGTGCTTTACGTAAAATTTTCCCGAGACTTGCATTTTCGAGGAAATTTTCACGTAAATAATTTACTATTAATTATTTTAAATAGATTTAAGGACTTGCATGAACTCATACATATTTTTAAAATACTAAATAAATCCTATGTGTGTATATATTTATTTAATTAGGGTTTAATGTATTACCCTAATATTTTATCATTTATTTATTTGGTTTATTGTTATTTAATTATTTTCATGTAGTATATAAATTATTAAAATATTATGAGTGGTGTGTGATTTTTCCAAATATATTATTAACATACCATATATTTTTATATTATTTTATATTATTTTTTTTCTTTTTCTTTTCTTTTTCTTTTTCTTTTTCTCTTTCTTTCTTTTTTTTTCTTCTTTTCTTTCTTCTTCGGTCTTCTTCTTCCCAACGTCCCCATCTTCCCCTCACCACTACAACTCCCAACCACCTACCGTCACTGTGCCTCCCACCATGCCACCTCCACTTCTAGCTGCTCCGCCGCCCCTAGTCTTCTTCCCCGGCGCCGGTTAGCTTCATTTCCACCATTTTTGGCCGACTCACCAAGCTTCAATGTTTCTTCCTCCTCCGGCCACCAAACTTCACGTTTCTGGTGTCTTTGGACTCCTCTAGCAATGGTAATCTTGATTCTAGCTTTGGTTTGAGCTCAAATTCCCTTGATTTCTTTGTTTTTTGATTTTTCTCATTTTGGTCGAATTAGGTTTTTGATTTTTTTTTTCGAATTTTTCGTGTTGATTCATGAAAATTCTTTTAAAAAATATTGATCCTAGTAGCTTAATATTCATGTGTGAATTTTTGTAGAATTTTTGGAGATTATTTTGATTTTTGAGTATTTTTGAATATTTTAATATTATTTTCTAATTTTCGGAAATTAATTAATTAAATTATGAAATTGTGTTTTATGATAAATATAGGTGTTGAAATGAATTATAGAAATTTATTTGGAATTTTTATGAATTTCTATGTATTTATTTTGAATTATTTAGGTTTATGTAATTTTGGGAAAATTAGGTTAATTATGTTTTTAATTGAAATTAATTGGTTAATTGAGTTTAATTATTGATATTATTGATAAATATATGGATAAAATTAATTTCAGATAATTATACTATTTTTGGTGAATTTTTGAATAAATTTTAGTATATTTATATATATAGGGGTATTTTGGTAATTTTACCCTTAATTGGCTAAAAATGTAATTAAATTGGTTTTAATATTTATTTAAGGTATAAAAATGATTTCTACAAATTATTTAGTATTTTTAATTAATTAAAACTATTTTTCGTGAATTATTTTCAATTATATATATAATATACGCTTTTTCTAACAAAATGAGTTTTCATCGGTTTTTAATGTGTTTAAAGGTTAATTACGTAATTTCTACTTATAAAATGTATTTCTGTGATATAAGGGCATTTTTGGTATTTTTGAAATTGTTCTACGATTGTGGGCCCCGATCGGTAGACTGTAGTTTGGAGTCCGACCGAGGGGTTGTGGATGAGTGGTTGAGCTTGTTTTTTGAAGTGTGTTTCTTTGCAGGGTCGGCTCTACTCTTTGATTAGAGAGATGTCCATTTTACAGGGGAGGTTCTGTCGAATTTTCGGTAGTATTCTCGTAAAACGTGATGTCCAGTCGAACCCTAATTTTGATTCTGTGTTTAATATTCTAGATCAAGTTCTAGGATTTTCTATTAGGTTTATTATGATTTATGTCGTTATTGTTTGTTTAGTTGTGCCGAGACCGAGGCCTAGTGGACCAGGCCCGTTGGACCCATCTCGTGGAGCGCACTAAGTGTGAGTTACTATTTTATATAAATATGCTTAGGGTGCATGATTTAGAAATGTATGTTTTATTTTGATTAAATATGCATAAATGGGTTGATTATTGTTTAAGTTTATTTTTATTTTACTTTTGGTTTATTTTGGTATAGATTAAATTATATGCATGCTTTATTAACCATTTATGACTAAAATGTTTTTAAATACATTTCTAGCTTATTTTGTAATTTAATTGGATTTATTCGATGTATATATACTTGAAATATGCCTGATTTACTTTTGGTATATTTCCAGTATATATATATGGTTTATATTGTTATTTTATTTAAATTCATGCATCATTTATTTATGAATAAATGTTTTATATTTATTAATGAAGGATATCCATAGAACGTGCTACCTAGTGGGCAGCACTAGGACCGAGTACGTACCGGTACGCCTATAGCATTTAGGCTACATTACTAACTAGTTTGAGGATATTGATTGAATTGATTTATCTAATGTGTGAGATGTGATTTGGGTGTCATTGCTGGAGCTCGGTTGATCAAGTGTCTCGGGGCTAATCACACTGGCAGTTACACTGTTGGAGCTCGGTCGACTTAGTGTCTCGGGGCCAGTCTACTATCTAAATGGATTAAGTGGATATATTTGGAATAAGTGAGCCTGTATGGCTAGAGTGTTGTCTAACACTATTTTTGAGGTTGCGATATTCTAGGGTTCTATTTGATCCTTCATAAACACTGATTTTCAATAAATATATATAAAATGATTTTATTGCATCTGTGTGTAATTGCATGTATATATACATATTAGATATATATTGTTGATTGTATGCATTGTCATTTAGTATGCATGTATATATATTATAGTAATTCACTCAGTGAGGTCTGACTCCCCTCCGTTGACTATTTTTCAGGAGAGTCATCATCTTCAGACCTCAGTAGCAGGCCTATACGCCGGATTTCTTCCGCCCCGGCTTCTTTATGTAAACTGCTTCTCTGAGTCTTGAGGTTTATTTTATTTGGACACTGCAGTAGTCATTAAATTATTAAAGAGATGTTGTATTATATTTGAACTGGATTTATATTAAAGGAGTTTATATATATGTGATGATGAGGATTTGATTTAAATAAAGTTGGTGGATATTATTTTAATATTTATGATTTTTTTTTATTTCTGTTGCATTATATATTGTTATTACTATTGCATGATTTATTTTTTTTTTTAGGCTTGCTACGGGTTCCGGATTCGAAAGAATTCTTGTTCCCTAGTGCCGGTCATGGCCCCTATTTTGGGTCGTGACAAAGTTGGTATTAGAGCGGAGTTCCGTGTCAGGGCTTAGTTTTGTGAGTTGTGGCCCTAGTTTTCAAGTTGTGTTTTCTTTTGGTAACTACTGCAGTGAATTAGGTTCGAGTATGTCTTGATAAGTATTCCTTGTTTTAGTTTTTTACGTTATTCCTCCGTTGTCTATTTTGTTTGAATCTTTCTGTTTGTCTTTTCAGAATGAGGAGGCGAGCGCATGTCGCTCCACCGGTCATTGAGGCCGCGGATGATGAGTCTTTTTAGGATGAGGTTTTACCTCCTGAGCAGCCAGTTAGACGTAGAGGTCGTGGCAGAGGTAGACCTCGAGGAGCGGCAGGTCACCGTAGGCAGAGAGAGTTGCAGGACGAGGAGCCTGTAGAGCCTGAGTTTGAGGATGTTCTTGTGCCTCCAGTTGTTCAGCCTGCCTATCAGCAGGGTATGTCTGACCCTGAGGCAGCTTTGTTCTATGCCCGAGTTGGCAGGATTGCGTTCGATGGGACTTCCAATCCGTTAGATTTTCTACACGCGATCGAGACTCAGACTCAGACTGCTCATACCGAGTACTAGCGAATCATGATCATCGAGTTGTCTGTTGAGGGACCAGCCTTAGATTGGTTTATTCAGATCATCTAGCCTTATATGATGATGATGACCTGGGCTCAGTTCCGAGAGCGGTTTATGAGGAGATTCTGTCCAGAGCCTCTCCGTATGAGCTATCGTCTCCGACTGACCAGTATTTCTCGTGGTGATTGATCTGTAGAGGAGTACACCCGAGAGTTTCTTCGAATGGGTAGATATGCAGAGGATCTGATGTGAGATCAGTATTTTGCGGTCACTACCTACGTTACTGGATTGGGTTCAGCTTTTGCTGGTATGCCTACAGCAGGCCTTACTCTGGAATATGTGATTGAGTTGGCCAAAGAGATTGAGCTGAGGCTACTTAGGCAGGGAGCGATGCCTGATTATTACCAGCTGGGAGTTCAGTCGAGTGGATTGCAGGCTACTCTGTATTTGAGTTTTCATGTTGGTTCGAGTAGTCAGCAATGAGGTCCGACTCAGCAAAGTCAGAGGCAGCAGCAACGAGTGCATCGGAGCAGTAGACATGGCCATGGAGGTCAACGTAGACCATTCAGATTTGGGTCAGGTGCTTCGAGCAGTAGCAGTGGTCGTAGTTCTGGATCAGCTGCCAGTGTTTGCCAGACTTATGGTAGAGTCCATCAGGGACCGTGTTATCTGACACCACTGACATGCTTCAGATGCGGACAGACAGGACATTTTGCTAGATCGTGTCCTTACTTAGGGTATCAGCAGACGCAGATTCCGTGATTCCCACAGCAATCGATTGCTAGTGCTGCACCCGTGCCATTTCAGTTACCACCAGCCCAGCATCAGAGTTCCACTCAGCTTGTCCCACAGCAGATTCGTGGTAGAGGTACTAGAGGAGGTGCCAAAGGTGTCGGCCAGGCTTCTACTAGTCAGCAAGGAGGTCGAGGTCAGGCCAGAGTTTTTCATCTCACTCAACAGGATGCTCAGGCATCTAATGCAGTCATGGCACGTATTGTTTCTGTCAGTTACCTGGATGCATGGGTTTTGTTTGATCCGGGTGCCACGCATTCGTTTGTTTCTCCTGTTTTTGCTTCCAAATCTTGTTGGCAAGCTTCGAGGATGGCTATTCCTTTGTCTGTTGCCACTCCTCTAAGCGATTCCTTGGACACCGATATTGTTCTTTCTGGTTGTCCAGTTCTCGTGGGAGATAAAGAATTACCCGCTGATTTGATTCTGTTGGATGTGATGGAGTTTGATGTTATTTTAGGAATGGATTGGTTATCTCAGCACTATGCCGTGGTAGATTGCAGGAATAAAGAGGTGACGTTTAGAATTCCTGATGAAGCAGATTTTAAGTTTGTGGGTGATAGGAGTTCAGCACCTCAGAATCTTATTTCTGCCATTACGGCTAGGAAGTTGTTGAAGAAAGGTTGTCAGGGGTATTTGGCATTGGTTAGGGATACTTCAGTGGAGAAGTTGTCATTCACAGATGTTCCTGTTGCCTGTGAGTTTCCTAATGTTTTTCCCGAGGAGTTTCCAGGTTTACCACCTCACAGAGAGATTGAGTTCTGTATAGATGTGGTTCCAGACATTACTCCTATATCTATGCCACCCTACAGAATGGCTCCTGCAGAGTTGAAAGAGTTGAAGGAGCAGTTACAAGAGTTATTGGATAAGGGTTTTATTAGACCTAGTGTTTCTCCTTGGAGTGCACCAGTCCTGTTTGTGAAGAAGAAGGATGGTACCCTGAGATTGTACATTAACTATAGAGAGCTGAATAAGGTGACAGTGAAGAACAAGTATCCTCTCTCGAGGATAGATGACTTGTTTGATTAGCTACAGGGTGCACAGTTCTTTTCTAAGATTGATCTGAGGTCGGGTTATCATCAGTTGCGGATTAGTGAAGCTGATATTCCTAAGACAGCGTCCGCACTCGATATGGCCATTATGAGTTTCTGGTGATGTCTTTTGGTTTGACTAATGCACTAGCAGCTTTTATAGACCTGATGAATAGGGTATTCAGACCATATGTGGATCAGTTTGTGGTAGTCTTCATTAATGATATACTGGTTTATTCGAGGAGTACGGAGGAGCATGTATATCACATGAGGATTGTACTACAGACACTGAGAGATCATCAGCTTTATGCTAAATTCTCAAAGTGTGATTTCTGGATGGAGAGTGTTTCTTTTCTTGGACACGTAGTGTCTAAAGAAGGTATCCAGGTTGATCCACAGAAGATTGAGGCAGTGTCTGAGTGGCCTAGACCGACTTCTGTTATAGAGATTCAGAGTTTTCTAGGTTTAGCCGGGTATTATAGGTGGTTTGTGCAGGATTTTTCTAGAATAGCAGCCCCTATGACTCGCTTGACTCAAAAGAATATTAGATTTGAGTGGTCAGAAGCTTGTGAGAATAGTTTTCAATTGTTGAAGGAGAAGTTGACCACAGCGCCAGTGTTAGCTTTGCCTAATAGTGTGGACAAGTTCATAGTTTATTGTGATGCCTCTAGAATTGGCCTTGGTTGTGTGTTGATGCAGAATGGTAGGGTGATAGCCTATGCTTCGAGGCAGTTGAAGAAGCATAAGCAGAACTATCCTACACATGACCTTGAGATGGCTGCAGTGATCTTTTCTTTGAAGATTTGGAGACATTATCTGTACGGGGTGACTTGTGAGATATTTACTGATCACAAGAGCCTTAAGTACATTTTTCAGTAGAGAGATTTGAATTTGAGGCAGAGAAGATGGTTAGAATTATTAAAGGATTATGATTGCGAGATCTTATATCATCTGGGCAAGGCTAATGTAGTAGCAGATGCCTTGAGTAGAAAGTCCTCAGGCAGTCTTGCTCATATCAGTGTTGAGAGGAGACCATTGATCCAGGAGTTGCATCTTTTGGTGGATCAAGGTCTGATAATAAAGCTTAGTAGATCAGGTGGACTGCTAGCTCAGTTTAAGGTGCGATCTATACTGAGGGATAGGATTAAAGCAGCTCAGAGCCGAGATCCTATTCTAGAAGAGCTTGCAGAGAATGTTCGAGCAGGGAAGTTCATTGATTTCACACTCGATAATGATGGTGTGTTGTGGATCAGTGGTAGATTATGTGTTCCTGATGTGGATGACTTGAGAGAAGAGATCCTAGAGGAAGCACATTTTACAGCCTATAGCGTACATCCGGGTGTTACTAAGATGTACCACAGTATCAGAGACTTATACTGGTGGGATGGATTAAAGAAAGATGTTGCTGATTATGTTGCTAAGTGTCTGACGTGTCAGCAAGTGAAAGCCAAACATTAGAAGCCTTCTGGGAAGCTTCAGCCTCTTCTTATTCCCGAGTGGAAGTGGGAAATGATAGCTATGGATTTTGTGGTCGGTTTACCTCGTTCGAAGGATGGATGCGATTCCATCTGGGTGATTGTAGACAGGTTGACAAAGTCTGCACATTTCCTACCTGTGAAAGCCACTTATTCTATTGCCAGATTGGCGAAGTTGTATGTGAAGCATATTGTGTGCCTTCATGGAGTACCTGTGTCCATTGTGTCAAACAGAGGTTTAGTGTTTACTTCTCGTTTTTGGCAGAAGTTGCAGGAAGCGATGGGCACTAGGTTGGACTTCAGTACTGCTTTTCATCCTCAGACAGATGGTCAGTCTGAGAGGACGATCCAGACACTGGAAGATATGTTGAGGATGTGTGTCTTAGATTTGGGAGGTATCTGGGATGATCATTTGCCACTCGTAGAGTTTGCATATAATAATAGCTACCATAGTAGTATTGGCATGGCACCATATGAGGCGTTGTATGGAAGAAAGTGTAGATCCCCTTTGAGTTGGGATGAGATTAGTGAGAGAGCTTTGACTGGACCTGAGATGGTTCAGGATGCTACAGAGAAAGTCGCCGTGATTAAGCAAAGATTAGAGACCGCAGTTAGCAGGCAGAAGAGCTATGCGGATCCTAGGCACAGAGATATGGAGTTTTAGGTTGGAGAATTTGTTTTTATGAAAATATCTCCGATGAAGGGTGTGATGAGATTTAACAGGAAGGGTAAGTTAGCACCGAGATATATCAGACCGTTTGAGATTTTGGAGAGAGTTGGCACTGTTGCATATCAGTTGGATTTGCCTCCGAGTATGTCACAGGTGCATCCAGTATTTCATATCTTAATGCTGAGGAAGTATATCTCAGACCTTTCACACGTGTTGCAGTCTGACAGTGTAGAAGTGAGTGAAGATTTGACGTTTGTGGAAGAACCTGTGGCGATCGTTGATTATCAAGTTCGACAGTTGCATTCAAAGCAGATTCCGATGGTCAAGGTTCTGTGGCGTAGCAATAGAGTCGAGGAGCATACGTGGGAGACTGAAGCTGAGATGCAAGCTTCTTACCCGTATCTCTTTCCTTCTTGATCCTGTTTTCTGGAATTCGGGGATGAATTCTTGTAAGGGGGGGAGACTGTAATATCTCGTATTTTTAAATATTTTTATACTGCATCGGGATATGCAGTGTTAATAATTTTTGTATATATTTATGAAATTTTTATGAGTTTGTTATTTAATTAAAGCTAATTTTAATTGTTTATTATTATTTTAAGTACTTTACGTAAAATTTTTCTGGGACTTGCATTTTCGGGGAATTTTTCATGTAAATAATTTACTATTAATTATTTTAAATAGATTTACGGACTTGCATGAACTCATACATATTTTTAAAATACTAAATAAAGCCTATGTGTGTATATATTTATTTAATTAGGGTTTAATGTATTACCCTAATATTTTATCATTTATTTATTTGGTTTATTGTTATTTAATTATTTTCATGTAGTATATAAATTATTAAAATATTATGAGTGGTGTGTGATTTTTCCAAATACATTATTAACATACCATATATTTTTATATTATTTTATATTATTTTTTTTCTTTTTCTTTTCTTTTTCTTTCTCTCTTTCTTTCTTTTTTTTTCTTCTTTTCTTTCTTCTTCGGTCTTCTTCTTCCCGACGTCCCCATCTTCCCCTCATCGCTGCAACTCTCGACCACCTACCATCACTGTGCCTCCCACCGTGCCACCTCCACTTCCAGCTGCTCCGCCACCCCTAGTCTTCTTCCCCGGCGCCGACTAGCTTCATTTCCACCATTTTTGGCTGAATCACCAAGCTTCAACGTTTCTTCCTCCTCTGACCACCAAACTTCATGTTTTCAGTGTCTTTGGACTCCTCTAGCAATGGTAATCTTGATTCTAGCTTTGGTTTGAGCTCAAATTCCCTTGATTTCTTTGTTTTTCAATTTTTCTCATTTTGGCCGAATTAGGTTTTTGGTTTTTTTTTGAATTTTTCTTGTTGATTCATGAAAAGTCCCTTAACAAATGTTGATCCTAGTAGCTTAATCTTCATGTTTGAATTTTTGTAGAATTTTTGGAGATTATTTTGATTGTAGAATTTTTGGAGATTATTTTGATTTTTGAGTATTTTTGAATATTTTAATATTATTTTCTAATTTTTGGAAATTAATTAATTAAATTATGAAATTGTGTTTTATGATAAATATAGGTGTTGAAATGAATTATAGAAATTTATTTGGAATTTTTATGAATTTCTATGTATTTATTTTGAATTATTTAGGTTTATGTAATTTTAGGAAAATTAGGTTAATTATGTTTTTAAATGAAATTAATTGGTTAATTGAGTTTAATTATTGATATTATTGATAAATATATGGAGAAAATTAATTTCAGATAATTATACTATTTTTGGTGAATTTTTGAATAAATTTTAGTATATTTATATATATAGGGGTATTTTGGTAATTTTATCCTTAATTGGCTAAAAATGTAATTAAATTGGTTTTAATAGTTATTTAAGGTATAAAAATGATTTCTACAAATTATTTAGTATTTTTAATTAATTAAAACTATTTTTCGTGAATTATTTTCAATTATATATATAATATACGCTTTTTCTAACAAAATGAGTTTTTATCGGTTTTTAATGTGTTTAAAGGTTAATTACGTAATTTCTACTTATAAAATGTATTTCTGTGATATAAGGGCATTTTTGGTATTTCTGAAATTGTTCTGCGATTGTGGACCCCGATCAGTAGACTGTAGTTTGGAGTCCGACCGAGGGGTTGTGGATGAGTGGTTGAGCCTGTTTTTTGAAGTGTGTTTCTTTGCAAGGTTGACTCTACTCTTTGAGTAGAGAGATGTCCATTTTACAGGGGAGGTTTTGTCGAATTTTCGATAGAATTCTCGTAAAACATGATGTCCGGTCGAACCTTAATTTCGATTCTGTGTTTAATATTCTAGATCGAGTTCTAGGATTTTCTGTTAGGTTTATTATGATTTATGTCGTTATTGTTTATTTAGTTACGCCGAGATCGAGGCCTACTGGACCAGGCTCGTCGGACCCATCTCGTGGAGCGCACTAAGTGTGAGTTACTATTTTATATATATATGCTTAAGGTGCATGATTTAGAAATGTATGTTTTATTTTGATTAAATATGCATAAATGGGTTGATTATTATTTAAGTTTATTTTTATTTTACTTTTGGTTTATTTTTGGTATATCTTAAATTATATGCATGCTTTATTAACCATTTATGACTAAAATGTTTTTAAATACATTTCTAGCTTATTTTGTAATTTAATTGGATTTATTCGACGTATATATACTCGAAATATACCTGATTTACTTTTGGTATATTTCCAGTATATATATATGGTTTATATTGTTATTTTATTTAAATTCATGCATCATTTATTTGTGAATAAATGTTTTATATTTATTAATGAAGGATATCGATAAAACGTGCTACCTAGTGGGCAGCACTAGGACCGAGTACGTACCGGTACGCCTATAGCATTTAGGCTACATTACTAACTAGTTTGAGGATATTGATTGAATTGATTTATCTGATGTGTGAGATGTGATTTGGGTGTGATTGCTGGAGCTCGGTTGACCAAGTGTCTCGGGGCCAATCACACTAGCAGTTAGATTGCTGGAGCTCGGTCGACTTAGTGTCTCGGGGCCAGTCTACTGTCTAAATGGATTAAGTGGATATATTTGGAATAAGTGAGCCTGTATGGCTAGAGTGTTGTCTAACACTATTTTCGAGGTTGCGATATTCTAGGGTTCTATTTGATCCTTCATAAACACTGATTTTCAATAAATATATATAAAATGATTTTATTGCATCTGTGTGTAATTGCCTGTATATATACATATTAGATATATATTGTTGATTGTATGCATTGTCATTTAGTATGCATGTATATATATTATAGTAATTCACTCAGTGAGGTCTGACTCCCCTCCGTTAACTATTTTTCAGGAGAGTCATCATCTTCAGACCTCAGTAGCAGGCCTATACGCTGGATTTCTTCCGCCCCGACTTCTTTATGTAAACTGCTTCTCTGAGTCTTGAGGTTTATTTTATCTAGACATTGCAGTAGTCATTAAATTGTTAAAGAGATGTTGTATTATATTTGAACTGGATTTGTATTATAGGAGTTTATATATATGTGATGATGAGGATTTGATTTAAATAAAGTTGGTGGATATTATTTTTATATTTATGATTTTTTTATTTCCGCTGCATTATATATTGTTATTACTATTGCATGATTTATTTTATTTTTTTAGGCTTGCTACGGGTTCCAGATTCGAAAGAATTCTCGTTCCCTAGCGCCGGTCATGGCCCCTGTTTTAGGTCGTGACAGTAGTAAAAACTCAAATCCATTTCAAATCTATGTTTCTTCTAAATACATGAATTTCAATTATTGATCAATTTATCCTGGTTCTCATTCATATATTTTTTTTAAAACATAAAATTAGACTTTGTGACAAACCTGCAAAGATAATTGGAGAGTTTATATCAATTTGTCGTTGAATTTGATTTAGCAGACCTCCAAATTCCCTCTTCAATTGTCACGACCCAAAACAGGGGCCATGACAGGCGCTAAGGAACGAGAATTCTTTCGAATCCAGAACTCGTAGCAAGCCTAAAAAATAAAATAAAACATGCAATAATAATAATAACAATATCAAATGCAGCGGAAATGAAAATCATAAATATCACAATATTATTTTCACCAAATGGATTTAAATTAAATCTCATCTCATATATATAAAATTTTTTAATACAAATCCAGTTCACATAATACAATATCTCACATAAATAAAATACATAAAATCCCACAATTTAATTTACCACTACTGCAGTGTCTAGATTATAACAATAAGACTCAAGTAAGCAGTTTACACAAAGAAGCCGGGGCGGAAGAAATCCGGCGTATAGGCCTGCTACTGAGGTCTGAAGATGTTGACTCTCCTGAAAAATTAGTGAACAGAGGGGAGTCAGACCTCACTGAGTGAATTACTATAATATATATACATACACACTAAATGGCAATGCATACAATCAACAGTATATATATATCTAATATATATACAGGCAATTACACACAGATGCAATCAAATCATTTTATATATATTTATTAAAAATCACAGTTTATGAAGGATCAAATAGAACCCTAAGATATCGAAACCTCCAACACTGTTAGACAACACTCTAGCCATATAGGCTCACTTAATCCAATTATATCCACTTAATCCATTTAGATAGTAGACTGGCCCCGAGACACTAAGTCAACCGAGCTCCAGCAGTCTCACTGCCAGTGTGATTGGCCCCGAGACACTTGGTCAACTGAGCTCCAGCAATCACACCTCCAAACCATATCTCACATATCAAATAATCATAACCAATCAATATCCACAAATGGTTAGTAATATAGCCTAAATACTATAGGCGTACCAATACGTACTCGGTCCTAGTGCTGCCCACTAGGTAGCACGTTCTATTGATATCCTTCATTAATGAATATAAAACATTCATTCACAAATAAATGATGTATGAACTTAAATAAAATAGCAACATAAACCACATATATACTGGAAATATGCCAAAAGTAAACCAGGTATATTTCGAGTATATATACGTCAAATAAATCCAATCAAATTATAAATTAAGCTAGAAATATATTTAAAAGCATTTTAAATATAATTTATTGATAAAACATGTATATAATTTAATATATACCAAAAATAAACCAAAAATAAACTAAAAATATACTTAAATACAAATCACATTATTTATGCATATTTAATCAAAATAAAACATATATTTCTAAAATTATGCATCCTAAAGCACATATATATAAAATAGCAACTCACAAATTAGTACGCTCCACAAGATGGATCCGATGGGCTTGGTCCATTAGGCCTCGGTCTCGGCGCAACTAAACAAACAATAACGACAAAAATCAGAATAACCCTAACAGAAATCCTAGAATTCGATCTAGAATATTTAACACAGAAACAGGATTAGGGTTCGACTGGACATCACGTTTTACGAGAATTCTACCAAAAATTCGATAGAACCTCCCCTGTAAAATGGACATCTCTCTAATCAAAGAGTAGAGCCGACCCTGCAAAGAAACACACTTCGAAAACAAACACCACATCTCATTCACAACCCCTCGGTCGGACTCCAAACTACAGTCTACCGACCGGGGTCCACAAACACAGAATAATTCTGAAAATACTAAAATTACCCTTATAACATAGAAATCCATTTATAAGTAGAAATTACATAATTAACCTTAAAACATTGTAAAAACCGGTAAAAACTCATTTTATTAGAAAAATCGTATTTTATATATATATTTGAAAATAATTCATGAAAAATAGTTTTAATTAGTTAAAAATACTAAATAATTTTTAGAAATCATTTTTATACCTTAAATAACAATTAAAACTAATTAAATTTCATTTTTAGCCAATTTTATGTAAAATTACCAAAATACCCCTATATATATAAATATACTAAAATTACTTCAAAAATTCACCAAAAATTATAAAATTATCCAAAATTAATTTTCTCAACATATTTATCAATAATATTAATAATTAAACTCAATTAACCAATTAAATTCAATTAAAAACATAATTAACCTAATTTTCCCAAAATTACATAAACTCAAATAATTCAAAATAAATACTTAGAAATTCATAAAAATTCCAAATAAATTCCTATAATTCATTTCAACACCTATAATTACCATAAAACACAATTTCATAATTTAATTAATTAATTTCCGAAAATTAGAAAATAATATTAAAATATTCAAAAATACCCAAAAATCAAAATAATCTCCAAAAATTCCAAAAAAATTCATACATGTATATTAAGCTACTAGGATCAACATTTGTGAAGGGATTTTTTATGAATCAATCAATTCAAAGCTCAAAAAAATCGAAAACCCTAATATGGCCAAAATCAAAAATTCGAAACCTAAGCAAATCAAGACCATTTCAGCTCAAACCAAAGCTAGAATCACACTCACCAGAGCTCAACGAGAAGAAAGATACTGGCGGTGTCAAAAATGGTGGCCGGAATCATCATCGACGGCGAGAAGCTCAACTTGCTGCCATCGCGAATTTCGGGCGTTCCAGCGGGCTTCCGGCGGCCTGGTCACGTCGGAGAGGAAGAGGAAGGAAGGGGAAGGAGGTTGGCGGCAGCTGGTGGCAGCGAAGGGTGGTCCGGCGTGCTGGAATGGGAGGCGCAATGAGGGTAGGCGTCGGGAGAGAAGAAGGGAGAGGGAGGGGGCAATTCGGTAATTTTCCAAAAGTTTTGATTTTTAATGTATAATATGTATATATATATATACTTTATACTATATATTAAAATAATATTAAATTACACACACATTAAATATACACCACACACTTATAATTTAATATTTTAATAATTTATACTAAATAAAAATAATTAAATAACAATAAAACTAATAAATAATTAATAAAATATTAGGGTAATATTAATTAAATCCTAATTAAATAAATAAGTACACATAGGCTTTATTTAGTATTTTAAAAATACGTATGAGTTCATGCAAGTCCGTAAATCTATTTAAAATAATTAATAGTAAATTATTTACGTGAAAATTTCCCCGAAAATAAAAGTCTCGGGAAAATTTTACGTAAAGCACTGTAAATAAGACACAATAATTAAAATAGGTTTTAAATACATATAAACTAGTAAAAATATCATAGTATAGATACAAAAATTATTAACACTGTATATCCCGGTACAATATTAAAATATTTAAAAACACGGGATATTACAGTCTTCCCCCCTTACAAGAATTCGTCCCCGAATTCTAGAAAGAAAAGATTACAGGATCAGGAAGGAAAGAGATATGGGTAAGAAGATCACATCTCAGCTTCAGTCTCCCACGTATGCTCCTCAACTCTATTACTACGCCACAGAACCTTGACCATCAGAATCTGCTTCGACCGCAACTGTCGAACTTGATAATCAATGATCGCCACAGGTTCTTCCATAAACGTCAAATCTTTGCTCACTTCTACACTGTCGGGCTGCAACACGTGTGAAGGGTCTGAGATATACTTCCTAAACATCAAGATATGAAATACTGGATGCACTTCTGACATATTCGGAGGCAAATCCAACCGATATGCTACAGTGCCAACTCTCTCCAAAATCTCAAACGGTCCAATATATCTCGGTGTTAATTTACCCTTCCTGCCAAATCTCATAACACCCTTCATCGGAGATACCTTCAGAAAAATAAAATCTCTAACCTGAAACTCCACATCTTTACACCTAGGATTTGCATAGCTCTTCTGTCTGCTAACTGCGGTCTCTAATCTGTGCTTAATCATAATGACTTTCTCTGTAGCATCCTGAACCATCTCAGGTCCAGTCAAAGCTCTCTCACCAATCTCATCCCAACTCAACGGGGATCTACACTTCCTTCCATATAACGCCTCATACGGTGCCATACCAATACTGCTATGGTAGTTGTTATTATATGCAAACTCTATGAGTGGCAAATGATCATCCCAGCTACCTCCCAAATCCAGGACACACATCCTTAACATATATTCCAATGTCTGGATCATCCTCTCAGACTGACCATCTGTCTGAGGATGAAAAGCAGTACTGAAATCTAACCTAGTGCCCATCGCTTCTTGTAACTTCTGCCAAAAATGAGACGTAAACACTGAACCTCTGTCTGACACAATGGACACAGGTACTCCATGAAGGCACACAATATGCTTCACATATAGCTTCGTCAGTCTAGCTACAGAATAAGTGGCTTTCACAGGCAAGAAATGTGCAGACTTCATCAATTTGTCTACAATCACCCAGATGGAATCATATCCATCTTTAGAACGAGGCAAACCGACCACAAAATCCATAACTATCCTTTCCCACTTCCACTCGGGAATAGGAAGAGGCTGAAGCTTCCCAGAAGGCTTCTGATGTTCAACTTTCACTTACTGACATGTCAAGCACTTAGCAACATAATCAACGACATCCTTCTTCAATCCATCCCACCAGTATAGATCTCTGATACTGTGGTACATCTTAGTGACACCCGGATGTACGCTATAAGCTGTAGAATGTGCTTCCTCTAGGATCTCTTCTCTCAAATTATCCACATCAGGAACACATAATCTACCATTGATCCATAACACACCATCATCATCGAGTGTGAAATCAGTGAACTTTCCTGCTCTGACATTCTCGGCAAGCTCTTCTAGAATAGGATCTCAGCTCTGAGCTGCTTTAATCCTATCCCTCAGTATAGATCGTACCTTAAATTGAGCTAGCAGTCCACCTAACCTACTGATCTTCATTGTCAGACCTTGATCCACCAATAGATGCAACTCCTGGATCAACGGTCTCCTCTCAACACTGATGTGAGCAAGACTGCCTGAGGACTTTCTACTCAAGGCATTTGCTACCACATTAGCTTTACCTGGATGATATAAGATCTCACAGTCATAATCCTTCAATAATTCTAACCATCTTCTCTGCCTCAGATTCAGATCTCTCTACTGAAAAATGTACTTAAGGCTCTTGTGATCAGTAAATATCTCACAAGTCACCCCGTACAAATAATGTCCCCAAATCTTCAGAGCAAAGATCACTGCAGCCATTTCAAGGTCATGTGTAGGATAGTTCTACTCATGCTTTTTCAACTGGCTTGAAGCATAGGCTATCACCCTTCCATTCTGCATCAACATATAACCAAGGCCAACTCTAGAGGCATCATAATAGACTGTGAACTTGTCCATACTATTAGGCAAAGTTAATACTAGTGCTGTGTTCAATTTCTCCTTCAACAACTGGAAGCTATTCTCACAAGCTTCTGACCACTCGAATATGACATTGTTCTAAGTCAAGCGAGTCATAGGGGCTGCAATTCTGGAAAAATTCTACACAAACCACCTATAATACCCGGCTAAACCCAGAAAACTCTGAATCTCCGTAACAGAAGTTGGTCTACGCCATTCAGATACTGCTACAATGTTTTGTGGATCAACCTGGATACCTTCTTTCGACACCACGTGTCCAAGAAAAGAAACACTCTCCATCTAGAAATCACACTTCGAGAATTTAGCATAAAGCTGATGATCTCTCAGTGTCTACAGTACAATCCTCAAGTGATATACATGTTCCTCCATACTTCTTGAATAAACCAGTATATCATCGATAAAGACTACCACAAACTGATCCACATATGGTCTGAATACCCTGTTCATCAGGTCCATAAAAGCTGCTGGTGCATTAGTCAAACCAAAAGACATCACCAGAAACTCATAATGGCCATATCGAGTGCAGAATGCCGTCTTAGGAACATCGGCTTTGTCACGACCCAAAACAGGGGCCATGACCGGCGCTAGGGAATAGGAATTCTTTCGAATCCGGAACCCGTAGCAAGCCTAAAAATAAAATAAATATGCAATAATAACCATAAAAATATAATATGCAGCGGAAAATAAAAATCATAAATATTACAATATCATCCATATCAACTGGATTTAATTCAAAACTCATCACATCGCATATATAATCTCATAAATGTATAATCTTTATACAAATCCAGTTTTACTATAATACATCTCTTTAAAACAAATACTTTATTTCACAACTACTGAAAATCACAACTACTGCAGTGTCTAGATAAAATAAATAAGACTCAAGTATACAATTTACATAAAGAAGCCGGGGCGGAAGAAATCCGGCGTATTGACCCGCTACTGAGGTCTGAAGAAGTTGACTCTCCTGAAAAATAGTCAACGGAGGGGAGTCAGACCTCACTGAGTGAATTACTATAATACATATACATACACTCTAAGTGATAATGCATACAGTCAACAGTATATGAGTAATATGTATATATACAGGCAAGTTCATACAGATGCAGAAAAATCATTTTATATATTTTGTCTGAAAATCAACTTTTATGAAGGATCACATAGAACCCTAGAATATCGCAACCTCAGAAAAATAGTGTTAAACAACACTCTAGCCATACAGGCTCACTAAATCCAAAATATATCCACTTAATCCATATGGACAGTAGACTGGCCCCGAGACACTAAGTCAACCGAGCTCCAGCAGTCTGACTGCCAGTGTGATTGGCCCCGAGACACTTGGTCAACCGAGCTCCAGCAATCACACCCCAAACCACATCTCACACATCAATAATCATAATCAAATCGATATCCACAAATAGTCAGTAATAAAGCCTAAATACTATAGGCGTACCGGTACGTACTCGGTCCTAGTGCTGCCCACTAGGTAGCACGTTCTATTGATATCCTTCATTCTTAAATATAAAACATTCATTCACAAATACATGATGCGTGAATTTAAATAAATCAACAATATAAACCATATATATACCGAAAATATACCAAACATAACCCAGGTATATTTTGAGTATATATATGTCAAATGAATTCAATCAAATCATGAATTAAACTAAAAATATATTTAAAAACATTTTAAATATATTTTATTAACAAAACATGTATATAATTTATTATATACCAAAAATATACTTGAATATAAATCATGTTATTTATGCATATTTAGTCAAAATAAAACATGCATTTTCTAAATCATGCATCCTAAGCATATATATATAATATAGTAACTCACCTAATGCGCTCCACGAGACAGGTCCGACGGGCCTGGTCCACTAACCCTCGGTCTCGGCGCAACTAAACAAGAAATAATTAATCGACATCAGAATAACCCTAACAGAAATCCTAGAATTAAATCTAGAGTATTCAACACAGAATCAGAAATTAGGGTTCGACTGGATATCACGTTTTACGAGAATTCTACCAAAAATTCGGCAGAACCTCCCCTGTAAAACGGACATCTCTCTACTCAAAAGAGTAGAGCCAACCCTGCAAAGAAAATACACTTCAAAAATAAACACCACAATCAATCACAACCCCTCGGTCGGACTCCAGACTACAATCTGTCGACCGGGGTCCACAAACACAGAATATATATTCAAATATACCAAAAATATCCTTAAATCATAAAAATACATTTCATACGTAGAAATTACATAATAAATCTTGAAACACTGTAAAAATCGATTAAAACTCATTTTATTTGAAAAACCGTATATTATATATATAATTGAAAATAATTCCCGGAAAATAGTTTTAATTAGTTAAAAATACTAAATATTTTATAGAAATCATTTTTATACCTTAAATAAATATTAAAACCAATTAAATTACATTTTTAGACAATTTAGGGTAAAATTACCAAAATACCCCTATATATATATATATACCTAAATTACTTCAAAAATTCACCAAAAATCATACAATTATCCAAAATTAATTTTCTCAACATATTTATCAATAATATCAATAATTAAACTCAATTAACCAATTAAATTCAATTTAAAACACAATTAACTTAATTTTCCAAAATCACCTAAACTTCAATAATTAAAAATAAATACTTAGAAATTCATAAAAATTCCAAATAAATTTCTATAATTCATTTCAACACCTAATTCAACCATAAACTCCAATTTCATAATTTAAATAATTAATTTCCGAAAATTAGAAAATAATATTAAAATATTCAAAAATACCCAAAAATCCAAACAACCTCTAAAAATTCTGTAAAAATTCATACATGAAGATTAAGCTACCAGGAACAACATTTGTGAAGGAAGTTTCCATGAATCATCCAAATCGAAGCTCAAAAAAATCGAAAACCCAAAGAGGCTGAAATTTTCAAATCGAAACCTAAGCAATTTTAGACCATTTTAGCTCAAACCAAAGCTAGAATAACACTCACCGGAGCTCAAGGAGAAGATAGAGACCGGCGGTGTCGAAAACGGTGGCCGGAGGAGGGAGAAACGGCGGTGAGAAAATGGTGGTGGTCGGCGCCCGCGGGAGAGAAAGAAGAAGAAGAAGAAAAAGAAAAAGAAAGAAAAAGGAAAGAGAAAGAAAAAGAAAAAGAAAGAAAAAGGAAAAGAAAAAAAAGAAAAAAAATAAAATAAATTAAAATAATTAAATATTAATTAATAAATAATAATAAAATAATAAATTTTAATAATTTAATAATAAATAAAATAATCAAATAATAATAAATAAATAATAAATTATTAGGGTAATAATAAACCCTAATTAAATAAATATACACACACAGGCTTTATTTAATAATTTAAAAATATGTATGAGTTCATGCAAACCCGTAAATACATTTAAAATAATTAATAATACATTGTTTACGTGGAAATTTCCCCGAAAATGAAAGTCCCGGGAAAATTTTACGTAAAATACTGAAAATAATAGATAGTAATTAAAATAGGTTTAAAATACATATCAACTCATAAAAATATCGTATAATGCATAAAAATTATTGACACTGTATATCCCGGTACAGTGTAAAAATATTTTAAAAAAACACGGGATATTACAGGCTTCACTAATCCGCAACTGATTATAACCCGACCTCAAGTCAATCTTAGAAAAGAACTGTGCACCCTGTAGCTGATCAAACAAGTCATCTATCCTCAGGAGAGGATACCTATTCTTCATTGTCACCTTGTTCAGCTCTCTATAGTCAATGCACAATGTCAGGGTACCATCCTTCTTCTTCACAAAGAGGACCGGTGCACCCCAAGGAGAAATACTGGGTTTGATAAAACCTTTATCCAATAACTCTTGCAATTGCCCCTTTAACTCTTTCAACTCTACAGGAGCCATTCTGTAGGGTGGCATAGATATAGGAGTAGTACCTGGAACCACATCTATACAGAACTCAATCTCTTTATGAGGTGGTAAACTTGGCAACTCCTCAGGAAAAACATCAGGAAACTCACTGTAATATCCCGTGTTTTTTTAAAATATTTTTACACTGTACCGGGATATACAGTGTCAATAATTTTTATGCATTATACGATATTTTTATGAGTTAATATGTATTTTAAACCTATTTTAATTACTGTGTCTTATATACAGTGTTTTACGTAAAATTTTCCCGGGACTTTCATTTTCGGGGAAATTTCCATGTAAACAATGTATTATTAATTATTTTAAATGTATTTACGGGTTTGCATGAACTCATACATATTTTTAAATTATTAAATAAAGCCTGTGTGTGTATATTTATTTAATTAGGGTTTATTATTACCCTAATAATTTATTATTTATTTATTATTATTTGATTATTTTATTTATTATTAAATTATTAAAATTTATTATTTTATTATTAATTATTTATTAATATTTAATTATTTTAATTTATTTTATTTTTTTCTTTTTTTTTTCTTTTCCTTTTTCTTTCTTTTTCTTTTTCTTTTTCTTTCCTTTTCTTTCTTTTTCTTTTTCTTCTTCTTCTTCTTTCTCTCCCGCGCCCGACGCCGACCACCATTTTCTCACCGCCGTTTCTCCCTCCTCCGGCCACCGTTTTCGACACCACCGGTCTCTATCTTCTCCTAGAGCTCCGGTGAGTGTGATTCTAGCTTTGGTTTGAGCTAAAATGGTCTAGAATTGCTTAGGTTTCGATTTGAAAATTTCGGCCTCTTTGGGTTTTCGATTTTTTTGAGCTTCGATTTGGATGATTCATGGAAAATTCCTTCACAAATGTTGTTCCTGGTAGCTTAATCTTCATGTATGAATTTTTACAGAATTTTTGGAGATTGTTTGGATTTTTGGGTATTTTTGAATATTTTAATATTATTTTCTAATTTTCGGAAATTAATTATTTAAATTATGAAATTGGAGTTTATGGTTGAATTAGGTGTTGAAATGAATTATAGAAATTTATTTGGAATTTTTATGAATTTCTAAGTATTTATTTTTAATTATTGAAGTTTATGTGATTTTGTAAAATTAAGTTAATTGTGTTTTAAATTGAATTTAATTGGTTAATTGAGTTTAATTATTGATATTATTGATAAATATGTTGAGAAAATTAATTTTGGATAATTGTATGATTTTTGGTGAATTTTTGAAGTAATTTAGGTATATATATATATATAGGGGTATTTTGGTAATTTTACCCTAAATTGTCTAAAAATGTAATTTAATTGGTTTTAATATTTATTTAAGGTATAAAAATGATTTCTACAAAATATTTAGTATTTTTAACTAATTAAAACTATTTTCCGGGAATTATTTTCAATTATATATATAATATACGGTTTTTCTAATAAAATGAGTTTTAATCGGTTTTTACAGTGTTTCAAGATTTATTATGTAATTTCTACGTATGAAAGGTATTTTTATGATTTACGGATATTTTTGGTATATTTGAATATATATTCTGTGTTTGTGGACCCCGGTCGACAGATTGTAGTCTGGAGTCCGACCGAGGGGTTGTGATTGATTGTGGTGTTTATTTTTGAAGTGTATTTTCTTTGCAGGGTTGGCTCTACTCTTTTGAGTAGAGAGATGTCCGTTTTACAGGGGAGGTTCTGCCGGATTTTCGGTAGAATTCTCGTAAAACGTGATATCCAGTCGAACCCTAATTTCCGATTCTGTGTTGAATACTCTAGATTGAATTCTAGGATTTCTGTTAGGGTTATTCTGATATCGATTAATTATTTCTTGTTTAGTTACGCCGAGACCGAGGGTTAGTGGACCAGGCCCGTCGGACCTGTCTCGTGGAGCGCATTAGGTGAGTTACTATATTATATATATATGCTTAGGATGCATGATTTAGAAAATGCATGTTTTATTTTGATTGAATATGCATAAATAACATGATTTATATTCAAGTATATTTTTGGTATATTTTTGGTATATAATAAATTATATACATGTTTTATTAATAAAATATATTTAAAATGTTTTTAAATATATTTTTAGTTTAATTCATGATTTGATTGGATTTATTTGACATATATATACTCAAAATATACCTGGTTTATGTTTGGTATATTTTCGGTATATATATGGTTTATATTGCTATTTCATTTATATCCATGCATCATTTATTTTTGTGAATGAATGTTTTATATTTAAGAATGAAGGATATCAATAGAACGTGCTACCTAGTGGGCAGCACTAGGACCGAGTACGTACCGGTACGCCTATAGTATTTAGGCTTTATTACTGACTATTTGTGGATATTGAATTGATTATGATTATTGATATGTGAGATGTGGTTTGGGGTGTGATTGCTGGAGCTCGGTTGACCAAGTGTCTCGGGGCCAATCACACTGGCAGTCAGACTGCTGGAGCTCGGTTGACTTAGTGTCTCGGGGCCAGTCTACTGTCCATATGGATTAAGTGGATATATTTGGAATCAGTGAGCCTGTATGGCTAGAGTGTTGTTTAACACTATTTTTCTGAGGTTGCGATATTCTAGGGTTCTATGTGATCCTTCATAAAAGTTGATTTTCAGACAAAATATATAAAATGATTTTTTTGCATCTGTATGAACTTGCCTGTATATAAACATATTACTCATATACTGTTGACTGTATGCATTATCACTTAGAGTGTATGTATATGTATTATAGTAATTCACTCAGTGAGGTCTGACTCCCCTCCGTTGACTATTTTTCAGGAGAGTCAACTTCCTCAGACCTCAGTAGCAGGTCGATACGCCGGATTTCTTCCGCCCCGGCTTCTTTATGTAAATTATATACTTGAGTCTTATTTATTTTATCTAGACACTGCAGTAGTTGTGAAATAAAGTATTTGTTTTAAAGAGATGTATTATAGTAAAACTGGATTTGTATAAAGATTATACAT
Organism: Mallotus nudiflorus; assembly: GCA_947683625.1. NCBI lineage: Eukaryota > Viridiplantae > Streptophyta > Magnoliopsida > Malpighiales > Euphorbiaceae > Mallotus > Mallotus nudiflorus. Next base: position 235,639 of record CANTUR010001276.1, read on the forward strand.
TTATGAGATTATATATGCGATGTGATGAGTTTTGAATTAAATCCAGTTGATATGGATGATATTGTAATATTTATGATTTTTATTTTCCGCTGCATATTATATTTTTATGGTTATTATTGCATATTTATTTTATTTTTAGGCTTGCTACGGGTTCCGGATTCGAAAGAATTCCCGTTCCCTAGCGCCGGTCATGGCCCCTGTTTTGAGTCGTGACAAAGTTGGTATCAGAGCGAAGTTCGTATCAGAATGGAGTTCTGTGTCAGGTCTTAGTTTTGTGAGTTGTGGCCCTAGTTTTAAAGTTGTGTTTTATGTTGGACTACTGCAGTGTATTAGGTTCGAGTATGTCTTGATGAGTATTCCTTGCTGTAGTTTTCAGCGTTATTCCTCCGTTGTCTGTTTTGTCTGAATCTTTCCGTTTGTCTTTTCAGAATGAGGAGGCGAGCGCGTGTCGCTCCACCGGTCGTTGAGGCCGAGGATGATGAGTCTTTTCAGGATGAGGTTTTACCTCCTGAGCAGCCAGTTAGACGTAGAGGTCATGGCAGGGGTAGACCTCGAGGAGCGGCAGGTCGCCGTAGGCAGAGAGAGTTACAGGACGAGGAGCCTGTTGAGCCTGAGTTTGATGTTCCTGTTCCTCCTGTTGTTCAGCCTGTTCAGCCTGCCTATCAGCAGGGTATGTCTGACCCTGAGGCAGCTTTGTTCTATGCCAGAGTTGGCAGGATTGCTTTTGATGGGACTTCTGATCCTTTAGATTTTCTGCATGCGATTGAGACTAGGACTCGGACTGCTCATACCGAGTACCAGAGGATCATGATCGTTGAGTTGTCTGTCGAGGGACCAGCCTTGGATTGGTTTATTCAGATGATCCAGCCCTATATGATGACGATGACATGGGCTCAGTTTCGAGAGCGATTCATGAGGAGATTTTGTCCAGAGCCTCTTCGTTTGAGCTATCGTCTCCGTTTGACTAGTATTTCTCGTGGAGATCGATCAGTAGAGGAGTATACCCGAGAGTTCCTTCGTCTGGGTAGATATGCTGAGGATCTGATGCGAGATCAGTATTTCGCTGTTACTACCTATGTTACTGGTTTGGGTTCAGCTTTTGCTGGTATGCCTACAGCAGGTCTTACTCTCGAGTCGGTGATTGAGCTAGCTAAGGAGATCGAACTGAGGTTAGTTAGGCAGGGAGCGATGCCTGATTATTACCAGTTGGGAGTTCAGTCGAGTGGATTGCAGGCTACTCCGTATTCGAGTTTTCATGTTGGTTCGAGTAGTCAGCAGCGAGGTTCGACTCAGCAGAGTCAGAGACAGCAGCAGCGAGTGCATCGGAGCAGTAGACATGGTCGTGGAGGTCAGCGTAGATCATTCAGATTTGGGTCAGGTGCTTCGAGCAGCAGCAATGGTCATAGTTCTGGATCAGCGGCCAGTGTTTGTCAGACTTGTGGTAGAGTCCATCAGGGACCGTGTTATCTGACACCGTTGACATGTTTCAGATGCGGGCAGACAGGACATTTTGCCAGATTGTGTCCTTACCCCGGATATCAGCAGCAGCAAATTCCGCGATTCCCACAGCAGTCGATTGCTAGTGCAGCACCCGTGCCATTTTAGTTGCCACCAGCTCAGCATCAGAGTTCTACTCAGTTTGTTCCACAGCAGAGTCGTGGTAGAGGTACGAGAGGAGGTGCCAGAGGTGTTGGCCAGGCTTCTACCAGTCAACAGGGAGGTCGAGGCCAGGCCAGAGTTTTTCATCTGACTCAGCAGGATGCTCAGGCATCTAATGCAGTCGTGGCAGGTATTCTTTCTGTTTGTTACCTGGATGCTTTGGTTTTGTTTGATCCGGGTGCCACGCATTCGTTTATTTCTCCTGTTTTTGCTTCTAAATCTTGTTGGCAAGCTTCGAGGATGGCTTTTCCCTTGTCTGTTGCCACTCCTCTGAGTGATTCTTTGGACGCCGATATTGTTCTTTCTGGTTGTCCAGTTCTCGTGGGAGATAGAGAATTATCCGCCGATTTGATTTTGTTGGATGTGATGGAGTTTGATGTTATTTTGGGAATGGATTGGTTGTCTCAGCATTATGCCGTGGTTGATTGCAGGAATAAGGAGGTGATTTTCAGAATTCTTGGTGAAGTAGAATTTAAGTTTGTTGGTGACAGGAGTTCAGCACCTCAGAATCTTATTTCTGTTATTTCAGCTAGGAAGTTATTGAGGAAAGGTTGTCAGGGGTTTTTGGCATTGGTTAGGGATACGTCAGTGGAGAAGTTGTCACTCACAGATGTTCCTGTTGCTTGTGAGTTTCCTGATGTTTTTCCCGAGGAGTTGCCAGGTTTACCACCTCATAGAGAGATTGAGTTCTGTATAGATGTGGTTCCAGGTACTACTCCTATATCTATGCCACCCTGTCGTATGGCTCCTGCAGAGTTGAGAGAGTTGAAGGAGCAGTTGCAAGAGTTGTTGGAGAAGGGTTTTATTAGACCTAGTGTTTCTCCTTGGGGTGCACCAGTCTTGTTTGTGAAGAAGAAGGATGGTACCCTAAGACTGTGCATTGACTACAGAGAGTTGAACAAGGTGACAGTGAAGAACAAGTATCCTCTCCTGAGGATAGATGATTTATTTGATCAGCTCCAGGGTGCACAGTTCTTTTCTAAGGTTGACTTGAGGTCGGGTTATCATCAGCTGCGGATTAGTGAAGCTGATATTCCTAAGACAGCATTCCGCACTCGATATGGTCATTATGAGTTCCTGGTGATGTCTTTTGGTTTGACTAATGCACCAGCAGCTTTTATGGACCTGATGAACAGAGTATTCCGACCGTATGTGGATCAGTTTGTGGTAGTCTTCATTGATGATATACTAGTATATTCGAGGAGTATGGAAGAGCACGTATATCACTTGAGGATTGTACTACAGACACTGAGAGATCATCAGCTTTATGCTAAATTCTCGAAGTGTGATTTCTGGATGGAGAGTGTTTCTTTTCTTGGACACGTAGTGTCTAAAGAAGGTATTCAGGTTGATCCACAGAAGATTGAAGCAGTATCTGAGTGGCCTAGACCTACTTCAGTTACTGAGATTCGGAGTTTTCTGGGTTTAGCCGGGTATTATAGGCGGTTTGTGCAGGATTTTTCTAGGATTGCAGCCCCTATGACTCGCTTGACTCAGAAGAATGTTAGATTCGAGTGGTCAGAAGCTTGTGAGAATAGTTTTCAGTTGTTGAAGGAGAAGTTGACCACAGCGCCAGTATTAGCTTTGCCTAATAGTGTGGATAAGTTCACAGTTTACTGTGATGCCTCTAGAATTGGTTTTGGTTGTGTGTTGATGCAGAATGGAAGGGTGATAGCCTATGCTTCGAGGCAGTTGAAGAAGCATGAGTAGAACTATCCCACACATGATCTAGAGATGGCTGCAGTGATCTTTGCTTTGAAGATTTGGAGACATTATTTGTACGGGGTGACTTGTGAGATATTTACTGATCACAAGAGCCTTAAGTACATTTTCCAGCAGCGAGATTTGAATTTGAGGCAGAGAAGATGGTTGGAACTGTTGAAGGATTATGATTGCGAGATTCTTTACCATCCAGGTAAAGCTAATGTGGTAGCAGATGCCTTGAGTAGGAAGTCCTCAGGTAGTCTTGCTCACATCGGTGTTGAGAGGAGACCATTGATCCAGGAGTTGCATCTGATGGTGGATCAAGGTCTGATGATGAAGATCAGTAGATCAGGTGGACTGTTAGCTCAGTTTAAAGTACGATCTGTGCTAAGGGATAGGATTAAAGCAGCTCAGAGCCGAGATCCTATTCTGGAAGAGCTTGCAGAGAATGTCAGAGCAGGGAAGTTCACTGATTTCACACTTGATGATGATGGTGTGTTGTGGATCAGTGGTAGATTGTGTGTTCCTGATGTGGATGATTTGAGAGAGGAGATTTTAGAGGAAGCACATTCTACAGCCTACAGCGTTCATCCGGGTGTTACTAAGATGTACCACAGTATCAGAGATCTATACTGGTGGGATGGATTGAAGAAGGATGTTGCTGATTATGTTGCTAAGTGCTTGACGTGTCAGCAAGTGAAAGCCGAACATCAGAAGCCTTCTGGGAAGCTTCAGCCTCTTCCTATATGGATTTTGTGGTCGGTTTACCTCGTTCGAAGGATGGATACGATTCCATCTGGGTGATTGTAGACAGATTGACGAAGTCTGCACATTTCTTGCCTGTGAAAGCCACATATTCAGTTGCTAGATTGGCGAAGTTGTACGTGAAGCATATTGTATGCCTTCATGGAGTACCTGTGTCCATTGTGTCAGACAGAGGTTCGGTGTTTATTTCTCATTTTTGGCAGAAGTTGCAAGAAGCGATGGGCACTAGGTTGGATTTCAGTACTGCTTTTCATCCTCAGACAGATGGTCAGTCTGAGAGGACGATCCAGACACTGGAAGATATGTTGAGGATGTGTGTCTTGGATTTGAGAGGTAGCTGGGATGATCAATTGTCGCTTGTTGAGTTTGCATATAATAACAGCTACCATAGCAGTATTGGTATGGCACCATATGAGGCGTTGTATGGAAGGAAGTGTAGATCCCCGTTGAGTTGGGATGAGATTGGTGAGAGAGCTTTGACTGGATCAGAGATGGTTCAAGATGCTGCAGAGAAAGTCACCGTGATCAAGTGCAGGTTAGAGACCGCAATTAGCAGACAGAAGAGTTATGCGGATCCTAGGCGCAGAGATGTGGAGTTTCAGGTTGGAGATTTCGTTTTTCTGAAAGTATCTCCGATGAAGGGTGTGATGAGATTTGGCAGGAAGGGTAAGTTAGCACCGAGATATATTGGACCGTTTGAGATTCTGGAGAGAGTTGGCACTGTTGCATATCGGTTGGATTTGCCTCCGAGTATGTCACAGGTGCATCCAGTATTTCATATCTCGATGTTGAGGAAGTATATCTCAGATCCTTCACATGTGTTGCAACCTGAAAGTGTGGAAGTGAGTGAAGATTTGACGTTTGTGGAAGAACCTGTGGCGATCGTAGATTTTCAAGTTCGACAGTTGCGATCGAAGCAGATTCCGATGGTCAAGGTTTTGTGGCGTAGCGACAGAGTTGAAGAGCATACGTGGGAGACTGAAGCTGAGATGCGAGCTTCTTACCCGTATCTCTTTCCTTCCTGATTCTGTAATCTTCTTTTTGGAATTCGGGGACGAATTCTTGTAAGGGGGGAAGACTGTAATATCCCGTGTTTTTTTAAAATATTTTTACACTGTACCGGGATATACAGTGTCAATAATTTTTATGCATTATACGATATTTTTATGAGTTAATATGTATTTTAAACCTATTTTAATTACTGTGTCTTATATACAGTGTTTTACATAAAATTTTCCCGGGACTTTCATTTTCGGGGAAATTTCCACGTAAACAATGTATTATTAATTATTTTAAATGTATTTATGGGTTTGCATGAACTCATACATATTTTTAAATTATTAAATAAAGCCTGTGTGTGTATATTTATTTAATTAGGGTTTATTATTACCCTAATAATTTATTATTTATTTATTATTATTTGATTATTTTATTTATTATTAAATTATTAAAATTTATTATTTTATTATTAATTATTTATTAATATTTAATTATTTTAATTTATTTTATTTTTTTCTTTTTTTTTCTTTTCCTTTTTCTTTCTTTTTCTTTTTCTTTTTCTTTCCTTTTCTTTCTTTTTCTTTTTCTTCTTCTTCTTCTTTCTCTCCCGCGCCCGACGCCGACCACCATTTTCTCACCGCCGTTTCTCCCTCCTCCGGCCACCGTTTTCGACACCGCCGGTCTCTATCTTCTCCTTGAGCTCCGGTGAGTGTGATTCTAGCTTTGGTTTGAGCTAAAATGATCTAGAATTGCTTAGGTTTCGATTTGAAAATTTTGGCCTCTTTGGGTTTTCGATTTTTTTGAGCTTCGATTTGGATGATTCATGAAAAATTCCTTCACAAATGTTGTTCCTGGTAGCTTAATCTTCATGTATGAATTTTTACAGAATTTTTGGAGATTGTTTGGATTTTTGGGTATTTTTGAATATTTTAATATTATTTTCTAATTTTCGGAAATTAATTATTTAAATTATGAAATTGGAGTTTATGGTTGAATTAGGTGTTGAAATGAATTATAGAAATTTATTTGGAATTTTTATGAATTTCTAAGTATTTATTTTTAATTATTGAAGTTTATGTGATTTTGTAAAATTAAGTTAATTGTGTTTTAAATTGAATTTAATTGGTTAATTGAGTTTAATTATTGATATTATTGATAAATATGTTGAGAAAATTAATTTTGGATAATTGTATGATTTTTGGTGAATTTTTGAAGTAATTTAGGTATATATATATATATAGGGGTATTTTGGTAATTTTACCCTAAATTGTCTAAAAATGTAATTTAATTGGTTTTAATATTTATTTAAGGTATAAAAATGATTTCTACAAAATATTTAGTATTTTTAACTAATTAAAACTATTTTCCGGGAATTATTTTCAATTATATATATAATATACGGTTTTTCTAATAAAATGAGTTTTAATCGGTTTTTACAGTGTTTCAAGATTTATTATGTAATTTCTACATATGAAAGGTATTTTTATGATTTACGGATATTTTTGGTATATTTGAATATATATTCTGTGTTTGTGGACCCCGGTCGACAGATTGTAGTCTGGAGTCCGACCGAGGGGTTGTGATTGATTGTGGTGTTTATTTTTGAAGTGTATTTTCTTTGCAGGGTTGGCTCTACTCTTTTGAGTAGAGAGATGTCCGTTTTACAGGGGAGGTTCTGCCGGATTTTCGGTAGAATTCTCGTAAAACGTGATATCCAGTCGAACCCTAATTTCCGATTCTGTGTTGAATACTCTAGATTGAATTCTAGGATTTCTGTTAGGGTTATTCTGATATCGATTAATTATTTCTTGTTTAGTTGCGCCGAGACCGAGGGTTAGTGGACCAGGCCCGTCGGACCTGTCTCGTGGAGCGCATTAGGTGAGTTACTATATTATATATATATGCTTAGGATGCATGATTTAGAAAATGCATGTTTTATTTTGATTGAATATGCATAAATAACATGATTTATATTCAAGTATATTTTTGGTATATTTTTGGTATATAATAAATTATATACATGTTTTATTAATAAAATATATTTAAAATGTTTTTAAATATATTTTTAGTTTAATTCATGATTTGATTGGATTTATTTGACATATATATACTCAAAATATACCTGGTTTATGTTTGGTATATTTTCGGTATATATATGGTTTATATTGCTATTTCATTTATATCCATGCATCATTTATTTTTGTGAATGAATGTTTTATATTTAAGAATGAAGGATATCAATAGAACGTGCTACCTAGTGGGCAGCACTAGGACCGAGTACGTACCGGTACGCCTATAGTATTTAGGCTTTATTACTGACTATTTGTGGATATTGAATTGATTATGATTATTGATATGTGAGATGTGGTTTGGGGTGTGATTGCTGGAGCTCGGTTGACCAAGTGTCTCGGGGCCAATCACACTGGCAGTCAGACTGCTGGAGCTCGGTTGACTTAGTGTCTCGGGGCCAGTCTACTGTCCATATGGATTAAGTGGATATATTTGGAATCAGTGAGCCTGTATGGCTAGAGTGTTGTTTAACACTATTTTTCTGAGGTTGCGATATTCTAGGGTTCTATGTGATCCTTCATAAAAGTTGATTTTCAGACAAAATATATAAAATGATTTTTCTGCATCTGTATGAACTTGCCTGTATATAAACATATTACTCATATACTGTTGACTGTATGCATTATCACTTAGAGTGTATGTATATGTATTATAGTAATTCACTCAGTGAGGTCTGACTCCCCTCCGTTGACTATTTTTCAGGAGAGTCAACTTCCTCAGACCTCAGTAGCAGGTCGATACGCCGGATTTCTTCCGCCCCGGCTTCTTTATGTAAATTATATACTTGAGTCTTATTTATTTTATCTAGACACTGCAGTAGTTGTGAAATAAAGTATTTGTTTTAAAGAGATGTATTATAGTAAAACTGGATTTGTATAAAGATTATACATTTATGAGATTATATATGCGATGTGATGAGTTTTGAATTAAATCCAGTTGATATGGATGATATTGTAATATTTATGATTTTTATTTTCTGCTGCATATTATATTTTTATGGTTATTATTGCATATTTATTTTATTTTTAGGCTTGCTACGGGTTCCGGATTCGAAAGAATTCCCGTTCCCTAGCGCCGGTCATGGCCCCTGTTTTGAGTCGTGACACTCACAAGCAACAGGAACATTCGTGAGTGACAACTTCTCCACTGAAGTATCCCTGACCAATGCCAAATATCCCTGACAACCTTTCATCAACAACTTCCTAACCGTAATAGCAGAAATAAGATTCTGAGGTGCTAAACTCCTATCACCCACAAACTTAAAATCTTCTTCATCAGGAATTCTGAACGTCACCTCTTTATTCCTGCAATCTACCACAGCATAGTGCTGAGATAACTAATCCATTCCCAAAATAACATCAAACTCCATCACATCCATCAGAATCAAATCAGCTGGTAATTCTCTATCTCCCACGAGAACTGGACAACCAGAAAGAACAATATCGGTGTCCAAGGAATCGCTTAGAGGAGTGGCAACAGACAAAGGAAAAGCCATCCTCGAAGCTTGCCAACAAGATTTGGAAGCAAAAATAGGAGAAACAAACGAATGTGTGGCACCCGGATCAAATAAAACCCATGCATCTAGGTAACAAACAGAAACAATACCTGCCACGACTGTATTGGATGCCTGAGCATCCTGCTGAGTGAGATGAAAAACTCTGGCCTATCCTCGACCTCCCTGCTGACTGGTAGAAGCCTGGCCAACACCTCTGGCACCTCCTCTAGTACCTTTACCATGACTCTACTGTGGAACAAGCTGAGTGGAACTCTGATGCTGGGCTAGGGGCAACTAAAATGGCATGGGTGCAGCACTAGCAATCGACTATTGTGGGAATCACAGAATCTACGGTTACTGATACTGGAAATAAGGACACAATCTGGTAAAATTTCTTATCTGCCCGCATATGAAGCATGTCAGTGGTGTCAGATAACACGGTCCCTGATGGACTCTACCATAAGTCTGGCAAACACTGGCAGCTGATCCAGAACTACAACCACTGCTGCTGCTCAAAGCACCTTACCTAAATCTGAATGACCTATGCTGACCTCCACGACCATGTCTACTGCTCCGATGCACTCGCTGCTGCTGCCTCTGACTCTGCTGAGTCAGACCTCGCTGTTGATTACTCAAACCAACATGAAAAATAGAATATGGTGTAGTCTGCAATCCACTCGATTGAACTCCTAGCTGGTAATAATCAGGCATCGCTCACTGCCTAACTAGCCTCAGCTCAATCTCCTTGGCCAACTCAATCACAGACTCCAGAGTAAGGCCTACTGTAGGCATACCAGCAAATGCTGAACCCAATCCGGTGACATAGGTAGTGACTGCGAAATACTGGTCTCGCATCAGGTCCTCTGCATATCTACCCAGCCAAAGAAACTCTCGAGTGTACTCCTCTACAGATCGATCTCCATGAGAAATATTGGTCAATCGGAGACGATAGCTCATACGGAGAGGCTCTGGACAGAATCTCCTCATAAACCACTCTCGAAACTGAGCCTAGGTTATCGTCATCATATAGGGCTGGATCATCTGAATAAACCAATCTAGGGCTGGTCCCTCAATAGACAACTCGACGATCATAATCCACTGGTACTCAATGTGAGCAGTCCGAGTCCGAGTCTCGATCACATGCAGAAAGTCTAACGGATCAGAAGTCCCATCAAATGCAATCCTGCCGACTCAGGCATAGAACAAAGCTGCCTCAGGGTCAGACATACCTTGCTGATAGGCAGGCTGAACAGGCTGAACAACTGGAGGCACAAGAACATCAAACTCAGGCTCTACAGGCTCCTCGTCCTGTAACTCTCTCTGCCTACGGCGACCTGCTGCTCCTCGAGGTCTACCTCTGCCATAACCTCTCCATCTAACTAGCTGCTCAGGAGGTAAAACCTCATCCTGAAAAGACTCGTCATCCTCAGCCTCAACGATCGGTGGAGCGACACTGTCACGACCCAAAACAGGGGCCATGACCGGCGCTAGGGAACGAGAATTCTTTCGAATCCGGAACCCGTAGCGAGCCTAAAAATAAAATAAAACATGCAATAATAATAATAATAATATTTCACATAAATAATATACATAAAATCCCACAATTAATTTATAACTACTGCAGTGTCTATATCATAAAAATAAGACTCAAGTAAGCAATTTACATAAAGAAGCCGGGGCGGAAGAAATCCGGCGTATCGACCTGTTACTAAGGTCTGAAGATGTTGACTCTCCTGAAAAATAGTCAACGGAGGGGAGTCAGACCTCACTGAGTGAATTACTATAATATATATACATACACGCTAAATGACAATGCATACAGTCAACAGTATATATCTAATATGTATATATACAGGCAATTACACACAGATGCAATAAAATCATTATATATATATTTTTATTGAAAATCACGGTTTATGAAGGATCAAATAGAACCCTATGATATCGAAACCTCAATCAGTGTTAGACAACACTCTAGCCATACAGGCTCACTTAATCCAAATATATCCACTTAATCCATTTAGACAGTAGACTGGCCCCGAGACACTAAGTCAACTGAGCTCCAGTAGTCTGACTGCCAGTGTGATTGGCCCTGAGACACTTGGTCAACCGAGCTCCAGCAATCACACCCAAATCACATCTCATATATCATATAATCATATTCCATCAATATCCACAAATGGTTAGTAATATAGCCTAAATACTATAGGCGTACCGGTACGTACTCGGTCCTAGTGCTACCCACTAGGTAGCACGTTCTATCGATAACCTTCATTAATAAATATAAAACATTCATTCACAAAAATAAATGATGCATGAAGTTTAATAAAATATCAACATAAACCATATATATACTAGACATATACCAAAAGTAAACCAGGTATATTTCGAGTATATATACGTCAAATGAATCCAATCAAATTATAAATTAAGCTAGAAATATATTTAAAAACATTTTAAATATAATTTATTAACAAAACATGCATATAATTTAATATATACCAAAAATATACTTAAATACAAATCATATTATCTATGCATTTTAATCAAAATAAAACATATATTTCTAAATCATGCATCCTAAGCATATATATATAGTATAGTAACTCACCCTAGTGCGCTCCACGAGACGGGTCCGACGGGCCTGGTCCACTAGCCCTCGATCTCGGCGCAACTAAACAAACAATAAATAACCGACATTAGAATAAACCTAACAGAAATCCTAGATTTCGATCTAGAGTGTTAAACATAGAATCGATATCAGGGTTCGACCGGATATCACATTTTACGAGAATTCTACCAAAAATCCGACAGAACCTCCCCTGTAAAATGGACATCTCTCTACTCAAAAGAGTAGAGCCGACCCTGCAAGGATATACACTTCGAAAAACTACACAGAGCACAATCAAAATCCCACAGTCGGACTCCAAACTACAGTCCACCGACCGGGGTCCACAAACACAGAATAATTCAGGAAATACCAAAAATATCCTTATAACATAGAAATTCATTTTATAAGTAGAAATTACATAATTAACCTTAAAACACTGTAAAAATCGGTAAAAACTCATTTTATTAGAAAAATCGTATTTTATATATATATTTGAAAATAATTCATGAAAAATAGTTTTAATTAGTTAAAAATACTAAATAATTTGTAGAAATCATTTTTATACCTTAAATAACTATTAAAACTAATTAAATTTCATTTTTAGCCAATTTTATGTAAAATTACCAAAATACCCCTATATATATAAATATACTAAAATTACTTCAAAAATTCACCAAAAATTATAAAATTATCCAAAATTAATTTTCTCAACATATTTATCAATAATATTAATAATTAAACTCAATTAACCAATTAAATTCAATTAAAAACATAATTAACCTAATTTTCCCAAAATTACATAAACTCAAATAATTCAAAATAAATACTTAGAAATTCATAAAAATTCCAAATAAATTCCTATAATTCATTTCAACACCTAATTTAACCATAAAACACAATTTCATACTTTAAATAATTAATTTCCAAAAATTAGAAAATAATAATAAAATATTCAAAAATACCCAAAAATCCAAATAATCTCCAAAAATTCCACAAAAATTCCCACATGAAGACTAAGCTACTAGGATCAACATTTGTGAGGAGAGTTTTCATGAATCAATCAATTCGAAGCTCAAAAAAATCAAAAACCCTAATATGGCCGAATTTGAAAATTCAAAACCTAAGCAAATCATGACCATTTAAGCTCAAACCAAAGCTAGAATCATACTCACTGGAACTCAAGAAGAAGAAAGAGACCAGCGGTGTCAAAAATGGTGGCCGAAATCATCATCGACGACGAGGAGAAGAAATTTCGGCCAAAAGAAGAGAAGAGGTTACCGGCGCCGGAGAAGAAGGCTGCTGGCGGCGGGGGACGACTGAGGACGACGGTGGCAAACTGGGAGGCACACCGACAGTAGGGGATCAGCGTGACAGACGGTGGTTGGTGGTGAGGGGGTGGTTGGGCGCGGGAAGGAGAAGAAGAAGAAGAAAAAGAAAAGAAAAAAAAAAGAAAAGAAAAAAAAAGAAAAAAAAGAAAAAAATAATTTTAATAAAATATTTGAAAAAATCACACCCACAAACTTAATATTTAATATTTTAAAATTTAATATTAATTAAAAATCATTAAATAACACATAAACAAATAATTAATTAATAAAATATTAGAGTAATATACTAAACCCTAATTAAATAAATATTTACACGCATAGGCTTTATTTAGGATTTTAAAATACGTATGAGTTCATGCAAGTCCAAAAATATATTTAAAATAATTAATAATAAAATATTTACGTGAAAATTTCCTCGAAAATGCAAGTCCTGGGAAAATTTTACGTAAAGTACTGTAAACAATACACAATAATTAAAATAGGTTTTAAATACATATCAACTCATAAAAATATCATATAATATACATATGGAAATTATTAACACTGCATATCCCGATATAGTGTAAAAATATTTTGAAAACACGGGATATTACAGTCTTCCCCCCTTACAAGAATTCGTCCCCGAATTCCAGAAAGAAAAGATTATAGAATCAGGAAGGAAAGAGATACGGGTAAGAAGCTCGCATCTCAGCTTTAGTCTCCCACGTATGCTCCTCGACTCTGTTGCTACGCCACAGAACCTTGACCATCGGAATCTGCTTCGAACGCAACTGTCGAATTTGATAATCTACGATCGCCACAGGTTCTTCCACAAACGTCAAATCTTCACTTACTTCTACACTGTCAGGCTGCAACACATGTGAAGGGTCTAAGATATACTTCCTCAACATCGAGATATGAAATACTGGATGCACTTGTGACATACTTGGAGGCAAATCCAACCGATATGCAACAGTGCCAACTCTCTCCAGAATCTCAAACGGTCCAATATACCTCGATGCTAACTACCCTTCCTGCTAAATCTCATAACACCCTTCATCGGAGATACCTTCAGAAAAATAAAATCTCTAACCTGAAACTCCACATCTCTACGCCTAGGATCCGCATAACTCTTTTGTCTGCTAACTGCGGTCTCTAATCTGTGCTTAATCACGGCGACTTTCTCTGCAGCATCCTGAATCATTTCAGGTCCAGTCAAAGCTCTCTCACCAATCTCATCCCAATTCAAAGGGGATCTACACTTCCTTCCATATAACACCTCATACGGTGCCATACCAATACTGCTATGGTAGCTGTTATTATATGCAAACTCAACGAGTGGTAAATAATCATCCCAGCTACCTCCCAAATCCATGACACACATCCTCAACATATCTTCCAGTGTCTGGATCGTCCTCTTAGATTGACCATCTGTCTGAGGATGAAAAGCAGCACTGAAATCCAACCTAGTGCCCATTGCTTCCTGCAACTTCTGCCAAAAATGAGAAGTAAACACTGAACCTCTATCTGACACAATGGACACAGGTACTACATGAAGGCACACAATATGCTTCACGTACAACTTCGCCAATCTAGCAACTGAATATGTGGCTCTCACAGGCAAGAAATGTGCAGACTTCGTCAACCTGTCTACAATCACCCAGATGGAGTCGTATCCATCCTTCGAACGAAGTAAACCGACCACAAAATCCATAGCTATCCTTTCCCACTTCCACTCGAGAATAGGAAGAGGTTGAAGCTTCCCAGAAGGCTTCTGATGTTCGGCTTTCACTTGCTGACACGTCAAGCACTTCGCAATATAATCAGCGACATCCTTCTTCAATCCGTCCCACCAGTATAAATCCCTGATACTGTGGTATATCTTAGTAACACCTGGATGAACGCTGTAACCTGTAGAATGTGCTTCCTCTAAAATCTCCTCTCTCAAGTCATCCACATCAGGAACACATAATCTACCACTGATCCACAACACACCATCATCATCGAGTGTGAAATTAGTGAACTTCCCTGCTTGAACATTCTCTGCAAGCTCTTCCAGAATAGGATCTCGGCTCTGAGCTGCTTTAATCCTATCCCTCAGTACAGATCATACTTTAAATTGAGCTAGCAGTCCACCTGATCTACTTATCTTCATCATCAGACCTTGATCCACCAACAGATATAACTCTTGGATCAATGGTCTCCTCTCAACACCGATGTGAGCAAGACTGCCTGAGGACTTCCTACTCAAGGCATCTGCTACCACATTAGCTTTACCCGGATGATCTAAGATCTCGCAATCATAATCCTTTAACAATTCTAACCATCTCCTCTGCCTCAAATTAAAATCTCTCTACTGAAAATGTACTTAAGGCTCTTATGATCAGTAAATATCTCACAAGTCACCCCATACAAATAATGTCTCCAAATCTTCAAAGCAAAGATCATTGCAGCCATCTCAAGATCATATGTAGGATAGTTCTGCTCATGCTTCTTCAACTGCCTAGAAGCATATGCTATCACCCTTCCATTCTGCATCAGCACACAACCAAGTCCAACTCTAGAGGCATCATAATAAACTGTGAACTTATCCACACTATTAGGCAAAGCTAACACTGGCGCTGTGGTCAACTTCTCCTTCAACAACTGGAAACTATTCTCACAAGCTTCTGACCACTTGAATCTAACATTCTTCTGAGTCAAGCGAGTCATAGGGGTTGTAATCCTGGAAAAATCCTACATAAACCGCCTATAATACCCGGCTAAACCTAGAAAACTCCGAATCTCTGTGACAGAAGTCGGTCTAGGCCACTCAGATACTGCCTCAATCTTCTGTGGATCAACCTGAATACCTTCTTTAGACACTACGTGTCCAAGAAAAGAAACACTCTCAATCCAGAAATCACACTTCAAGAATTTAGCATAAAGTTGATGATCTCTCAATGTCTGTAGTACAATCCTCAAGTGATATACATGCTCCTCCATACTCCTCGAATATATCAGTATATCATCAATGAAGACTACTATAAACTGATCCACATACGGTCTGAATACCCTGTTCATTAAGTCCATAAAAGCTGCTGGTGCATTAGTCAAACCAAAAGACATCACCAGAAACTTATAATGGTCATATCGAGTGCGGAACGTTGTCTTAGGAATATCAGATTCACTGATACGCAGTTGATGATAACCCGAGCTCAAGTCAACCTTAGAAAAGAACTGCGCACCCTGTAGCTGGTCAAACAAGTCATCTATCCTCGGGAGAGGATACTTGTTCTTTACTATTACCTTATTCAGCTCTCTGTAGTCAATGCACAGTCTCAGGGTACCATCCTTCTTCTTCACAAACAGGACTGGTGCACCCCAAGGAGAAACACTGGGTCTGATAAAACCTTTATCCAATAACTCTTGCAACTGCTCCTTCAACTCTCTCAACTCTGCAGGAGCCATTCTATAGGGTAGCATAGATATAGGAGTAGTACCTAGGACTACATCTATACAGAATTCAATCTCTCTATGAGGTGGTAAACCTGGCAACTCCTCAGGAAAAACATCAGGAAACTCACAAGCAATAGGAACATCTGTGAGTGACAACTTCTCCACTGATGTATCCCTAACCAATGCCAAATATCCCTGACAACCTTTCTTCAATAACTTCCTAGCCGTAATAGCAGAAATAAGATTCTGAGGTGCTGAACTCCTATCACCAACAAACTTAAAGTCTGCTTCATCAGGAATTCTAAACGTCACCTCTTTATTCCTGTAATCTACCACTGCATAGTGCTGAGATAACCAATCCATTCCTAAAATAACATCAAACTCCATCACATCTAACAAAATCAAATCAGCGGGTAATTCTCTATCTCCCACGAGAACTGGACAACCTAAAAGAACAATATCGGTGTCCAAGGAATCGCTCAGAGGAGTGGCAACAGACAAAGGAAAAGCCATCCTCGAAGCTTGCCAACAAGATTTAGAAGCAAAAATGGGAGAAACAAATGAATGTGTGGCACCTTGATCAAACAAAACCCAAGCATCCAGGTAACAAATAGAAACAATACCTGCCACGACTGCATTAGATGCCTGAGCATCCTGCTGAGTGAGATGGAAAACTCTGGCCTGACCTCGACCTCCCTGCTGACTGGTAGAAGCCTGGCCAACACCTCTGGCACCTCCTCTAGTACCTCTACCATGACTCTGCTGTGGACCAAACTGAGTGGAACTCTGATGCTGAGCTGGAGGTAACTGAAATGGCACGGGTGCAGCACTAGCAATCGACTGCTGTGGTAATCACGAAATCTGCGGCTGCTGATACCCGGAATAAGGACACGATCTGGCAAAATGTCCTGTCAGCCCGCATCTGAAGCATGTCAGTGGTGTCAGATAACACGGTCCCTGATGGACTCTACCACAAGTCTAGCATACACTGGCCGCTGATCCAGAACTACGACCACTGCTACTGCTCGAAGCACCTGACCCAAATCTGAATGATCTACGCTGACCTCCACGACCATGTCTACTGCTCCGATGCACTCGCTGCTGCTGCCTCTGACTCTTCTGAGTCGGACCTCACTGCTGACTACTCTAACCAACATGAAAACTCGAATACGGAGTAGCCTGCAATCTACTCAACTGAACTCCTAGCTGGTAGTAATTAGGCATCGCTCCTTGCCTAACTAGCCTCAGCTCGATCTCCTTGGCTAACTCAATCACAAACTCCAGAGTAAGGCCTGTTGTAGGCATACCAGCAAAAGCAGAACCCAAACCAATAACATATGTAGTGACAGCAAAGTATTGATCTCGCATCAGATCCTTTGCATATCTACCCAGACGAAGAAACTCTCGGGTGTACTCCTCTACAGATCGATCTCCATGAGAAATACTGGTCAAACGAAGATGATAGCTTAAACGAAGTGGCTCTGGATAAAATCTCCTCATAAATCGCTCTCGGAACTGAGCCCATGCCATCGTCATCATGTAAGGCTGGATCATCTGAATGAACCAATCTAATGCTGGTCCCTCAACAGACAACTCGATGATCATTATCCGCTGATACTCGGTGTGAGCAGTCCGAGTCCTAGTCTCAATCGCATGCAGAAAATCTAATGGATCGGAAGTACCATCAAAAGCAATCCTGCCAACTCGGGCATAGAACAAAGCTGCCTCAGGGTCAGACATACCCTGTTGATAGGAAGGCTGAACAACTGGAGGAATAGGAACATCAAACTCAGGCTCTACAGGCTCCTCGTCCTGTAACTCTCTCTACCTACGGTGACCTGCCGCTCCTCGAGGTCTACCTCTGCCACGACCTCTACGTCTAACTGGCTGCTCAGGAGGTAAAACCTCATCCTGAAAAGACTCATCATCCTCGGCCTTAACGACCGGTGGAGCGACACGCGCTCGCCTCCTCATTCTGAAAAGACAAACGAAAAGATTCAGACAAAATAGACAACGAAGGAATAACGCTAAAAACTAAGCAAGGAATACTTATCAAGACATACTCGAACCTAATTCACTGCAGTAGTTCAACAGAAAACACAACTTACAAAACTAAGCCTTGACACAGAACTCCGCTCTGATACCAACTTTGTCACGACCCAAAACAGGGGCCATGACTGGCGCTAGGGAACGGAAATTCTTTTGAATCCGGAACCCGTAGCAAGCCTAAAAATAAAATAAAACATGCAATAATAATAATAACAATATTTCACATAAATAATATACATAAAATCCCATAATTAATTTACAACTACTGCAGTGTCTAGATCATAAAAATAAGACTCAAGTAAGCAGTTTACACAAAGAAGCCAGGGCGGAAGAAATCCGGCGTACCGACCTGCTACTGAGGTCTGAAGATGTTGACTCTCCTGAAAAATAGTCAACGGAGGGGAGTCAGACCTCACTGAGTGAATTACTATAATATATATACATACACACTAAATGACAATGCATACAGTCAACAGTATATATCTAATATGTATATATACAGGCAATTACACACAGATGCAATAAAATCATTTTATATATATTTTTATTGAAAATCACGGTTTATGAAGGATCAAATAGAACCCTATGATATCGAAACCTCAATCAGTGTTAGACAACACTCTAGCCATACAGGCTCACTTAATCCAAATATATCCACTTAATCCATTTAGATAGTAGACTGGCCCCGAGACACTAAGTCAACCGAGCTCCAGCAGTCTGACTGCCAGTGTGATTGGCCCCGAGACACTTGGTCAACCGAGCTCCAGCAATCACACCCAAATCACATCTCACATATCACATAATCATATTCCATCAATATCCACAAATGGTTAGTAATATAGCCTAAATACTATAGGCGTACTGGTACGTACTCGGTCCTAGTGCTGCCCACTAGGTAGCACGTTCTATCGATATCCTTCTTTAATAAATATAAAACATTCATTCACAAAAATAAATGATGCATGAAGTTCAATAAAATATCAACATAAACCATATATATACTAGACATATACCAAAAATAAACCAGGTATATTTCGAGTATATATACGTCAAATGAATCCAATCAAATTATAAATTAAGCTAGAAATATATTTAAAAACATTTTAAATATAATTTATTAACAAAACATGCATATAATTTAATATATACCAAAAATATACTTAAATACAAATCATATTATCTATGCATTTTAATCAAAATAAAACATATATTTCTAAATCATGCATCATAAGCATATATATATAGTATAGTAACTCACCCTAGTGCGCTCCACGAGACGGGTCCGACGGGCCTGGTCCACTAGCCCTCGGTCTCGGTGCAACTAAAAAAATAATAAATAACCGACATTAGAATAAACCTAATAAAAATCCTAGAATTCGATCTAGAGTATTAAACATAGAATCGATATCAGGGTTCGACCGGATATCACGTTTTACGAGAATTCTATCAAAAATCCGACAGAACCTCCCCTGTAAAACGGACATCTCTCTACTCAAAAGAGTAGAGCCGACCCTGCAAGGAAACACACTTCGAAAAACTACACAGAGCACAATCAAAATCCCACGGTCGGACTCCAAACTACAGTCCACCGACCGGGGTCCACAAACACAAAACAATTCAGGAAATACCAAAAATATCATTATAACATAGAAATTCATTTTATAAGTAGAAATTACATAATTAACCTTAAAACACTGTAAAAACCGATAAAAACTCATTTTATTTGAAAAATCGTATATTATATATATAATTGAAAATAATTCACGAAAAATAGTTTTAATTAGTTAAAAATACTAAATAATTTGTAGAAATCGTTTTTATACTTTAAATAACTACTAAAACCACTTAAATTACATTTTTAGCCAATTTAGGGTAAAATTACCAAAATACCCCTATATATATAAATATACTATAATTACTTCAAAAATTCACCAAAAATTATACAATTATCCAAAATTAATTTTCTCAATATATTTATAAATAATATCAATAATTAAGCTCAATTAACCAATTAATTTCAATTAAAAACATAATTAACCCTAATTTCCCAAATTTACATAAACTTCAATAATTCAAAATAAATACTTAGAAATTCATAAAAATTACAAATAAATTCCTATAATTCATTTAAACACCTAATTTAACCATAAAACACAATTTCATAATTTAAATAATTAATTTCCGAAAATTAGAAAATAATAATAAAATATTCAAAAATACCCAAAAATCCAAAAAATCTCCAAAAATTCCACAAAAATTCCCACATGAAGATTAAGCTACTAGGATCAACATTTGTGAAGGGATTTTTTATGAATCAATCAATTCGAAGCTCAAAAAAATCAAAAACCCTAATATGGCCGAATTTGAAAATTCAAAATCTAAGCAAATCAAGACCATTTAAGCTCAAATCAAAGCTAGAATGACACTCACCGGAGCTCAAGGAGAAGAAAGAGACCGGCGGTGTTAAAAATGGTGGCCAGAATCGTCGTCGACGGCGAGGAGAAGAAATTTCGGCCAAAAGAAGAAAAGAGGCTGTCGGCGCCGGAGAAGAAGGCTGCTGGCGACGGGGGACGGCTGAGGACGACGGTGGCAAGCCGGGAGGCACACCGACAGTAAGGGATCGGCGTGACAGATGGTGGTTGGTGGTGAGGGGGTGGTCGGGCGCGGGAAGGAGAAGAAAAAAAAGAAAAAGAAAAAGAAAAAGAAAGGAAAAGAAAAAGAAAAGAAAAAGAAAAGAAAAAGAAAAAGAAAAAAAAAGGAAAAATAATAAAAAAATAATTTTAATAAAATATTTGAAAAAATCACACCCACACACTTAATATTTTATATTTTAAAATTTAATATTAATTAAAAATAATTAAATAACACATAAACAAATAATTAATTAATAAAATATTAGGGTAATATACTAAACCCTAATTAAATAAATATTTACACGCACAGGCTTTATTTAGGATTTTAAAATACGTATGAGTTCATGCAAGTCCAAAAATATATTTAAAATAATTAATAATAAAATATTTACGTGAAAATTTCCCCGAAAATGCAAGTCTCGGGAAAATTTTACGTAAAGTACTGTAAACAATACACAATAATTAAAATAGGTTTTAAATACATATCAACTCATAAAAATATCATATAATATACATATGGAAATTATTAACACTGCATATCCCGGTACAGTGTAAAAATATTTTAAAAACACGGGATATTACAGACATGCACTCGCCTCCTCATTCTGAAAGGACAAATGGAAAGATTCAGACAAAACAGACAACATAGGAATAACGTAGAAAACTAAAGCAAGGAATACTTATCAAGACATACTTGAGCCTAATTCATTGCAGTAGTTACAAAAAAAAATAATTTAAAAACAAGGGCCACAACTCACACAACTAAGCCCTGACACAAAACTCCGCTCTGATACCAACTTTGTCATGACCCAAAACAGGGGCCATGACCGGCGCTAGGGAATGGGAATTCTTTCGAATCCGAAACCCATAGCAAGCCTAAAAATAAAATAAATCATACAATAATAATAATAATAATAATATAATAATTAAATAAAATACTGTGCAGCGGAATAAAGTCATAAATATAAAAATAATAATCCACCACCAGGGAATTTAAATCAATTTCTCATCTCATATATAGATAAACTCTTTAATACAAGTTTCAGTTCAAATTCTTAAAATACATATCTCATATAGATACAATACATCAACCTCCGAAACAACCATAACTACTGCAGTGTCTAGATCATAAAATAAAACTCAATACTCAGATAAGCAGTTTACATAAAGAAGCCGGGGAGGAAGAAATCTGGCGTACAGGCTTGCGACTGAGGTCTGAAGACGATGACTCTCCTGAAAAATAGTCAACGGAGGGGAGTCAGACTTCACTGAGTGAATTACTATAATATATATACATGCATACTAAATGACAATGCATACAGTCAACAGTATGTATCTAATATGTATATATACAGGCAAATACATACAGATGCAATAAAATCATTTTATATATTTTTATTGGAAATCACAGTTCATGAAGGATCAAATAGAACCCTAGAATATCGCAACCTCAAAACAGTGTTAGACAACACTCTAGCCATACAGGCTCACTTATTCCAATATATTCACTTATTCCATTTAGACAGTAGACTGGCCCCGAGACACTAAGTCAACCGAGCTCCAGCAGTCTGACTATTAGTGTGATTGGCCCCAAGACACTTGGTCAACCGAGCTCCAGCAATCACACTCCCAAATTATATCACACATCAAATAATCATATCCAATCAATATCCACAAATGGTTAGTAATATAGCCTAAATGCTATAAGCGTACCGGTATGTACTCGGTTCTAGTGCTGCCCACTAGGTAGCACGTTCTATTGATATCCTTCATTATAATTATAAAACATACATTCATAAATAAATGATGCATGTAATTGAATAAAATAGCAACATAAACCATATATATACTAAAAATATACCAAAAGTAAACCAAGTATATTTTGAGTATATATACGTCAAAGAATTCCATATAGATTACAAAATAAACTAGAAATATACTTAAAAACATTTTAAACATAATTCATTAGCAAAACATGCATATAATTTAAAATATACCGAAAATATACTAAAAATAAACCAAAATAAACTGAAGTAATAATTGAATTATTTATGCATATTTAATCAGAATAAAACATACATTTCTAAATCATGTACCCTAAGCACATATATATATAATAGTAACTCATACTTAGTGCGCTCCTCGAGATGGGTCCAACGGGCTTGGTCCACTAGGCCTCGATCTCGGCGTAACTAAACAAACAATAAATAATGGACATCAGAATAAACCTAACAGAAAATCCTAGAAACTCGATCTAGAATATTAGACACAGAAACAGAATTAGGGTTTGACCGCACATCACGTTTTATGAGAATTCTATCAAAAATTCGACAGAACCTCCCTTGTAAAACGGACATCTCTCTACTTAAAGAGTAGAGCCGGCCCTGCAAAGAAATGCACTTCAAAAATAAACGCAAAATTATAATCACAACCCCTCGGTCGGACTCCAAACTACAGTCTACTGACCGGGGTTCACAATCCATAAAATAATTATAAAAATACCAAAAATGCCCTTATATCATAGAAATACATTTAATAAGTAAAAATTATGTAATTAACCCCTAAACACAGTAAAAACCGATAAAAACTCATTTTATTAGAAAAATCATATATTATATATATATAATTGAAAATAATTCACGAAAAATAGTTTTAATTAATTAAAAATACTAAATAATTTGTAGAAATCATTTTTATACCTTAAATAATTATTAAAACCAATTTAATTACATTTTTAGTCAATTTAGGGTAAAATTACCAAAATACCCCTATATATATAAATATACTA
Organism: Mallotus nudiflorus; assembly: GCA_947683625.1. Taxonomy (NCBI): domain Eukaryota; kingdom Viridiplantae; phylum Streptophyta; class Magnoliopsida; order Malpighiales; family Euphorbiaceae; genus Mallotus; species Mallotus nudiflorus. The sequence goes on from CANTUR010001276.1 coordinate 259,157, forward strand.
AAATTACTCCAAAAATTCACCAAAAATAGTATAATTATCCAAAATTAATTTTCTCAACATATTAATCAATAATATCAATAATTAAACTCAATTAACTAATTAATTTCAATTAAAAACACAATTAACCCTATTTTCCAAAAATTACATAAACTAATTAAATTCAAAATAAATACATAGAAATTCATAAAAATTCCAAATAAATTCCTATAATTCATTTTAACACCTATATTTATCATAAAACATAATTTCATAATTTATTTAATTAATTTTCGAAAATTAGAAAATAATATTAAAATATTCAAAAATACCCAAAAATCAAAATAATCTCCAAAAATTCTAAAAAAAATTCATACATGAAGATTAAGCTAAGGGGAACAACATTTGTGAAGGAATTTTTCATGAATCAATCAAATTGAAGTTAAAAAAAATTCAAGAACCCTAATAGGCCGAAATTGCAAAATCGAAACCTAAGCAAATCAAGACCATTTTAAGTGAAACAAAGCTTGGAATCACACTCACCGGAGCTCAAGGAGAAGAAATATACCGGCGGTGTTGTAAACGGTGGCCAAAAACGTCGTGATCGATGGTGGCCAAAGTTTCGGCTTCCCGAGCTAATTCTGGCCAAAACTCGACGGAATAGGGCGCTGTTGGCGGCGGGGAAGGCTGGGGAAGGAGGTGGCACGCCGGGAGGCACACCGACGGTAAGGGAACGGCGTGAAAGTGGCCGGATTCGCATGGGGAAGGTGATCGGGGAAGAAGGAGCTTTGGGTGGCAATTTTGTAAATAACTCAAACTTCAATTTTTGTTTTAATATTAAATGTATATATGTATATATATATATATATATATATACTTTACACTATATATTAAAATAATATAAAATCACACACATTAAATATACACCACACACATATAATTTAATATTTTAATAATTTAATACTAAATAAAAATAATTAAATAACAATAAAACTAATAAATAAATAATAAAATAATAGCGTAATTAATCAAACCCTAATTAAATAAATACACATATATACGTTATTTAGTATTTAAAAATATATATGAGTTCATGCAAGTCTGTAAATCTAATTAAAATAATTAATGGTAAATTATTTACGTGAAAATTTCCCCGAAAATGCAAGTCCCGGGAAAATTTTACGTAAAGCACTTAAAATAATATACAATAATTAAAATAAATTTTAAATACATATCAACTCGTAAAAATATCATAATATATATACAAAAATTATTAACACTGCATATCTCGATGAAATATTAAAACATTTAAAAACACGGGATATTACAGTGAAGGTGAGTGGAAGGTATAGTGACACGTATAACATTCTTTAAGGAAAAGAAAATGAAACTCAAATCATGTGTCACTAATGAAGCAAACAAAACAACATTGAATGCTCTTAAAATCAGAGAGAAATCATTTCCAAAAAGGTAGTAGTGCAAATTGCAAAGTTTAGAAAGAATCAGAAATTTATTAATATCACAGTTACTAGTTAATCTTACACAACATTAGTGACTACCCATTATCTATATCCTTTTAGTTATGACACAAGAATAATCACTGCTGTGATTTATAAGAGCAAAAGTAAATTTAATCCCTTTTATATAAACAAAAATATTAAGACCATGTCTTCAAGAACAAAACTAAAGGGTATTTTAATATGTAATAAAAGAAATGATATGATCCAATAATTGCCCAATTCAATATAAGCATACATCAATGCATATAGCCAATAGCCTTAATCATTTTTTTCCTCAAGTTCTTGCAATGTGACCACACAAAAAGAACACTTTTGACATATATTTTGAAATAGAAAATTAATATATAATGATAATGGCATACAAATAAATAAATAAAAAAGGGAGCTCGATTCTTGTCTTTTTAAAGCAAGATCAAGAAGTTCAACAACCAAGAAAATAAGAACAATCTTCAAAATCCTAAAAATCTAATTCTTAGTTTTTTCTGAAGTACAATGAATTAATAAAGAAAAGGCAACAAAAGAACTCAAAAAAATGTTCAAAGATCATAACTTTCTTGATTAGAGATACAAAAAAGAAGTACTTAAAAATTGATATCATGCACCACCATTATTGCTCGTTTGCTATTGGGTATGGGGCGAAAGGGAAAAGCATAGAATTGGTAAAAGAGAATTGTCTATTAAGGTAAGCGAAGAGAGGTTTTCCATTGACAAAAACTAAAAATATGAAAGGAGAAGACAGATCAAAGCTGTCACGACCCAAAACAGAGGTCATGACCAGCGCTAGGGAACGAGAATTCTTTTGAATCCAGAACCCTTAGCAAGCCTAAAAATAAAATAAACATGCAATAACAATAACAACAACTTTTAATGCAGTGGAAATAAAATCATAGTTATCAAAATAAAAATCCATATCTCATATATAGATAAATCCTTTGATACAAGTTTCAGTTCAATTTCTCAAAATACATAACTCACACAAATATAATACATAAAACCTATAATTTATTTACAACTACTGCAGTGTCTAGATTATAAAAATAAAACTCAAGACTCAGATAAGCAGTTTACATAAAGAAGCCGGGGCGGAAGAAATCCGGCGTACAGGCCTGCTACTGAGGTCTGAAGAAGAAGACTCTCCTGAAAAATGGTCAACAGAGGGGAGTCAGACCTCACTGAGTGAATCACTATAATATATATGCATGCATACTAAATGACAATGCATACAATCAACAGTATATATCTAATATGTATATATACAGGCAAATACACACAGATGCAATAAAATCATTTTATATATTTTTACTGAAATTCACAGTTTATGAAGGATCAAATAGAACCCTAAAATATCGCGACCTCAAAACAGTGTTAGACAACACTCTAGCCATACAGGCTCACTTATTCCAAAATATTCACTTATTCCATTTAGACAGTAGACTGGCCCCGAGACACTAAGTCAACCGAGCTCCAACAGTTTGACTGTCAGTGTGATTGGCCCCGAGACACTAGGTCAACCGAGCTCCAGCAATCACACTCCCAAATCACATCACACATCAGATAAATCAATTCCAATCAATATCCTCAAACTGGTTAGTAATATAGCCTAAATGCTATAAGCGTACCAGTACGTACTCGGTCCTAGTGCTGCCCACTAGGTAGCACGTTCTATTGATATCCTTCATTTTTAAATATAAAACATACATTCATAAAAATAAATAATGCATGAATTTAAAATAAATAGCAACATAAACCATATATATACTAGAAATATACCAAAAATAAACCAGGTATATTTCGAGTATATATACGTCAAATAAATCCAGATAGATTACGAAATAAACTAGAGATATATTCAAAAACATTTTAAACTTAATTTATTAGCAAAACATGCATATAATTGAAAATATACTGAAAATAAACCCAAGATAAACCAAAAATAAACTAAAAATAAACTTAAATACTAATCAAATTATTTATGCATATTTAATCAAAATAATACATACATTTCTAAATCATGCACCCTAAAGCATATATATATAAAATAGTAACTCACACTTAATGTGCTCCTCGAGATGGGTCCGACGGGCCTGGTCCACTAGGCCTCGGTCTCGACGCAACTAAACAAACAATAAATAATAGACATCAGAATAAACCTAATAGAAAATCCTAGAAACTCGATCTAGAATATTAAACACAGAATCAGAATTAGGGTTTGACCGGACATCACGTTTTACGAGAATTCTACCAAAAATTCGACAGAACCTCCCCTGTAAAATGGACATCTCTCTACTTAAAGAGTAGAGCCGGCCCTACAAAGAAACGCACTTCGAAAAACAGACACAGAAACACATCCACAACCCCTCGATCGGACTCCAAATTACAGTCTACCGATCGAAGTCCACAATTCACAGAGTAATTATAAAATACCAAAAATGCCCTTATATCATAGAAATACATTTAATAAGTAGAAATTACATAATTAACCTTAAAACACAGTAAAAATCGATAAAACTCATTTTATTTAGAAAAATCGTATATTATATATATAATTTGAAAATAATTCACGAAAATTAGTTTTAATTAGTTAAAAATACTAAATAATTTGTAGAAATCATTTTTATACCTTAAATAACTATTAAAACCAATTTAATTACATTTTTAGTCAATTTAGGGTAAAATTACCAAAATACCCATATTTATATATATATACTAAAATTACTCCAAAAATTCACCAAAAATCATATAATTATCCAAAATTAATTTTCTCAACATATTTATCAATAATATCAATAATTAAACTCAATTAAATAATTAATTTAAATTAAAAACATAATTAACCTAATTTTCCAAAATTACATAAACTAATTAAATTCAAAATAAATACATAGAAATTCATAAAAATTCCAAATAAATTTCTATAATTCATTTAAACATCTATATTTATCATAAAACACAATTTCATAATTTATTTAATTAATTTCCGAAAATTAGAAAATAATAATAAAATATTCAAAAATACCCAAAAATCAAAATAATCTCCAAAAATTCTACAAAAATTTACATAAGTATATTAAGCTACTAGGATCAAAATTTGTTAAGGGACTTTTCATGAATCAATCATTTGAAGCTAAAAAAAATTCGAAAATCATTTATGGCCGAAATTGAAAAATTGAGAAAAACCATACCAAATCAAGTTTTGAGCTTAAACAAAGCTTGGAATCATCTTCTATGGCTTCAAGGGAGTCCAAAAACACCAGAATGAAGGAATTTGGTGGCCGAAATAGTGAGGTGTGAAGAAAATGGGACTTTCAGCCAAAAATGGAAGAAAACAAATTGGCCGGCGCCGGGGAAGACGATCGGAGTGGCGAGGCAGTGGAGGAGGACGACGACACGTAGGGGAGGCACTCTGACGGTCGGTGATCGGACGGCGAGGGTGAGGGTTGATGGAGGAGGGTCAGGGAGAAGAAGGAAAATGGAAGAGAAAAGAAAAGAAATAAAAAAAAGTTGTATATATATATATATATATATATATATATATATATATATATATATATTATAATATTAATAATAGTTTAATAATTTATAATGTAGTATATTAATATAATACTTAGAAAAATTATCCACCACACACATAATTCAATATTTTAAAATTTAATACTAAATAAAAATAATTAAATAACAATAAAACTAATTAATAAATAATAAAATATTAGGGTAATTAATTAAACCCTAATTAAATAAACAAGTACACATATATACGTTATTTAGTATTTTAAAAATATATATGAATTCATGCAAGTCCATAAATCTAATTAAAATAATTAATAGTAAATTATTTACGTGAAAATTTCCCCAAAAATAGAATTCTCGGGAAAATTTTATGTAAAATACTATAAAGAATAGACAATAATTAAAATATGTTTTAAATACATATTAACTTGTAAAAATATCATAATTATATACAAAATTATTAACACTGCATATCCCGATGCAGTATTAAAATATTTAAAAACACGGGATATTACAAAAGCAGAGGGTGGAACATAAAAATGGATGACTTAAAGGAAAAGAGCTATGTTTTTGCGTTAGAGAAAAGGGAGCATTCGTGTAATTATTTTACCATTATCGAACATGCGTGTAAATTTAGAAAACTTGGGGTATTTTTATTGTTTTGTTTTTGTTTTGGGGTATTTATGAAAAAACCCCTAGAATTTATATTCCATTAAAGTAAAAAATTTTAAAGTACTTAATTTTTTTTGAATAATTACATATTATATGGGTGGATGGGGGAGTGGGGTTTGAACCCTCCACAACTAATAGGCTAAGCCACACATGCAGATGATTAAACCATATGAACTAAGTTATGTTGGTAAAGTACTTAATTTGATTCAATTTGATTTTAAAATTAAATTTTTTAAATTTAACTTATAGATGAACTTTATAATTGTAGGGGGAGAATTGCTATTTGCTCTTTATGTTTTGGCCTATTATACTATTTCATCCCTAATATTTGAAAAAAAAAACTTATTCATCCCTGATATCTGCAAAATCATGTACTATTTCTTCCCTAAAGAAGGACTGATGAGTGTTAACTATTGTAAATGTCAGGGATGAATAAGCATTTTTTCAAATATCATGGATGAAGTAGTGTAATAGACCAAAACATAGGGGGCAAATAGCAATTTTCCTTATTTATAGTATAAGATAGGATTGCCCTAATTGAATACATACCATAAAATTATGGGCACTTTGCTTACATTTTATCAAGCAAAGTGTTGTAGTTGAAATAAAAGCTAAAAATTATATATAGTAGTAGATATATTATAATGATTATTTAGCTTTTTTATTTTAATTTTTTACATAAAATTGTTAAAAATATATAAATTTAATATGTTAGAATGGAATTGTTTTATTTACAATTTTCTCGAGCCATCTTTTAAGATCTTGTGTTTTGGACATGTCTATTAAAATTGTTATATTATGCAGAATCTAAATAATAAAAATTTGCAAATGAGGCAATTCCTATATGTGCAAGAGTTGCTCATTCTATGACTAATTTTCAAAAATGGAATTCAATTTCAGATTTTCTTTATCATGTAATTGCTCAAGAGAGTTAATGAATTCAATTATTTACTGTTAAAAAAAGTATATATAATTATTTTTATTTTAAAGAGTCTGACCCAATTTAAAAATTAAAAAATTTTCAAAATTCCATAAACATATAAGCTCATTTTTTTCAATTGAATCAAATAATCTTAAGCTTATGTTAGTCATCTTAGATGTTCAAACTCTATTAATCTATATAATGTTGATCACCAAATTGACATTGTTCATCTATAATGTTACAACTAGCCTTTGATTTCAGTGATATTTTAATTTTTCCATTGTTAAAATCTAAGCAGCCTCCTCAAGAAAACAAAACAACGCCATTTTTTTTACTATTTATGCCTTTTATGAAGCTTGGAAACATTGTCATTTTGCAGCCATTTTGTGCTTAGACGGTTGCACCCCTCATTTTTCTTTGAAAATCTAATGCTTTAAGTGTTGTTTTGGACATATTGCTAGGCCCTTTATATTTACAAGACCCACCCAATTTACTTACTACCATGGATTTGATATGTTTTTGTAATATCCCGTGTTTTTTTTAAAAATATTTTTTACACTGTACCGGGATATGCAGTGTCAATAATTTTGAATATATATACGATATTTTTATGAGTTGATATGTATTTTAAACCTATTTTAATTACTGTCTATTATTTTCAGTGTCTTACGTAAAATTTTCCCGGGACTTTCATTTTCGGGGAAATTTCCACGTAAACAATGTAGTATTAATTATTTTAAATGTATTTACGAGTTTGCATGAACTCATACATATTTTTAAATTATTAAATAAAGCTTGTGTGTGTATATTTATTTAATTAGGGTTTATTATTACCCTAATATTTTATTATTTATTTATTATTATTTGATTATTTTATTTATTATTAAATTATTAAAATTTATTATTTTATTATTATTTATTTATTAATATTTAATTATTTTAATTTATTTTATTTTTTTTCTTTTTCTTTTTTTTTCTTTTCCTTTTTCTTTCTTTTTCTTTTTCTTTCTCTTTCCTTTTTCTTTCTTTTTCTTTTTCTTCTTCTTCTTCTTCTTCTTCCCGTGGGTGCCCGACGCCACCATTTCTTCTCACCGTCGTTTCTCCCTCATCCGGCCATCGTTTTCGACACCGCCGGTCTCTATCTTCTCCTTGAGCTCCGGTGAGTGTTATTCTAGCTTTGGTTTGAGCTAAAACGGTCTAGAATTGCTTAGGTTTTGAGTTGAATATTTCGGCCACTTTTGGTTTTCGATTTTTTTGAGCTTTGATTTGGATGATTCATGGAAACTTCCTTCACAAATGTTGTTCCTGGTAGCTTAATCTTCATGTATGAATTTTTACAGAATTTTTGGAGGTTGTTTGGATTTTTGGGTATTTTTGAATATTTTAATATTATTTTCTAATTTTCGGAAATTAATTATTTAAATTATGAAATTGGAGTTTATGGTTGAATTAGGTGTTGAAATGAATTATAGAAATTTATTTGGAATTTTTATGAATTTCTAAGTATTTATTTTTAATTATTGAAGTTTATGTGATTTTGTAAAATTAAGTTAATTGTGTTTTAAATTGAATTTAATTGGTTAATTGAGTTTAAATATTGATATTATTGATAAATATGTTGAGAAAATTAATTTTGGATAATTGTATGATTTTTGGTGAATTTTTGAAGTAATTTAGGTATATATATATATATAGGGGTATTTTGGTAATTTTACCCTAAATTGTCTAAAAATGTAATTTAATTGGTTTTAATATTTATTTAAGGTATAAAAATGATTTCTACAAAATATTTGGTATTTTTAACTAATTAAAACTATTTTTCGGGAATTATTTTCAATTATATATATAATATACGGTTTTTCTAATAAAATGAGTTTTAATAGGTTTTTACAGTGTTTCAAGATTTATTATGTAATTTCTACGTATGAAATGTATTTTTGTGATTTAAGGATATTTTTGTTGTATCTGGAATGTTGTTCTGTGTTTGTGGACCCCGGTCGACAGATTGTAGTCTGGAGTCCGACCGAGGGGTTGTGATTGATTGTGGTGTTTATTTTTGAAGTGTATTTTCTTTGCAGGGTCGGCTCTACTCTTTTGAGTAGAGAGATGTCCATTTTACAGGGGAGGTTCTGTCGGATTTCCGGTAGAATTCTCGTAAAACGTGATATCCAGTCGAACCCTAATTTCCGATTCTGTGTTGAATACTCTAGATTGAATTCTAGGATTTCTGTTAGGGTTATTCTGATGTCGATTAATTATTTCTTGTTTAGTTGCGCCGAGACCGAGGGTTAGTGGACCAGGCCCGTCCGACCCGTCTCGTGGAGCGCATTAGGTGAGTTACTATATTATATATATATGCGTAGGATGCATGATTTAGAAAATGCATGTTTTATTTTGACTGAATATGCATAAATAACATGATTTATATTCAAGTATATTTTTGGTATATAATAAATTATATACATGTTTTATTAATAAAATATATTTAAAATGTTTTTAAATATATTTTTAGTTTAATTCATGATTTGATTGAATTTATTTGACGTATATATACTCAAAATATACCTGGTTTATGTTTGGTATATTTTCGGTATATATATGGTTTATATTGTTGATTTATTTAAATTCATGCATCATGTATTTGTGAATGAATGTTTTATTATTTATTACTGAAGGATATCAATAGAACGTGCTACCTAGTGGGCAGCACTAGGACCGAGTACGTACCGGTACGCCTATAGTATTTAGGCTTTATTACTGACTATTTGTGGATATCGATTTGATTATGATTATTGATATGTGTGAGATGTGGTTTAGGTGTGATTGCTGGAGCTCGGTTGACCAAGTGTCTCGGGGCCAATCACACTGGCAGTCAGACTGCTGGAGCTCGGTTGACTTAGTGTCTCGGGGCCAGTCTACTGTCTAAATGGATTAAGTGGATATATTTGGAATCAGTGAGCCTGTATGGCTAGAGTGTTGTTTAACACTATTCTTCTGAGGTTGCGATATTCTAGGGTTCTATGTGATCCTTCATAAAAGTTGATTTTCAGACAAAATATATAAAATGATTTTTCTGCATCTGTATGAACTTGCCTGTATATATACATATTACTCATATACTGTTGACTGTATGCATTATCACTTAGAGTGTATGTATATATATTATAGTAATTCACTCAGTGAGGTCTGACTCCCCTCCGTTGACTATTTTTCAGGAGAGTCAACTTCCTCAGACCTCAGTAGCAGGTCGATACGCCGGATTTCTTCCGCCCCGGCTTCTTTATGTAAATTGTCTACTTGAGTCTTATTTATTTTATCTAGACACTGCAGTAGTTGTAAATTAAAGTATTGGATTTTATGTATTTGTTTTAAAGAGATGTATTATAGTAAAACTGGATTTGTATAAAGATTATACATTTATGAGATTATATATGCGATGTGATGAGTTTTGAATTATATCCAGTTGATATGGATGATATTGTAATATTTATGATTTTATTTTCCGCTGCATATTATATTTTTATGGTTATTATTGCATTTTTATTTTATTTTTAGGCTTGCTACGGGTTCCGGATTTGAAAGAATTCCGTTCCCTAACGACCGGTCATGGCCCCTGTTTTGGGTCGTGACAAAGTTGGTATCAGAGCGAAGTTCGTATCAGAGTGGAGTTCTGTGTCAGGGCTTAGTTTTGTGAGTTGTGGCCCTAGTTTTAAAGTTGTGTTTTCTGTTGGACTACTGCAGTGTATTAGGTTCGAGTATGCCTTGATGAGTATTTCTTGCTGTAGTTTTCAGCGTTATTCCTCTGTTGTCTGTTTTGTCTGAATCTTTCCGTTTTGTCTTTTCAGAATGAGGAGGGCGAGCGCGTGGTCGCTCCACGGTCGTTGAGGCCGAGGATGATGAGTCTTTTCAGGATGAGGTTTTACCTCCTGAGCCGCCAGTTAGACGTAGAGGTCGTGGCAGGGGTAGACCTCGAGGAGCGGCAGGTCGCCGTAGGCAGAGAGAGTTACAGGACGAGGAGCTAGTTGAGCCTGAGTTTGATGTTCCTGTTCCTCCTGTTGTTCAGCCTGTTCAGCCTGCCTATCAGCAGGGTATGTCTGACCCTGAGGCAGCTTTGTTCTATGCCAGAGTTGGCAGGATTGCTTTTGATGGTACTTCTGATCCTTTAGATTTTCTGCATGCGATTGAGACTAGGACTCGGACTGCTCATACCGAGTACCAGAGGATCATGATCGTTGAGTTGTCTGTTGAGGGACCAGCCTTGGATTGGTTTATTCAGATGATCCAGCCCTATATGATGACGATGACGTGGGCTCAGTTTCGAGAGCGATTCATGAGGAGATTTTGTCCAGAGCCTCTTCGTTTGAGTTATCGTCTTCGTCTGACTAGTATTTCTCGTGGAGATCGATCAGTAGAGGAGTATACCCGAGAGTTTCTTCGTCTGGGTAGATATGCTGAGGATCTGATGCGAGATCAGTATTTCGCTGTTACTACCTATGTTACTGGTTTGGGTTCAGCTTTTGCTGGTATGCCTACAGCAGGTCTTACTCTCGAGTCGGTGATTGAGCTAGCTAAGGAGATTGAGCTGAGGTTAGTTAGGCAGGGAGCGATGCCTGATTATTACCAGTTGGGAGTTCAGTCGAGTGGATTGCAGGCTACTCCGTATTCGAGTTTTCATGTTGGTTCGAGTAGTCAGCAGCGAGGTTCGACTCAGCAGAGTCAGAGACAGCAGCAGCAAGTGCATCGGAGCAGTAGACATGGTCGTGGAGGTCAGCGTAGATCGTTTAGATTTGGGTCAGGTGCTTCGAGCAGCAGCAGTGGTCGTAGTTCTGGATCAGCGGCCAGTGTTTGTCAGACTTGTGGTAGAGTCCATCAGGGACCGTGTTATCTGACACCGTTGACATGTTTCAGATGCGGGCAGACAGGACATTTTGCCAGATCGTGTCCTTATTCCGGATATCAGCAGCAGCAGATTCCGCGATTCCCACAGCAGTCGATTGCTAGTGCAGCACCCGTGCCATTTCAGTTACCACCAGCTCAGCATCAGAGTTCTACTCAGTTTGTTCCACAGCAGAGTCGTGGTAGAGGTACTAGAGGAGGTGCCAGAGGTGTTGGCCAGGCTTCTACCAGTCAGCAGGGAGGTCGAGGCCAGGCTAGAGTTTTTCATCTGACTCAACAGGATGCTCAGGCATCTAATGCAGTCGTGGCAGGTATTCTTTCTGTTTGTTACCTGGATGCTTTGGTTTTGTTTGATCCGGGTGCCACGCATTCATTTGTTTCTCCCATTTTTGCTTCTAAATCTTGTTGGCAAGCTTCGAGGATGGCTTTTCCCTTGTCTCTTGCCACTCCTCTGAGTGATTCTTTGGACGCCGATATTGTTCTTTCTGGTTGTCCAGTTCTCGTGGGAGATAGAGAATTATCCGCCGATTTGATTTTGTTGGATGTGATGGAGTTTGATGTTATTTTGGGAATGGATTGGTTATCTCAGCACTTTGCCGTGGTTGATTGCAGGAATAAGGAGGTGACTTTTAGAATTCCTGGTGAAGAAGATTTTAAGTTTGTTGGTGACAGGAGTTCAGCACCTCAGAATCTTATTTCTGTTATTTCAGCTAGGAAGTTGTTGAGGAAAGGTTGTCAGGAGTTTTTGGCATTGGTTAGGGATACGTCAGTGGAGAAGTTGTCACTCACAGATGTTCCTGTTGCTTGTGAGTTTCCTGATGTTTTTCCCGAGGAGTTGCCAGGTTTACCACCTCATAGAGAGATTGAGTTCTGTATAGATGTGGTTCCAGGTATTACTCCTATATCTATGCCACCCTATCGTATGGCTCCTGCAGAGTTGAGAGAGTTAAAGGAGCAGTTGCAAGAGTTGTTGGATAAGGGTTTTATCAGACCTAGTGTTTCTCCTTGGGGTGCACCAGTCTTGTTTGTGAAGAAGAAGGATGGTACCCTGAGACTGTGCATTGACTATAGAGAGCTTAATAAGGTGACAGTGAAGATCAAGTATCCTCTCCCGAGGATTGATGATTTATTTGATCAGTTACAGGGTGCACAATTCTTTTCTAAGGTTGACTTGAGGTCGGGTTATCATCAGCTGCGGATCAGTGAAGCTGATATTCCTAAGACAGCGTTCCGCACTCATTATGGTCATTATGAGTTTCTGGTGATGTCTTTTGGTTTGACTAATGCACCAGCAGCTTTTATGGACCTGATGAACAGAGTATTCCGACCGTATGTGGATCAGTTTGTGGTAGTCTTCATTGATGATATACTGGTATATTCGAGGAGTATGGAAGAGCACGTATATCACTTGAGGATTGTACTACAGACACTGAGAGATCATCAGCTTTATGCTAAATTCTCGAAGTGTGATTTCTGGATGGAGAGTGTTTCTTTTCTTGGACACGTAGTGTCTAAAGAAGGTATTCAAGTTGATCCACAGAAGGTTGAAGCAGTATCTGAATGGCCTAGACCTACTTCAGTTACTGAGATTCGGAGTTTTCTGGGTTTAGCCGGGTATTATAGGCGGTTTGTGCAGGATTTTTCCAGGATAGCAGCCCCTTTGACTCGCTTGACTCAGAAGTATGTTAGATTCGAGTGGTCAGAAGCTTGTGAGAATAGTTTTCAGTTGTTGAAGGAGAAGTTGACCACAGCGCCAGTATTAGCTTTGCCTAATAGTGTGGATAAGTTCACAGTTTACTGTGATGCCTCTAAAATTGGTCTTGGTTGTGTGTTGATGCAGAATGGAAGGGTGATAGCCTATGCTTCGAGGCAGTTGAAGAAGCATGAGCAGAACTATCCTACACATGATCTAGAGATGGCTGCAGTGATCTTTGCTTTGAAGATTTGGAGACATTATTTGTACGGGGTGACTTGTGAGATATTTACTGATCACAAGAGCCTTAAGTACATTTTCCAGCAGCGAGATTTGAATCTGAGGCAGAGAAGATGGTTGGAATTGTTGAAGGATTATGATTGCGAGATTCTTTACCATCCGGGTAAAGCTAATGTGGTAGCAGATGCCTTGAGTAGGAAGTCTTCAGGTAGTCTTGCTCACATCGGTGTGGAGAGGAGACCATTGATCCAGGAATTGCATCTGATGGTAGATCAAGGTCTGATGATGAAGATTAGTAGATCAGGTGGACTGTTAGCTCAGTTTAAAATACGATATGTGCTAAGGGATAGGATTAAAGCAGCTCAGAGCCGAGATCCTATTCTGGAAGAGCTTGCAGAGAATGTCAGAGCAGGGAAGTTCACTGATTTCACACTCGATGATGATGGTGTGTTGTGGATCAGTGGTAGATTGTGTGTTCCTGATGTGGATGATTTGAGAGAGGAGATTTTAGAGGAAGCACATTCTACAGCCTACAGCGTACATCCGGGTGTTACTAAGATGTACCACAGTATCAGAGATCTATACTGGTGGGATGGATTGAAGAAGGATGTTGCCGATTATGTTGCTAAGTGCTTGACGTGTCAGCAAGTGAAAGCCGAACATCAGAAGCCTTCTGGGAAGCTTCAGCCTCTTCCTATTCCCGAGTGGAAATGGGAAAGGATAGCTATGGATTTTGTAGTTGGTTTACCTCGTTCGAAGGATGGATACGATTCCATCTGGGTGATTGTAGACAGATTGACGAAGTCTGCACATTTCTTGCCTGTGAAAGCCACATATTCAGTTGCTAGATTGGCGAAGTTGTACGTGAAGCATATTGTATGCCTTCATGGAGTACCTGTGTCCATTGTGTCAGATAGAGGTTCAGTGTTTACTTCTCGTTTTTGGCAGAAGTTACAGGAAGCGATGGGCACTAGGTTGGATTTCAGTACTGCTTTTCATCCTCAGACAGACGGTCAGTCTGAGAGGACGATCCAGACACTGGAAGATATGTTGAGGATGTGTGTCTTGGATTTGGGAGGTAGCTGGGATGATCATTTGTCGCTTGTTGAGTTTGCATATAATAACAGCTACCATAGCAGTATTGGTATGGCACCGTATGAGGCGTTGTATGGAAGGAAGTGTAGATCCCCGTTGAGTTGGGATGAGATCGGTGAGAGAGTTTTGACTGGACCAGAGATGATTCAAGATGCTGCAGAGAAAGTCACCGTGATCAAGCGCAGGTTAGAGACCGCAGTTAGTAGACAGAAGAGTTATGCGGATCCTAGGCGCAGAGATGTGGAGTTTCAGGTTGGAGATTTCGTTTTTCTGAAAGTATCTCCGATGAAGGGTGTGATGAGATTTGGCAGGAAGGGTAAGTTAGCACCGAGATATATTGGACCGTTTGAGATTCTGGAGAGAGTTGGCACTGTTGCATATCAGTTGGATTTGCCTCCGAGTATGTCACAGGTGCATCCAGTATTTCATATCTCGATGTTGAGGAAGTATATCTCAGATCCTTCACACGTGTTGCAACCTGACAGTGTGGAAGTGAGTGAAGATTTGACGTTTGTGGAAGAACCTGTGGCGATCGTTGATTTTCAAGTTCGACAGTTGCGATCGAAGCAGATTCCGATGGTCAAGGTTCTGTGGCGTAGCGACAGAGTTGAGGAGCATACGTGGGAGACTGAAGCTGAGATGCGAGCTTCTTACCCGTATCTCTTTCCTTCCTGATTCTGTAATCTTGTTTTTAGAATTCGGGGACGAATTCTTGTAAGGGGGGAAGACTGTAATATCCCGTGTTTTTTTTAAAAATATTTTTTACACTGTACCGGGATATGCAGTGTCAATAATTTTGAATATATATACGATATTTTTATGAGTTGATATGTATTTTAAACCTATTTTAATTACTGTCTATTATTTTCAGTGTCTTACGTAAAATTTTCCCGGGACTTTCATTTTCGGGGAAATTTCCACGTAAACAATGTAGTATTAATTATTTTAAATGTATTTACGAGTTTGCATGAACTCATACATATTTTTAAATTATTAAATAAAGCTTGTGTGTGTATATTTATTTAATTAGGGTTTATTATTACCCTAATATTTTATTATTTATTTATTATTATTTGATTATTTTATTTATTATTAAATTATTAAAATTTATTATTTTATTATTATTTATTTATTAATATTTAATTATTTTAATTTATTTTATTTTTTTTCTTTTTCTTTTTTTTTCTTTTCCTTTTTCTTTCTTTTTCTTTTTCTTTCTCTTTCCTTTTTCTTTCTTTTTCTTTTTCTTCTTCTTCTTCTTCTTCTTCCCGTGGGTGCCCGACGCCACCATTTCTTCTCACCGTCGTTTCTCCCTCATCCGGCCACCGTTTTCGACACCACCGGTCTCTATCTTCTCCTTGAGCTCCGGTGAGTGTTATTCTAGCTTTGGTTTGAGCTAAAACGGTCTAGAATTGCTTAGGTTTTGAGTTGAATATTTCGGCCACTTTTGGTTTTCGATTTTTTTGAGCTTTGATTTGGATGATTCATGGAAACTTCCTTCACAAATATTGTTCCTGGTAGCTTAATCTTCATGTATGAATTTTTACAGAATTTTTGGAGGTTGTTTGGATTTTTGGGTATTTTTGAATATTTTAATATTATTTTCTAATTTTCGGAAATTAATTATTTAAATTATGAAATTGGAGTTTATGGTTGAATTAGGTGTTGAAATGAATTATAGAAATTTATTTGGAATTTTTATGAATTTCTAAGTATTTATTTTTAATTATTGAAGTTTATGTGATTTTGTAAAATTAAGTTAATTGTGTTTTAAATTGAATTTAATTGGTTAATTGAGTTTAAATATTGATATTATTGATAAATATGTTGAGAAAATTAATTTTGGATAATTGTATGATTTTTGGTGAATTTTTGAAGTAATTTAGGTATATATATATATATAGGGGTATTTTGGTAATTTTACCCTAAATTGTCTAAAAATGTAATTTAATTGGTTTTAATATTTATTTAAGGTATAAAAATGATTTCTACAAAATATTTGGTATTTTTAACTAATTAAAACTATTTTTCGGGAATTATTTTCAATTATATATATAATATACGGTTTTTCTAATAAAATGAGTTTTAATAGGTTTTTACAGTGTTTCAAGATTTATTATGTAATTTCTACGTATGAAATGTATTTTTGTGATTTAAGGATATTTTTGTTGTATCTGGAATGTTGTTCTGTGTTTGTGGACCCCGGTCGACAGATTGTAGTCTGGAGTCCGACCGAGGGGTTGTGATTGATTGTGGTGTTTATTTTTGAAGTGTATTTTCTTTGCAGGGTCGGCTCTACTCTTTTGAGTAGAGAGATGTCCGTTTTACAGGGGAGGTTCTGTCGGATTTCCGGTAGAATTCTCGTAAAACGTGATATCCAGTCGAACCCTAATTTCCGATTCTGTGTTGAATACTCTAGATTGAATTCTAGGATTTCTGTTAGGGTTATTCTGATGTCGATTAATTATTTCTTGTTTAGTTGCGCCGAGACCGAGGGTTAGTGGACCAGGCCCGTCCGACCCGTCTCGTGGAGCGCATTAGGTGAGTTACTATATTATATATATATGCGTAGGATGCATGATTTAGAAAATGCATGTTTTATTTTGACTGAATATGCATAAATAACATGATTTATATTCAAGTATATTTTTGGTATATAATAAATTATATACATGTTTTATTAATAAAATATATTTAAAATGTTTTTAAATATATTTTTAGTTTAATTCATGATTTGATTGAATTTATTTGACGTATATATACTCAAAATATACCTGGTTTATGTTTGGTATATTTTCGGTATATATATGGTTTATATTGTTGATTTATTTAAATTCATGCATCATGTATTTGTGAATGAATGTTTTATTATTTATTACTGAAGGATATCAATAGAACGTGCTACCTAGTGGGCAGCACTAGGACCGAGTACGTACCGGTACGCCTATAGTATTTAGGCTTTATTACTGACTATTTGTGGATATCGATTTGATTATGATTATTGATATGTGTGAGATGTGGTTTAGGTGTGATTGCTGGAGCTCGGTTGACCAAGTGTCTCGGGGCCAATCACACTGGCAGTCAGACTGCTGGAGCTCGGTTGACTTAGTGTCTCGGGGCCAGTCTACTGTCTAAATGGATTAAGTGGATATATTTGGAATCAGTGAGCCTGTATGGCTAGAGTGTTGTTTAACACTATTCTTCTGAGGTTGCGATATTCTAGGGTTCTATGTGATCCTTCATAAAAGTTGATTTTCAGACAAAATATATAAAATGATTTTTCTGCATCTGTATGAACTTGCCTGTATATATACATATTACTCATATACTGTTGACTGTATGCATTATCACTTAGAGTGTATGTATATATATTATAGTAATTCACTCAGTGAGGTCTGACTCCCCTCCGTTGACTATTTTTCAGGAGAGTCAACTTCCTCAGACCTCAGTAGCAGGTCGATACGCCGGATTTCTTCCGCCCCGACTTCTTTATGTAAATTGTCTACTTGAGTCTTATTTATTTTATCTAGACACTGCAGTAGTTGTAAATTAAAGTATTGGATTTTATGTATTTGTTTTAAAGAGATGTATTATAGTAAAACTGGATTTGTATAAAGATTATACATTTATGAGATTATATATGCGATGTGATGAGTTTTGAATTATATCCAGTTGATATGGATGATATTGTAATATTTATGATTTTATTTTCCGCTGCATATTATATTTTTATGGTTATTATTGCATTTTTATTTTATTTTTAGGCTTGCTACGGGTTCCGGATTCAAAAGAATTCCCGTTCCCTAGCGCCGGTCATGGCCCCTGTTTTGGGTCGTGACAGTTTTTGTTATTAACAAGTGATTTTTTTTACTAATTATTGGTTTTTTGTTATTTTTGACTTTTAAAATTTCTTAGATTTATTTTTTTTAATTTAAATCTTTATCTATACTAATATATAAATCTAGATTGAACAGTGAAATCCACAATCCATTAATTTTAAAATCGCACCGCTCTGTCACTCCCCACACTTGTATAAGAAATGACATCATCTGTTTAAACTATGAAAAATTGATCACAATTCATATTAACTAATTGGTTTAGGACTATGTGGATGTAGATATTGTAATATCCCGTGTTTTTAAATATTTTTATACTGCATCGGGATATGCAGTGTTATAATTTTTAAATTTGATATTGATATTTCATAAGTTGTTGATTAATTAAAATTTATTTTTAATTGATTATTATTATTTTGAATACTTTACGTAAACTTTTCCCGGGACTTGCATTTTCGGGGAAGTTTTCACGTAAATAATTTATTATTAATTATTTTGAATAGATTTTTGGACTTGCATGAACTCATACATATTTTTAAAATACTAGATAACGTGTATATGTGTATTTATTTATTTAATTAGGGTTTAATTTATTACCCTAATATTTTATTATTTATTTATTTGGTTTATTGTTATTTAATTATTTTCATGTAGTATATAAATTATTAGACTATTAAATATGTGGTGTGCAAATTTTTTCAAGTATTTTATTTATACACCATATTATAATATATATATTTTTATATTATTTTTTCTTTTTCTTTTTTTCTTTTTCTTTTTCTTTTCTTTTTCTTTTCTTTTCTTTTTCTTTTCTTCTTCTTTCTCCTTTCTTCCCGAAACCCATCCCTTCTCCCCCTCACCGCTGCAACTTCCGATCGCCTACCGTTGGTGTGCCGCCAGCTGCTCCGTCACCCCTAGTCTCCTTCCCCGGCGTCGGCTAGCTCCATTTCCACCATTTTTGGCCGAGAGTTCAAGCTCCAACGTGTCTTCCTCCTCCGGCCACCAAACTTCACATTTCCGGTGTCTTTGGACTCCTCTAGCAACGGTAATCTTGATTCTAGCTTTAGTTTGAGCTCAAATTCCCTTGATTTCCTTGTTTTTTGATTTTTCTCATTTTGGCTGAATTAGGTTTTTGATTTTTTTTTGAATTTTTCTTGTTTATTCATGATAAATTCCTTAACAAATGTTGTTCCCCTTAGCTTAATCTACATGTATGAATTTTTTTATAATTTTTGGAGATTATTTTGATTTTTGGGTATTTTTGAATATTTTAATATTATTTTCTAATTTTTGAAAATTAATTAATTAAATTATGAAATTGTGTTTTATGATAATTATAGGTGTTTAAATGAATTATAGGAATTTATTTTGAATTTTTATGAATTTCTATGTATTTATTTTGAATTATTTAAGTTTATGTAATTTTGGAAAATTAGGTTAATTGTGTTTTTAATTGAAATTAATTGGTTAATTGAGTTTAATTATTGATATTATTGATAAATATGTTGAGAAAATTAATTTTGGATAATTATACTATTTTTGGTGAAATTTTGAATGAATTTTAGTATATTTATATATATAGGGGTATTTTGGTAATTTTACACAAAATTGTCTAAAAATGTAATTTAATTGGTTTTAATAGTTATTTAAGGTATAAAAATGATTTATAAAAATTATTTAGTATTTTTAACTAATTAAAACTATTTTTCGTGAATTATTTTCAATTATATATATAATATACGATTTTACTAATAAAATGAGTTTTTATCGGTTTTTACTGTGTTTAAAGGTTAATTATGTAATTTTTACTTATAAAATGTATTTCTGTGATTTAAGGGTATTTTTGGTATTTCTGAAATTGTTCTGTGATTGTGGACCCCGGTCGGTAGACTGTAGTTTAGAGTCCGACCGAGGGGTTGTGTTTGTGTTTCGAAGTGTATTTCTTTGCAGGGTCGGCTCTACTCTTTGAGTAGAGAGATGTCCATTTTACAGGGGAGGTTTTGCCAAATTTTTGGTAGAATTCTCGTAAAACGTGATGTCCAGTCGAACCCTAATTTCGATTCTGTGTTTAATATTCTAGATCGAGTTCTAGGATTTTCTATTAGGTTTATTCGGATTTCTGTCATTATTGTTTGTTTAGTTGCGCCGAGACCAAGGCCTAGTGGACCAGACCCGTCAGATCTATCTCATGGAGTGCACTAAGTGTGAGTTGCTATTTTATATATATGTGCTTTAGGATGCATGATTTTAGAAATATATGTTTTATTTTGATTAAATATGCATAAATAATGTGATTTGTATTTAAGTATATTTTTAGTTTATTTTTGGTTTATTTTTGGTATATATTAAATTATGTGCATGTTTTATTAATAAATCATATTTAAAATGTTTTTAAATATATTTCTAGCTAAATTTGTAATTTGATTGGATTTATTTGACATATATATACTCAAAATATACCTGGTTTACTTTTGGTATATTTCCAGTATACATATGGTTTATATTGTTATTTTATTTAAATTCATGCATCATTGATTTGTGAATGTATGTTTTATATTTAATAATGAAGGATATCAATAGAACGTGCTACCTAGTGGGCAGCACTAGGACCGAGTACGTACCGGTACGCTTATAGCATTTAGGCTATATTACTAACCATTTGTGGATATTGATTGGATATGATTATTTGATGTGTGAGATATGGTTTGGAGGTGTGATTGCTGGAGCTCGGTTGACCTAGTGTCTCGGGGCCAATCACACTGGCAATCAGACTGCTAGAGCTTGGTTGACTTAGTGTCTCGGGGCCAGTCTACTGTCCAAATGGACCAAGTGAATATATTTTGGAATAAGTGAGCCTGTATGGCTAGAGTGTTGTCTAACACT
This sequence comes from Mallotus nudiflorus, assembly GCA_947683625.1. Classification (NCBI taxonomy): domain Eukaryota; kingdom Viridiplantae; phylum Streptophyta; class Magnoliopsida; order Malpighiales; family Euphorbiaceae; genus Mallotus; species Mallotus nudiflorus. The sequence goes on from CANTUR010001276.1 coordinate 280,397, forward strand.
ATTTTGAGGTTGCGATATTCTAGGGTTCTATTTAATCCTTCGTGAACTGTGATTTTCAATAAAAACATATAAAATAATTTTATTGCATCTGTGTGTATTTGCTTGTATATATACATATTATATATACTTTTGATTGTGTGCATTGACATTTAGTATGCATGTATATATATTATAGTAATTCACTCAGTGAGGTCTGACTCCCCTCCGTTGACTATTTTTTAGGAGAGTCATCATCTTCAGACCTCAGTAGCAGGTATATACGCCGGATTTCTTCCACCCCGGCTTCTTTATGTAAACTGCTTCTCTGAGTATTGAGTTTTATTTTATCTAGACACTACAGTAGTCATTAAATTGTTAAAGAGATGTTGTATTATATTTGAACTGGATTTGTATTAAAAGAGTTATATATATATGAGATGAGTATTTAATTTAAATCCAGTTGGTGGAAATGTTATTGTGATATTTATGATTTTTATTTTCGCTGCATTAAATATTGTTATTACTATTGCATGTTTTATTTTATTTTTAGGCTTGCTATGGGTTTCGGATTCGAAAGAATTCCCGTTCCCTAGCGCCGGTCATGGCCCCTGTTTTAGGTCGTGACAGATATGGAGTTGGATAAGAGGAGAATTGAGTGGATTAAGAGTAGTCAGTCGATTAGAGGTGGTAGCGATTAAGTGTTTTATGAGTTTGTTTCATGACGTACAAATCTACATAATTTAAGCTAACAAAATTGTTAATCATTTAAAATCATTCACCCTTTTAGCAAAAAATTCATTTTCAAAACCAAGTCATGCCAAAGTTCTTTTTGTGTCTTCCTTCCAGTTCTAGCTGATGTCAATGCAAAAAACTGATGTTTGGAAATTTTAAAGTGACAATTTATCTTTCAAATTTATGGTTCCAAATTCAAATCAAATAATTTTAGAATGGTAATAAAAAATTTCTTTATTTAAATTATAAATACATATTATTCTAAATTTTTATAACAAAATTATTTTAGTTGCTTTTTGTTTATATAAAAATTTTGGCTAAAATATAATTAAGAGGTAACTTTTGAATAATTTTTAAAATTTTTAATTGTAGTTTTTAATATTTATATACTCATCCTATGATAATAATTATGAAAAATATTTAAAAATATAAGTACTAAGACACAATTGTAAAATAATATTGTAAATACCCAATTTCGGGATGATAAAGTGTTAATGTGATAAAGGACTTCAATTGTAATATCCCGTGTTTTAAAAAAAAATATAATTACACTGTACCGGGATATGCAGTGTTAATAATTTCTGTACATTATATGATATTTTTACGAGTTGATATGTATTTTAAACCTATTTTAATTATTGTATATTATTTTCAGTGTTTTACGTAAAATTTTCCCGAGACTTGTATTTTCGGGGAAATTTTCACGTAAACAATGTATTATTAATTATTTTAAAGGTATTTACGGACTTGCATGAACTCATACATATTTTTAAATTATTAGATAAAGCCTGTGTGTGAATATTTAATTAATTAGGGTTTATTATTACCCTAATATTTTATTAAGTATTTAATTGTTTTAATTGTTATTTAATTAATTTTATTTGGTAAAAATTATTAAAATATTAATATTTTTATGTGTGTGGTGTATATTTGATGTGTGTAATTTAATATTATTTTAATATATAGTATAATATATATATATACATATATACATCAAAAATCAAAAAAAATTTGCAAAATTACCATTTTGCCCCCGACTTCATCTTCTTCCTCCCGATTCTCTCTTCTCCATTTCCGGTCGCTGTCGTGCTGTTCCTTCACCGTGGGTGTGCCATCCGGTGTGCCACCATCTTCCCCGACCAGTTTCGCCACCTGAGGAGGCCGTTTCCGACGTCGGGAGAACGATTTTGGCCGGAGAAGCCGAAAATCAACCCACCGTCGATCACGCCGATTCCGGCCACCGTTTTCGACACCGCCGGTCTCTTTCTTCTCCTTGAGCTCCGGTGAGTGTGATTCTAGCTTTGGTTTGAGCTAAAATGGTTTAGAATTGCTTAGGTTTCGATTTGTAAATTTCAGCCTATTAGGGTTTTCGATTTTTTTGAGCTTCGAATTGGATGATTCATGGAAAATTCCTTCACAAATGTTGTTCCTAGTAGCTTAATCTTCATGTGTGAATTTGTGTAGAATTTTTGGAGATTGTTTGGATTTTTGGGTATTTTTGAATATTTTAATATTATTTTCTAATTTTCGGAAATTAATTATTTAAATTATGAAATTTGAGTTTATGGTTAAATTGGGTGTTGAAATGAATTATAGGAATTTATTTGGAATTTTTATGAATTTCTAAGTATTTATTTTTAATTATTGAAGTTTAGGTGATTTTGGAAAATTAGGTTAATTGTGTTTTAAATTGAATTTAATTGGTTAATTGAGTTTAAATATTGATATTATTGATAAATATATTGAGAAAATTAATTTTAGATAATTGTATGATTTTTGGTGAATTTTTGAAGTAATTTAGGTATATTTATATATATAAGGGTATTTTGGTAATTTTACCCTAAATTGTCTAAAAATGTAATTTAATTGGTTTTAATATTTATTTAAGGTATAAAAATGATTTCTACAAAATATTTGGTATTTTTAACTAATTGAAACTATTTTTCGTGAATTATTTTCAATTATATATATAATATACGGTTTTTCTAATAAAATGAGTTTTAATCGGTTTTTATAGTGTTTCAAGGTTAATTATGTAATTTCTACGTATGAAATGTATTTTTGTGATTTAAGGATATTTTTGTTGTATTTGGAATATTGTTCTGTGTTTGTGGACCCCGATCGGTGGACTGTAGTTTGGAGTCCGACCGTGGGATTTTACTTGTGTTGAGCTCGTTTTTTTGAAGTGTATTTCTTTGCAGGGTCGGCTCTACTCTTTTGAGTAGAGAGATGTCCATTTTACAGGGGAGGTTCTGCCGAATTTTCGGTAGAATTCTCGTAAAACGTGATATCCAGTCGAACCCTAATTTTCGATTCTGTGTTTAATACTCTAGATTGAATTCTAGGATTTCTGTTAGGTTTATTCTAATGTCGGTTATTTATTGCTTGTTTAGTTGCGCCGAGACCGAGGGCTAGTGGACCAGGCCCGTCGGACCTGTCTCGTGGAGCGCATTAGGTGAGTTACTATATTATATATATATATACTTAGGATGCATGATTTAGAAAATGCATGTTTTATTTTGACTGAATATGCATAAATAAGGTGATTTATATTCAAGTATATTTTTGGTATATTTTTGGTATATAATAAATTATATACATGTTTTATTAATAAAATATATTTAAAATGTTTTTAAATATATTTTTAGTTTAATTCATGATTTGATTGGATTTATTTGACATATATATACTCAAAATATACCTGGTTTATGTTTGGTATATTTTCGGTATATATATGGTTTATATTGTTATTTCATTTACATTCATGCATCATTTATTTTTGTGAATGAATGTTTTATATTTATTAATGAAGGATATCAATAGAACGTGCTACCTAGTGGGCAGCACTAGGACCGAGTACGTACCGGTACGCCTATAGCTTTAGGCTATGTTACTAACTATTTGTGGATATTGATTTGATATGATTATTGATATGTGTGAGATGTGGTTTGTGGGTGTGATTGCTGGAGCTCGGTTGACCAAGTGTCTCGGGGCCAATCACACTGGCAGTCAGACTGCTGGAGCTCGGTTGACTTAGTGTCTCGGGGCCAGTCTACTGTCTAAATGGATTAAGTGATATATTTGGATTAAGTGAGCCTGTATGGCTAGAGTATTGTTTAACACTATTTTCTGAGGTTGCTATATTCTAGGGTTCTATGTGATCCTTCATAAAAGATGATTTTCAGATAAATATATAAAAATGATTTTATTGCATCTGTGTGTAATTGCCTGTATATATACATATTATATATACTGTTGATTGTATGCATTATCACTTAGTGTGTATGTATATATATTATAGTAATTCACTCAGTGAGGTCTGACTCCCCTCCGTTGACTATTTTTCAGGAGAGTCAACTTCCTCAGACCTCAGTAGCAGGTCGATACGCCAGATTTCTTCCGCCCCGGCTTCTTTATGTAAATTGTCTACTTGAGTCTTATTTATTTTATCTAGACACTGCAGTAGTTGTGAATTACAGTGTTGGATTTCATGTACTTTATTTTAAAGAGATGTATTATATTGAACTGGATTTGTATTAAAGATTATATTTATGTGATGAGATGAGTTTTGAATTAAATCCAGTTGATATGAAAAATGATAAAATGATATTATGATTTTTATTTCCGCTGCATATTATATTTTTATTGTTATTATGGCATGATTTATTTATTTTTAGGCTTGCTACGGGTTCCGGATTCAAAAGAATTCCCGTTCCCTAGCGCCGGTCATGGCCCCTGTTTTGGGTCGTGACAAAGTTGGTATCAGAGCGGAGTTCTGTGTCAGGGCTTAGTTGTGTGAGTTGTGGCCCTAGTTTTAAAGTTGTGTTTTTTTGTTGTACTACTGCAGTGTATTAGGTTCGAGTATGTCTTGATAAGTATTCCTTGCTGTAGTTTTCAGCGTTATTCCTCCGTTGTTTGTTTTGTCTGAATCTTTCCGTTTGTCTTTTCAGAATGAGGAGGCGAGCGCGTGTCGCTCCACCGGTCGTTGAGGCCGAGGATGATGAGTCTTTTCAGGATGAGGTTTTACCTCCTGAACCGCCAGTTAGATTTAGAGGTCGTGGCAGAGGTAGACCTCGAGGAGCGGCAGGTCGCCGTAGGCAGAGAGAGTTACAGGATGAGGAGCCTGTTGAGCCTGAGTTTGATGTTCCTGTTCCTCCAGTTGTTCAGCCTGTTCAGCCTGCCTATCAGCAGGGTATGTCTGACCCTGAGGCAGCTTTGTTCTATGCCCGAGTTGGCAGGATTGCTTTTGATGGTACTTCTGATCCTTTAGATTTTCTGCATGCGATTGAGACTAGGACTCGGACTGCTCATACCGAGTACTAGAGGATCATGATCGTTGAGTTGTCTGTTGAGGGACCAGCTCTAGATTGGTTCATTCAGATGATCCAGCCCTATATGATGACGATGACCTGGGCTCAGTTTCGAGAGCGATTCATGAGGAGATTTTGTCCAGAGCCTCTTCGTTTGAGTTATCGTCTTCGTCTGACTAGTATTTCTCGTGGAGATCGATCTGTAGAGGAGTATACCCGAGAGTTTCTTCGTCTGGGTAGATATGCTGAGGATCTGATGCGAGATCAGTATTTCGCTGTTACTACGTATGTTACTGGTTTGGGTTCAGCTTTTGCTGGTATGCCCACAGCAGGTCTTACTCTGGAGTCTGTGATTGAGCTAGCTAAGGAGATCGAGCTGAGATTAGTTAGGCAGGGAGCGATGCCTGATTATTACCAGTTGGGAGTTCAATCGAGTGGATCGCAGGCTACTCCATATTCGAGTTTTCATGTTGGTTCGAGTAGTCAGCAGCGAGGTTCGACTCAACAGAGTCAGAGACAGCAGCAGCGAGTGCATCGGAGTAGTAGACATGGCCGTGGAGGTCAGCGTAGATCGTTTAGATTTGGGTCAGGTGCTTCGAGCAGTAGCAGTGGTCGTAGTTCTGGATCAGCGGCCAGCGTTTGTCAGACTTGTGGTAGAGTCCATCAGGGACCGTGTTATCTGACACCACTGACATGCTTCAGATGCGGGCAGACAGGACATTTTGCCAGATCGTGTCCTTATTCTGGGTATCAGCAGCAGCAGATTCCACGATTCCCACAGCAGTCGATTGCTAGTGCAGCACCCGTGCCATTTCAGTTGCCACCAGCCCAGCATCAGAGTTCTACTCAGTTTGTTCCACAGCAGAGTCGTGGTAGAGGTACTAGAGGAGGTGCTAGAGGTGTTGGCCAGGCTTCTACCAGTCAGCAGGGAGGTCGAGGTCAGGCCAGAGTTTTCCATCTGACTCAGCAGGATGCTCAGGCATCTAATGCAGTCATGGCAGGTATTCTTTTTGTTTGTTACCTGGATGCATGGGTTTTGTTTGATCCGGGTGCCACGCATTCGTTTGTTTCTCCTGTTTTTGCTTCTAAATCTTGTTGGCAAGCTTCGAGGATGGCTTTTCCTTTGTCTGTTGCCACTCCTCTGAGCGATTCCTTGGACGTCGATATTGTTCTTTCTGGTTGTCCAGTTCTCGTGGGAGATAGAGAATTACCCGCTGATTTGATTTTGTTGGATGTGATGGAGTTCGATGTTATTTTGGGAATGGATTGGCTATCTCAGCACTTCGCCGTGGTAGATTGCAGGAATAAGGAGGTGACTTTTAGAATTCCTGGTGAAGAAGATTTTAAGTTTGTTGGTGATAGGAGTTCAGCACCTCAGAATCTTATTTCTGCTATTTCTGCTAGGAAGTTGTTGAAGAAGGTTGTCAGGGGTTTTTGGCATTGGTCAGGGATACGTCAGTGGAGAAGTTGTCACTCACAGATGTTCCTGTTGCTTGTAAGTTTCCTGATGTTTTTCCCGAGGAGTTGCCAGGTTTACCACCTCACAGAGAGATTGAGTTCTGTATAGATGTGGTACCAGGTACTACTCCTATATCTATGCCACCTTATCGTATGGCTCCTGCAGAGTTGAGAGAGTTGAAGGAGCAGTTGCAAGAGTTGTTGGATAAAGGTTTTATCAGACCTAGTGTTTCCCCTTGGGGTGCACCAGTCTTGTTTGTGAAGAAGAAGGATGGTACCCTGAGACTGTGCATTGACTACAGAGAGTTGAATAAGGTGACGGTGAAGAACAAGTATCCTCTCCCGAGGATAGATGATTTATTTGATCAGTTACAAGGTGCACAGTTCTTTTCTAAAGTCGATTTGAGGTCGGGTTATCATCAGTTGCGGATCAGTGAAGCTGATATTCCTAAGACAGCTTTCCGCACTAGATATGGCCATTATGAGTTTCTGGTGATGTCTTTTGGTTTGACTAATGCACCAGCAGCTTTTATGGACCTGATGAACCGAGTATTCAGACCGTATGTGGATCAGTTTGTAGTAGTCTTCATTGATGATATACTAGTATATTCGAGGAGAATGGAAGAGCATGTATATCACTTGAGGATTGTACTACAGACACTGAGAGATCATCAGCTTTATGCTAAATTCTCGAAGTGTGATTTCTGGATGGAGAGTGTTTCTTTTCTTGGACACGTAGTGTCTAAAGAAGGTATTCAGGTTGATCCACAGAAGATTGAAGCAGTATCTGAGTGGCCTAGACCTACTTCAGTTATTGAGATTCGGAGTTTTCTAGGTTTAGCCGGGTATTATAGGCGGTTTGTGCAGGATTTTTCCAGGATAGCAGCCCCTATGACTCGCTTGACTCAGAAGAATGTTAGATTCGAGTGGTCAGAAGCTTGTGAGAATAGTTTTCAGTTGTTGAAGGAGAAGTTGACCACAGCGCCAGTATTAGCTTTGCCTAATAGTGTGGATAAGTTCACAGTTTACTGTGATGCCTCTAGAATTGGTCTTGGTTGTGTGTTGATGCAGAATGGAAGGGTGATAGCCTATGCTTCGAGGCAGTTGAAGAAGCATGAACAGAACTATCCCACACATGATCTTGAGATGGCTGCAGTGATCTTTGCTTTGAAGATTTGGAGACATTATTTGTACGGGGTGACTTGTGAGATATTTACTGATCACAAGAGCCTTAAGTACATTTTCCAGCAGAGAGATTTGAATTTGAGGCAGAGGAGATGGTTGGAATTGTTGAAGGATTATGATTGCGAGATTCTTTACCATCCGGGTAAAGCTAATGTTGTAGCAGATGCCTTGAGTAGGAAGTCTTCAGGTAGTCTTGCTCACATCAGTGTTGAGAGGAGACCATTGATCCAAGAGTTGCATCTGTTGGTGGATCAAGGTCTGATGATGAAGATCAGTAGATCAGGTGGACTGTTAGCTCAGTTTAAAGTACGATCTGTACTAAGGGATAGGATTAAAGCAGCTCAGAGCCGAGATCCTATTCTAGAAGAGCTTGCAGAGAATGTCAGAGCAGGGAAGTTCACTGATTTCACACTCGATGATGATGGTGTGTTGTGGATCAGTGGTAGATTGTGTGTTCCAGATGTGGATGACTTGAGAGAGGAGATTTTAGAGGAAGCACATTCTACAGCCTACAGCGTTCATCCGGGTGTTACTAAGATGTACCACAGTATCAGAGATTTATACTGGTGGGATGGATTGAAGAAGGATGTTGCTGATTATGTTGCTAAGTGCTTGACGTGTCAGCAAGTGAAAGCCGAACATCAGAAGCCTTCTGGGAAGCTTCAGCCTCTTCCTATTCCCGAGTGGAAGTGGGAAAGGATAGCTATGGATTTTGTGGTCGGTTTACCTCGTTCGAAGGATGGATACGATTCCATCTGGGTGATTGTAGATAGATTGACGAAGTCTGCACATTTCTTGCCTGTGAAAGCCACATATTCAGTTGCTAGATTGGCGAAGTTGTATGTGAAGCATATTGTGTGCCTACATGGAGTACCTGTGTCCATTGTGTCAGATAGAGGTTCGGTGTTTACTTCTCGTTTTTGACAGAAGTTGCAGGAAGCGATGGGCACTAGGTTGGATTTCAGTACTGCTTTTCATCCTCAGACAGATGGCCAGTCTGAGAGGACGATCCAGACACTGGAAGATATGTTGAGGATGTGTGTCTTGGATTTGGGAGGTAGCTGGGATGATCATTTATCGCTTGTTGAGTTTGCATATAATAACAGCTACCATAGCAGTATTGGCATGGCACCGTATGAGGCGTTGTATGGAAGGAAGTGTAGATCCCCGTTGAGTTGGGATGAGATTGGTGAGAGAGCTTTGACTGGACCAGAGATGGTTCAGGATGCTGCAGAGAAAGTCGTCATGATCAAGCGAAGATTAGAGACCGCAGTTAGCAGACAGAAGAGTTATGCGGATCCTAGGCGCAGAGATGTGGAGTTTCAGGTTGGAGATTTCGTTTTTCTAAAAGTATCTCCAATGAAGGGTGTGATGAGATTTGGCAGGAAGGGTAAGTTAGCACCGAGATACATTGGACCGTTTGAGATTCTGGAGAGAGTTGGCACTGTTGCATATCGGTTGGATTTGCCTCCGAGTATGTCACAAGTGCATCCAGTATTTCATATCTCGATGTTGAGGAAGTATATCTCAGACCCTTCACACGTGTTGCAACCTGACAGTGTAGAAGTGAATGAAGATTTGACGTTTGTGGAAGAACCTGTGGCGATCGTTGATTTTCAAATTCGACAGTTGCGATCGAAGCAGATTCCGATGGTCAAGGTTTTGTGGCGTAGCGACAGAGTTGAAGAGCATACGTGGGAGACTGAAGCTGAGATGCGAGCTTCTTACCCGTATCTCTTTCCTTCTTGATCTTGTTTTCTGGAATTCGGGGACGAATTCTTGTAAGGGGGGGAGACTGTAATATCCCGTGTTTTTAAAAAAAATATAATTACACTGTACCGGGATATGCAGTGTTAATAATTTCTGTACATTATATGATATTTTTACGAGTTGATATGTATTTTAAACCTATTTTAATTATTGTATATTATTTTCAGTGTTTTACGTAAAATTTTCCCGAGACTTGTATTTTCGGGGAAATTTTCACGTAAACAATGTATTATTAATTATTTTAAAGGTATTTACGGACTTGCATGAACTCATACATATTTTTAAATTATTAGATAAAGCCTGTGTGTGAATATTTAATTAATTAGGGTTTATTATTACCCTAATATTTTATTAAGTATTTAATTGTTTTAATTATTATTTAATTAATTTTATTTGGTAAAAATTATTAAAATATTAATATTTTTATGTGTGTGGTGTATATTTGATGTGTGTAATTTAATATTATTTTAATATATAGTATAATATATATATATATACATATATACATCAAAAATCAAAAAAAATTTGCAAAATTACCATTTTGCCCCCGACTTCATCTTCTTCCTCCCGATTCTCTCTTCTCCATTTCCGGTCGCTGCCGTGCCGTTCCTTCACCGTGGGTGTGCCGTCCGGTGTGCCACCATCTTCCCCGACCAGTTTCGCCACCTGAGGAGGCCGTTTCCGGCGTCGGGAGAACGATTTTGGCCGGAGAAGTCGAAAATCAACCCACCGTCGATCACGCCGATTCCGACCACTGTTTTCGACACCGCCTGTCTCTTTCTTCTCCTTGAGCTCTGGTGAGTGTGATTCTAGCTTTGGTTTGAGCTAAAATGGTCTAGAATTGCTTAGGTTTCGATTTGTAAATTTCGGCCTATTAGGGTTTTCGATTTTTTTGAGCTTCGAATTGGATGATTCATGGAAACTTCCTTCACAAATGTTGTTCCTAGTAGCTTAATCTTCATGTGTGAATTTGTGTAGAATTTTTGGAGATTGTTTGGATTTTTGGGTATTTTTGAATATTTTAATATTATTTTCTAATTTTCGGAAATTAATTATTTAAATTATGAAATTTGAGTTTATGGTTAAATTGGGTGTTGAAATGAATTATAGGAATTTATTTGGAATTTTTATGAATTTCTAAGTATTTATTTTTAATTATTGAAGTTTAGGTGATTTTGGAAAATTAGGTTAATTGTGTTTTAAATTGAATTTAATTGGTTAATTGAGTTTAAATATTGATATTATTGATAAATATATTGAGAAAATTAATTTTAGATAATTGTATGATTTTTGGTGAATTTTTGAAGTAATTTAGGTATATTTATATATATAAGGGTATTTTGGTAATTTTACCCTAAATTGTCTAAAAATGTAATTTAATTGGTTTTAATATTTATTTAAGGTATAAAAATGATTTCTACAAAATATTTGGTATTTTTAACTAATTGAAACTATTTTTCGTGAATTATTTTCAATTATATATATAATATACGGTTTTTCTAATAAAATGAGTTTTAATCGGTTTTTATAGTGTTTCAAGGTTAATTATGTAATTTCTACGTATGAAATGTATTTTTGTGATTTAAGGATATTTTTGTTGTATTTGGAATATTGTTCTGTGTTTGTGGACCCCGGTCGGTGGACTGTAGTTTGGAGTCCGACCGTGGGATTTTACTTGTGTTGAGCTCGTTTTTTTGAAGTGTATTTCTTTGCAGGGTCGGCTCTACTCTTTTGAGTAGAGAGATGTCCGTTTTACAGGGGAGGTTCTGTCGAATTTTTGGTAGAATTCTCGTAAAACGTGATATCCAGTCGAACCCTAATTTCCGATTCTGTGTTTAATACTCTAGATTGAATTCTAGGATTTCTGTTAGGTTTATTCTAATGTCGGTTATTTATTGCTTGTTTAGTTGCGCCGAGACCGAGGGCTAGTGGACCAGGCCCGTCGGACCTGTCTCCTGGAGCGCATTAGGTGAGTTACTATATTATATATATATATATATACTTAGGATGCATGATTTAGAAAATGCATGTTTTATTTTGACTGAATATGCATAAATAAGGTGATTTATATTCAAGTATATTTTTGGTATATTTTTGGTATATAATAAATTATATACATGTTTTATTAATAAAATATATTTAAAATGTTTTTAAATATATTTTTAGTTTAATTCATGATTTGATTGGATTTATTTGACATATATATACTCAAAATATACCTGGTTTATGTTTGGTATATTTTCGGTATATATATGGTTTATATTGTTATTTCATTTACATTCATGCATCATTTATTTTTGTGAATGAATGTTTTATATTTATTAATGAAGGATATTAATAGAACGTGCTACCTAGTGGGCAGCACTAGGACCGAGTACGTACCGGTACGCCTATAGCTTTAGGCTATGTTACTAACTATTTGTGGATATTGATTTGATATGATTATTGATATGTGTGAGATGTGGTTTGTGGGTGTGATTGCTGGAGCTCGGTTGACCAAGTGTCTCGGGGCCAATCACACTGGCAGTCAGACTGTTGGAGCTCGGTTGACTTAGTGTCTCGGGGCCAGTCTACTGTCTAAATGGATTAAGTGATATATTTGGATTAAGTGAGCCTGTATGGCTAGAGTATTGTTTAACACTATTTTCTGAGGTTGCGATATTCTAGGGTTCTATGTGATCCTTCATAAAAGATGATTTTCAGATAAATATATAAAAATGATTTTATTACATCTGTGTGTAATTGCCTGTATATATACATATTATATATACTGTTGATTGTATGCATTATCACTTAGTGTGTATGTATATATATTATAGTAATTCACTCAGTGAGGTCTGACTCCCCTCCGTTGACTATTTTTCAGGAGAGTCAACTTCCTCAGACCTCAGTAGCAGGTCGATACGCCGGATTTCTTCCGCCCCGGCTTCTTTATGTAAATTGTCTACTTGAGTCTTATTTATTTTATCTAGACACTGCAGTAGTTGTGAATTACAGTGTTGGATTTCATGTACTTTATTTTAAAGAGATGTATTATATTGAACTCGATTTGTATTAAAGATTATATTTATGTGATGAGATGAGTTTTGAATTAAATCCAGTTGATATGAAAAATGATAAAATGATATTATGATTTTTATTTCCGCTGCATATTATATTTTTATTGTTATTATGGCATGATTTATTTATTTTTAGGCTTGCTACGGGTTCCGGATTCGAAAGAATTCCCGTTCCCTAGCGCCGGTCATGGCCCCTGTTTTGGGTCGTGACATCAATGATGAAAATATTATAAATAAATGTTCAATACTTGAAGTTTGATACCTCAAAAGTCTAAATGCATTTCAAAAAAGAGTTTAATTGGTTTTCTTAAGGACTTAAATTGTAATGCTTTTTTTAAGACCTAATTGAAACGTCTAAATTCTTTCAGGGATCTTTTTGTAATTAAAAGTAAAAAAATCAGAATTCTGTAATTTTGATACGGAATTCCGATCAGAATTATAGAATTTCAATTAGAATTAGGCATGTTCTGTTTGCTTTTTTTATTTTATTTTATTTTATTTCAGTAAATAAAATTTAGATTCCTGAATTTTGATTAGTCAAATAATATTTCTTTGAATTTTCAGGAAATTAAAGTCCTTTTAAATCAAATCTCTGAGAAAGGCAAGTCACAATATGATACATTTTTTAGCTAGGGTTTTTTCCAATAAAAGCCCAACTTGAGCTCTCCTAAAGGGGACTCCTTTGAGACTCTTTTTTTTGTCACTAGGCAGTACACAAAAAATATTCTCTTTGATTTATTCATTTTTGAAGCAAGGAGAAATAGACTTTTGAGAAGAAGAATAACAAGTTTTTAAAGATCTATTTAAAAAAAACAACAATGATTTTTACTAGTCTAAGGGGCAACTTATACTGCATCCATAATCATTATCTTATTTCCTACCTTTTTTTATTTTTATTTATTTTTATTATTATTTTATTCACTAATCATTGTTTATCCTTTTGTGATGGTGAATATGGAGGGGATTACATGATGATCTTACTAGGTGAACAAAATCCATGAAGGTCCATGGAATGCCATGGATTGAACTTTGTAGCTAAATATAGTTTTTAGGTTTTTTTATTTAGTTGTTTATTATTGTTTTAATTTTTTTTTTTGTTATTTTGGGATTGTATTAATTTTTTCTTTTCTTATTATTTTCAGTAGATCGTTGTAATAGCCTAAATAGTGAGAATAATGAAATCATATGTATGTGATGGTGTGTTTTATTTTAATTAATTGGTTAGTAAAATTAGGATTTGAATTAGGTAATTGATTAAAATTAATGGCTATAGAAATCATTAGGGTTAATTTTAATTTTAATTGAATTAGATTTAAGTGGATAGAATTAGGGTTGCTTGTTATTTATTAATTTGTGGTTTAAAGTCAATTTAACTAAATTAGTTTTTTTTTTTTTAAGAATAGATTTAATTGATTGTGTGATCCTTTATTTAATTGTTTTGACATCTATTTTATATCATTTTGAGCTTATTTATTTATGTTCATGTGTTTGGGCCTTAATCCCATGTTAGGCTCTAACCTACTTAAATAAATTTAGGTTTAATTAATTAAAATTGATATTAGGCCCATAATTAATTAGATTTAGGATAGAAATAATTTAGGCCCATTTAATTAATTTAGACATAGGCTCACCTAATTAATTTAATTAATTTAGACTTAGCCCATTAAATTTAAGCTTTTTCCATAACTTGTAGATTTAAGATCACTTTAGAAATAACACATGTAGAATTAGGCCCACTAACTTAAATACTTCATAATTTGTAAATTTAGGCCATTTTTTAGAATTAAAATAAATAGATTTAGGTTCACTTAATTAAAATTAAATAGGTATTTAGGCCCACTAGTCTTTAGACTCACTTGTAAATTAAAACATATAGATTTAGTCCACTTAATTAAAATCAATGTAGATTAGACTAACTTAGGGATTGAGAACTTAAATGAATGCATTGTTTACATGTATTTTCATGACCAGTTTGCTTAAAGTTAATTTGTTTAAATAAAGGTTTATATGAAATTACATGTAAATAGAGGATAAGATGGTAATTCATAAAGTAATTCTAAATGTATACAAGACTGAAAGAAATTAATATTTTGTATCCAGAGTCTTCTAATTATGATGCTAGCTTTTTTTTAGGGAATCAGGTATCACTATTTTTTTATTTGTCTTAGTTATTACCTTGGGTGGCGACTCCTCATCTACATGCCATGTCGTTGTGACTGTGGTTAGTGTGTTCTCTAGAGCTCTGAGCTCAAATAGTGTCGCAGTTGCTAAAATCTTGGGTGCGAACTAAACCCTACCGTCTACAGTGGCGACTCCACTAGAGATATGAGATATGGATTCTACTTGTGTTTTTTAGAGTTATTTTATTAATTATTATTTTATTCTTACATTCATTTTGCATGTCCCTATTAATCGATGGTGTTGGTTTATGGCTCTATGGTTCCACTAGCTTTATAGGATTATAAATTGGCTAACCATCACTCTTAGCCTTAACTCGATTCAAGAGAGATTACCAGGCTCAACTGACCAGAGTTTGTAACCCAATTCCTAAAGGGGGGGTAGTCTTCTCTCGAGTTTGCAAAGGATGTCAGGCCCCTCTAACCTTGGCCTATAACTCAAATCTTAAAGGAGGACATCTTGTTAAGGGAACCTTGACCTTTTTACTGGACTCAGCTTATGAAGTGGCCTAGTAACTTCCCCTAGGATTACCCAAATTGCTTATGAATATTGCCATGAGGTATTTCTATCTATAAAAGCCCAAGCCCATACTTTATTAGCCCGTTTGGGTTAATAAGGATTGGGATAATCTTTTATACCTAAAAATGCTATTTTTATGCTTTTACTGCTTTGAGAGATTTGACATGCGCGTTGGTTATTGATATCCCCTATTGATATTAAGGCTAAGACCAAAAATCCTAGGAAAAGAGACTCGCCATCGAATACATATGTGGGAGGAATAAGGTTGGAAGGATGTATATACACTTAACTTATTTGACTTGCTACTTATTGCATGGCACGTGCATCATGCATACATGCATCATACTAACACTTTATTTTTTAGCCATTATAGATTCATCCTAGACTTTTTGTGTTTGGTGTTGGAAAGGTGGCAGACTAGTTAAAATTGATTCAAGCCCATAATCAATTATAAAGGAGATCTTTACTCTACCTAAAAGTTGCACAAGATAAACAAGCAGAAGAAATGGAACAACAAAAGGGAGGAAACTAGACTCTAGAGGACGTTAAAGGAGCATTGATGGATGACATGAGAGCAATGATGCAAGATGAACTAAGACAGGCTTTGGTTGGATTAATGCCACCACCTACTCCTACTGCACCTCCCGTTGCGGCCAATCCACCTGTTGTGGGCACACCACTTGCTAACAATGACAATGCTACTAGGAATATGCCTATTATAAAAATGAGATTGGAGGATGTTAAGAGCTACATGGTTGAAAAGGCAAAAAGGGAATCAATTGAGTAAGTTCAAGAGTTAGAATCCAAGTAGATGAAAGCATTAACTCAGAAGATGTCCAAAATGGAGGAATTGATAAGAGGACAAGGCATTAAATACTCATTTGACTTTGATGATATGATGCAATTTGATTAGCTGCCTGATAAGTTTAAAATGCCATAGTTGTAAAAGTTTGATGGTATCGGAGACCCAAGGATCTACCTTAGTCAATACACAACTACTATGAGCACCACTATAGTTACTAAGTTTTTTGTACTGTCCTTGAAGGGTATGGCTGTCAATTGGAATCATGGGTTGGAGAAGTCAATTTGAGCAGACTGGAGAGAATTGTGTACTGCTTTTCTAAGGCAATATACTACAATACCATGCTTGAAGTGTCCATTAGGGGTTTAGAATTGACAAAAAAAAAGCCTAATGAGTCATTTTCAGATTTTCTGACTAGATTCATGAATAAGGCAAGATTGATGAAGAACAAGCTGGCTGAAAAGGATCAGGTTAGGATGATTGTTTGAAATGTGTCACCTAATTTAGTTGAGAGGTTATAGATGATGAACCCTAAGATGTTTCTAGACTTCTACGATGATGGGTTATAAGCTGAAGAGATCGAAAATAAGAAAAAGAAGATTGCTAAGAGCACTAGAGTGAGAAATTACCCAACAGGGGCACACAATAAGGAATTGCTAGTCAGGTTATAGGATTCCATACTATTCAACAACCCAGGAGATTCTCAAATTTTAACCAGCCCTTATCTAAAGCCCTAGACCGTTTGATCCAAAAAGGCCTCCTTAGACCCTTAACCCCCTCTAGATCATTAAACCCAAATTTCCATGACTTTGACCCAAACAGTTACTTCAAATTTCACTAAATTGCTGGCCACTCTACTGACTCTTTCATGCACCTTAAAAATGAAATTCAAAACCTCATAGGCTCTAGAAAAATTACAAACCTTGAGAAATCAAACCCAAACCTAAATACCAAAAATAACCCTTTCCCAAATTATCGAAACATGCCACCCCCAACTATCATGATGATCAACTCAGGAGTAAGTAAAAAAGAAGTGCTAAACTCTTTTGAGGACCTAGACCTTAAAACCAATGAGAAGGCTCCTAATGCCCCTAAAGATGAAGAAAGAGTATAAAACTTGTTGGGACAACCTTTAGGGATGTTCGACTATAAGGTGTTTTATTCCAAACCACCTTATTTTGATATATCCATTGAGTCAATCATGCCTACAAGATGGGGTGATGAGTTTGATGATGAGATTATGCCAGATAAGAAATAAAAATGTATGGTCAAGGTGTGGAAAGATGGAAAGAAGGAGCAGACTATTAGGGTTATTGATATTTGGTATAATTTTGATGAAGAAGGCATTGAGGGCTACAATGTATGGGTTGATAATTGAAAAGTCAGTCATGTTACTACAAGCAGTAAGGGTTATAAACTGATGGAGAAAGCTATAGAGAGAGAAGAAATTGCTAAAAAAGGAGACTCAGATGAACATGATGATGACTTGATCCTTGAACAGCTTAAGAAGACAAAAGCAAATGTGAGCATTTAGGAGCTCTTGATGCACTCAAGTAGCCACATAAAGGCTCTAGTTAAGGCTCTAGCAAAGATGAACATTGAAACTACTGCAACCCCTAAGGCAATGGTAAATAAGGTTACTAAGAAAAAGCACGTTATTATCACTTTCTCTAATGAGGATTTACCTATGGAAGAGAGGAATCATAATAAAGCCTTGTTTATTCTAGCTAAAGTAAAAGGGAAAAGGACTAATTATGTGATGGTTGATGATGGGTATATAATTAATGTTTTCCTACTACAAATCCTGCCTAATCTAGGAGTGAAGGTGAAGGATCTAATAAAATATAACCTCATAATTAGAGCTTATGATGATAGTAAAAGGAATGTAGACAGAACATTTATAGCTCCTGAAAAGACCGAACCTATAGAAGCAATGGTGGAATTTACTGTGCTAGATATCCCTGTCACCTATGCCTTGCTTTTGGGTAGGCCTTAGTATCATACTTTGCGAGGAGTGCCTTCAACTATGCATTAAAAGGTGAAATTCCTATTATATGGAGAAGTTATGACTTTAGATGCTATTATGGGAAAGACTGTATCTGCAGTTATGGATAGTCAAAAGCAGGTAGTTACTCCTCCTAATTTCCAAATAGCAACAATCTCTGATGGAATTAAGATGGATCCAAGGGTTATGAGCATGATTTAGAAGATGAATTATCAACCTAGACAAGGACTAGGAAAGAATGAGACAAGAGGCCCAAAACTCCTAGATTTTAAAAGCCAAGATAATACAAATGGTTTAGGCTATACAGGAGTTGGATTTGGTAGTAAATGAGCTAGAAGAAGGCTTTTAAATGAGAATAACTTCTTTAAGAATGTGGGATCGCTGAAGAATAACTTTGTTAAAGAAAGAAAAAAGAAGCTCTACTTGGGTGAAAAAGAGCCTATCTAAGTAGCTGGTGTGAATATTCCTAGGTTTAAGATCTTCAAGAATCAGATAGTTGATAGTCTAGTGCAAAATAATAAAGACAAGGTGATGAAGAAAGTTATTGAAAAGATAAAGACTGAGGCCATTGAAGAGCTTCTTTGTCTGCCACCTAATGAAGAACCACCATAGGATTTAGCTAGCATTATTAATAATAGTTTTAATGATGTTTTTTTATAAAGAAACTGATGTAATAACGTCTGGTCTATTTGAGGATGAAAACTCTATTTTTCTTGTGATCAATGATATAAACTCTAGTTTGACTTACTTGTGTGATGTTGATTCTAATGGTCTTATGCATTTTAATAATGATCGTTCTTGCATGTTTGACATTAATTATATTCAATTAGATTTATTAAATATGGGCACAAATGAACAACTAAAGCACATTTATATATTATATGATTTAACTCTTGAAGAGAGGGAAAAATTTGAGAGAATATTAATAAAAAGAAATGTAGTATTTGCTTGGTCCTATAAGGACATGCCGGGTCTAGACAAAGAAATTGCAAAGCATCACATTCCAATATATCCAGAAGCTAAACCTATTAAGCAAAAACTTCATAGGTTAAGGCCATAGTGGATAGAAAAAATAAGGAAAGAAATTGATAAGTAAATCCAGGTTAATTTCTTAGAAGTGGTAGAATATCCTCAATGGTTGGCAAATATAGTACCAGCTCCCAAGAAAGATGGAAAAGTTCAAATGTGTGTAGATTTCAATGATTTGAATAAAGCATGCCCAAAGGATGACTTTCCCTTACCCTATATTAATGTGATTGTTGATAGTGCAACATCTAGTGCAATGTACTCTTTCATGGATGGGTTCTTAGGTTATAATCAGATAATTATGGCAGTTATAGACAAGATCAAAACTACCTTTATCATGGAATAGGGGACATATTGCTATAAATTAATGCCATTAGGATTGAAGAATGTAGGAGCAACCTATCAAAGAGTAATAACTACCCTATTCCACTATATAATGCACAAAAAAGTGGAAGTGTATGTCGATGATATGATGGTTAAGTTAGAAACAAGGGAAGGAAATTTTGAGGCTTTAGATAAGTTTCTAGCAAGAATTAAAAGATACAATCTAAGCCTTAATTCGAAGAAATGTATCTTTAGTGTCATTTTTGGAGAGTTATTAGGGCACATAGTCAGCAATAGGGGAATTGAAGTCGATCTCGACAAGATCAAAGCATCCAAGATATTCCAACACTAAGACCAGAAAAGGAAGTATGAAGTTTTATTAGAAAGTTATAGTACATTAGCAGGTTCATTACAAAACTTATCATGGTTTATGATCCAATCCTCAAGCTTTTATGGAAGAATCAGCCAGTGGAATGGAATAAATAATGTTAGAAAGCCTTTAATAAGATTAAAGAATACCTTACTAATTTGCCTATTTTAAAACCACCAAGACAAGGTAAACCTTTAATCTTGTAGTTGGCTCTAAAGGAAAAGGCAATGGGGGCAATGCTAACGCAAGAAGGACCAGAAGGGGTAGAGTATGCAGTGTACTATCTTAGTAAAAATTTCCTGCCATATGAAGAGAAATACGATCTTATGGAGAAGAAATTTTTTATCATGATATAGGCTATAAAGAAGTTAAGGCATTATTTCCAGTCTTACAAGATACAAGTCGTTTTAAAGATAAATCCTTTAAAATACCTATTTTAAGACAAGCTTTAACTTAAAAGATGTCTCAATGGTTGGTACTTTTGACTGAGTTTGATATCGAGTATGTCACTACCAAGGTCATTAAAGGAAGAGTAGTAGCAGAACTCCTGGCACATAATGCAGTTAAAGGAAATAAGTAATAGAATTTAGAGTTTTTGAATGAGAACTTAATAGTAATAGAATGACGTGAATGAAAGCTTTATTTTGATGGAGCTATGAATAATAGAGGAGCAGGGCTAGGAGTGATTCTTGTTATACCAAGAGGAGAAGCCATCCCTATGGCTAAGAAATTAGACTTTAAAGTTACAAATAACATGGCTGAGTATGAGGCATGTATCTACGGGATAGAAGCAATACTAGTAATTGAAGCTAAAGACCTACTAGTTTATGGAGACTCCTTGTTAGTCATTAGTCAGGCTAAAGAGGAATGGGAAGTGAAAGAAGAAAGGATGAAACCTTAGATCTACTATTTGAAGAAATTAATGAGAAATTTTACGAAATGTCTCTTCTTGCGTTTACCAAGAGATGAGAATCAAATGGCGGATGCTTGGCAACACTTTCTTAAATGTGTGATAAACTAACAAGGTCAATGATCAAGCCTTTGGTGATAATGAAAATGAAAGCTCCATGTTATGGAGAAGAATCAGTTATGAGTATTCAGATAGAGCCAGAAGAAAAGCCATAGTTTTATGACATCCAAAGATTCATTGAGGAAAGGAAATACCCAGATGAAGCGACTTCTAAAGAAAGATATACACTTTGTGTTCTTGTGCGCCATTATGCAAGTCATGATGGGGTATTATATAGAAGAATGCCGAATAGAATACAATTGAGATGTCTCAAGAAGGATGAAGCAGAATAGGCGATGAGAGAGATTCATGCAGGGATTTGTGGATCTCATATGAATGGGATGATTCTTATGAAGAAAATAATTTGACAGGGGTACTATTGGATGAGCATGGAAAAAGATTGTATCTAGATAGTTAGACAATGTCATCAGGGCTAGATATATAGGAATCTTAATCATCTTCCCCCTATAGTGTTAAATAGTTTAACATCTCCATGGCCCTTTGTAATATGGGGGATAGATATAATAGGGGAGATAAGACTAATTGCCTTAAACGGGCAAAAATATATAATGGTGGTAATTGACTATTTCTATAGATGGATAGAAGCAAAGTCCTTTGGTACCTTAAAGGCTAGACAAATGGCAAGGTTCATTAAGAAGAACCTCATTTACAGGTTTGGGATCCTATGCCATGTTGTGATGAATAATGGTGTTCAATTTTAGGCAAAGATAGTTGAGTTATTGTAGAGATACAAGATTGAGCATCATAAATCCTCACCTTATCGACCTTAGACTAATGGTGCAGTTAAAGTAAGTAATAAGAATATAAAGAGAATCCTCTTTAAGATGGTGAAAATGCATAAACATTGGTCTGAATATCCTCATTTTGCCTTATGGGGATATAGAACTACAACGTACACTGCTACAGGACAGACGTCGTTCTCATTAGTATACAGTTGTGAAGCAATTTTTCTTATAGAGACAGAAATTAAATCTTTGAGGGTTGTTATGGAAGCAAAAATCCCTGAGAATGAATGGATACAAAAGACATACGACCACCTCATATGTCTAAATAAGAAAAGGATGGATGATTTATTTCACACTTAGATTTATCAGAGAAGAATAGTGAGAGCCTTTAATAAGAGAGTCAAACCTGGAAGGATAAAGGCTAAAGATATGGTGTTAAAGCAGTTATGGGCAATGGTGTTTGATCTAAGAGGAAAATTCATACCAAATTAGGAAGGACCATATTTAGTTAAAACAATTTTACCCAAGGGAGCTGTAAAGATATCATATTTCAAAGGGAATAAGTTCATTGAGCCAATCAACTTCGATTGCCTTAAGAAATACTACCTTTAAAACAAAAAAGGCAAAAATTAAGACATTCCCACTGTTCAGAAAACCTGTAAAGGGCTGGCAGAAAAAAATTAGGGAATAAGGTAATAGAGGTGATCCTACTGATCATAAAACTCATAAAGGGTTGGTCAGGCAGAAATTAAAGAAATAAAAGTGAGAGAAAAATATTCAGTTAGAAAATCCGAGAGGACTAGCTGATAACAAGAGTTATGTCATGTGATGTAATAAATGTATTCACTTTGACCCCAATTAATGAATCAAATTGAAATGGAATTTTTGTTGGATATTGTGTATTCTATATTTATTATGAAGCATCAAGACTTAAAAGGAAAACAAAACGTGAGAGTCTAAAAAACCAAACATATAAGATCACTATTTTTGTTTTTATTTCTTCTTTTATGACTTATCTAGTAATACTTTGGTCCTTTTGTACTTAGCAAATCCTGGTGGTTCCATAGATTGCAAAAAAAAAAAAAACCCAGGCCTTATAATTGTCATCAATAGTCATATCAGCATACAAGTGCATGTTCCACTCTAGTGCTCTACGAGGCCATAGGTTCTTCACTTTGTCTAAGAAATCTTGTCTTAGAAAGAAACCTTTAAAGTTAGGTATAATAGCCATAATGAATTATGAGTGACCATACTGACGGTAAAGGCATGAAAGGGAGAAGAAGGTCAAAAAGTGCAACCTAGGAATAGGAACACAGTAGTCATACAGGTTGATGGTTACAAACTTCAATTTCCACCAAGGACAGACCCATGCAATCTCAGTATTAGTAATACCTTTTATCCAATCAATTCATTGATTTGTAGTATGCTTGTCCTTCATCTTCAATGGGCGAGACTGTAGATGATAAGGTTGATAAATCAAAGCATTGCTGGGGGCATTAAGCTGACTCAATTTCTCCTGTAAACAAATCTTAAAAAAGAGATAAGTTAAAAACTCAAAAGGGTATCTTAGGTAAAAAAAAAAAAGGTTACAAACCTGAAGGAGAAGTAAACTGCCTGAAAATCAATTCTAAATCTTGAAATTATCTAATCCAATGATAGTTTTAACAAGTATGATAGGCACATGGTTAGCTTTAACTTCCACTTATTCTAGGATACTGACAATCTTTATATCAGCATCTCAATGAGAAGGCACTATCAAAAATTGGGCATACAAGAAAAAAGAGACAGTCCTAATCCAGGTAGTATTGTTCTTATCCCTAATCTCATAAGAAGTAATCAGAGAAGAAAGACTGATAGTTTGAGAGTTATATGCATACATGAAGATGTCACTAGGGGCATATCAAAGAATGCCATTAGTCTATTGGGGAACTGCATCTTAAGATCAAGAAGAGCAATCACAGTAGTTGAGTCCAAAGAATAGCCAAGAATAGTAGCAAACTCTTTGATTAATGGACACATTTATTGTCCATTAAATCTAAATACATGGTCCTCGACATCCCAAAAGGTGGCAGCAACATAAAGAAAATTAGGGTTTATTTTTAGATGTTGAAGGGACTCCAAGGATTTAACATGAAAGGGTAGCAGTTTATTCCAATAGTCTCCACCAAGGCCTTTAAGGAATTTCTTCATCAAATTAAAGGTGGCTTGTGTCATGATGAAAGCCAATAAAAAGAGGGACAGGAGACAATCCTTTTGGCAAACTCCTTATATAGACACAAAGGCTAATATGGATGGGATTAGGATTTTATGTTTTCAGGATCAAAGTCAGGTCAAGAATCAGGATGCAAAAGAGCATAGAACGGGAGCCAAATTTCTGATCAGAAATTTAGAATTTCGATCAAAATTCTAGAAATCTGATCAAAAATCTAGAATTCTGACTAGAATTCCAAAAATCTAATTAAAAATCTATAATTTTAATAAGATTCCCCAGATTTCCCAAAAAAAAGGACTTTGAAGTTTGATTTAAAACAAAAGTCCATAATCCATTCATAAGAGGTAAAATAGTCTGGAACATTCAAAGTACAGTCATGCAAGCACAAGATAAAAAGATTAGTCATCTTGAGTTCCAGTGTCTGGCCAAGAACTACACCCTCTAGCAGGATCGTCGCTCTGATGTGGGGGCATAGAAGTCCCAGTGTCATGATTGTCAAAGCTGAGACCAACAAGCTATCTACACAGCCTCTCATTCTCACTCTCCATATCCCTAATATAACTCAATGCATTAAGAATAGTTAGAATCACAAATGTCATACATAACATGCATACATTTGCATACTTGTTGTAAATACTAATCCTCTAACTATCTATGATCTGTATAGTAAATAATCTCTAGGATGAGGCGAGTTCATACAGATACTCTGCTTGTATCTAAGAGATCTATACAATAACATATAATAATTCAGTAACAAGTGTCAGTCTATCCAAGATTGGAAATGCAAACATTCACTTACATGTGAAGCATCAAGAGGGGAAAAGCTAGGAATCTGAGCTGCATCAAAATACATGTGCTGCTCAATGAGAGTCTACATCGCTAGAACCCAATAGTACATAGACCTATCAAGGGGGGGAACATCACCCAAAATGGCACTCGAGGAAGTATCACCTTGAGCAGCTCCACTACACTGAGCTTGCTTAATGTCACGACCCAAAACAGGGGCCATGACCGGCGCTAGGGAACGGGAATTCTTTCGAATCCGGAACCCGTAGCAAGCCTAAAAATAAAATAAATATGCAATAATAACAATAAAAATATAATATGCAGCGGAAAATAAAAATCATAAATATTACAATATCATCCATATCAACTGGATTCAATTCAAAACTCATCACATCACATATATAATCTCATAAATGTATAATCTTTATACAAATCCAGTTTACTATAATACATCTCTTTAAAACAAATACATAAAATCCAATACTTTAATTTACAACTACTGAAAATCACAACTACTGCAGTGTCTAGATAAAATAAATAAGACTCAAGTATATAATTTACATAAAGAAGCCGGGGCGGAAGAAATCCGGCGTATCGACCTGCTACTGAGGTCTGAGGAAGTTGACTCTCCTGAAAAATAGTCAACGGAGGGGAGTCAGACCTCACTGAGTGAATTACTATAATATATATACATACACTCTAAGTGATAATGCATACAGTCAACAGTATCTGAGTAATATGTATATATACAGGCAAATTCATACAGATGCAGAAAAATCATTTTATATATTTTGTCTGAAAATCAACTTTTATGAAGGATCACATAGAACCCTAGAATATCGCAACCTCAGAAAATAGTGTTAAACAACACTCTAGCCATACAGGCTCACTGATTCCAAATATATCCACTTAATCCGTATGGACAGTAGACTGGCCCCGAGACACTAAGTCAACCGAGCTCCAGCAGTCTGACTGCCAGTGTGATTGGCCCCGAGACACTTGGTCAACCGAGCTCCAGCAATCACACCCAAACCACATCTCACACATATCAATAATCATAATCAATTCAATATCCACAAATAAGTTAGTAATATAGCCTAAAGCTATAGGCGTACCGGTACGTACTCGGTCCTAGTGCTGCCCACTAGGTAGCACGTTCTATTGATATCCTTCATTAATAAATAATAAAACATTCATTCACAAATACATGATGCATGAATTTAAATAAATCAACAATATAAACCATATATATACCGAAAATATACCAAACATAAACCAGGTATATTTTGAGTATATATAGGTCAAATAAATCCAATTAAATCATGAATTAAACTAAAAATATATTTAAAAACATTTTAAATATATTTTATTAACAAAACATGTATATAATTTATTATATACCAAAAATATACTTGAATATAAATCACATTATTTATGCATATTCAGTCAAAATAAAACATGCATTTTTTAAATCATGCATCCTAAGCATATATATATAATATAGTAACTCACCTAATGCGCTCCACGAGACAGGTCCGACGGGCCTGGTCCACTAACCCTCGGTCTCGGCGCAACTAAACAAGAAATAATTAATCGACATCAGAATAAACCTAATAGAAATCCTAGAATTAAATCTAGAGTATTCAACACAGAATCGGAAATTAGGGTTCGACTGGATATCACGTTTTACGAGAATTCTACCGAAAATTCGGCAGAATCTCCCCTGTAAAACGGACATCTCTCTACTCAAAAGAGTAGAGCCGACCCTGCAAAGAAAATACACTTCAAAAATAAACACCACAATCAATCACAACCCCTCGGTCGGACTCCAGACTACAATCTGTCGACCGGGGTCCACAAACACAGAATATATATTCAAATATACCAAAAATATCCTTAAATCATAAAAATACATTTCATACGTAGAAATTACATAATAAATCTTGAAACACTGTAAAAATCGATTAAAACTCATTTTATTAGAAAAACCGTATATTATATATATAATTGAAAATAATTCCCGGAAAATAGTTTTAATTAGTTAAAAATACTAGATATTTTGTAGAAATCATTTTTATACCTTAAATAAATATTAAAACCAATTAAATTACATTTTTAGACAATTTAGGGTAAAATTACCAAAATACCCCTATATATATATATATACCTAAATTACTTCAAAAATTCACCAAAAATCATACAATTATCCAAAATTAATTTTCTCAACATATTTATCAATAATATCAATAATTAAACTCAATTAACCAATTAAATTCAATTTAAAACACAATTAACTTAATTTTACAAAATCACATAAACTTCAATAATTAAAAATAAATACTTAGAAATTCATAAAAATTCCAAATAAATTCCTATAATTCATTTCAACACCTAATTCAACCATAAACTCCAATTTCATAATTTAAATAATTAATTTCCGAAAATTCGAAAATAATATTAAAATATTCAAAAATACCCAAAAATCCAAACAATCTCCAAAAATTCTGAAAAAATTCATACATGAGGATTAAGCTACCAGGAACAACATTTGTGAAGGAAGTTTCCATGAATCATCCAAATCGAAGCTCAAAAAAATCAAAAACCAAAAGTGGCCGAAAACTTCAACTCAAAACCTAAGCAATTCTAGACCATTTTAGCTCAAACCAAAGCTAGAATAACACTCACCGGAGCTCAAGGAGAAGATAGAGACCGGCGGTGTCGAAAACGGTGGCTGGAGGAGGAAGAAACGGCGATGGGAAATGTGGTGGCCGGTGCGCGGGAAGAAGAAGAAGAAGAAGAAGAAAAAGAAAAAGAAAGAAGAAGGAAAGAGAAAGAAAAAGAAAGAAAAAGGAAAAGAAAAAGAAAAAAGAAAAAAGAAAAAAATCAAATAAATTAAAATAATTAAATATTAATAAATAAATAATAAAATATTAGGGTAATAATAAACCCTAATTAAATAAATATACACACACATGCTTTATTTAATAATTTAAAAATATGTATGAGTTCATGCAAACCCGTAAATACATTTAAAATAATTAATAATACATTGTTTACGTGGAAATTTCCCCGAAAATGAAAGTCCCGGGAAAATTTTACGTAAAATACTGAAAATAATAGACAGTAATTAAAATAGGTTTAAAATACATATTAACTCATAAAAATATCGTATAATGCATAAAAATTATTGACACTGTATATCCCGGTACAGTGTAAAAATATTTTAAAAACACGGGATATTACACTTAACCTCTTGCTCAATCCTCTCAGTGTCACCCCTAGTCTCCTCCTCTATAGCAACATTAGGAGCTTCTTTAGCCTGCATAGAGAAACAAATGTCATCTACAGTGATGAAAAAGATGAACTAAAATGGTGATAGTGAAGAATGGTAAAGGAAAGCATACCTCAACTGGGTCTATAGGAACCTACTCTGGGAGATTCTCTTGAATATACTCCTGATAGTGATGAGAATGCTTGAGCAGGGTCAAAGCGTCATATCCCTCAAGAGCTGCTCTAAGCTCAGGACTAGTCATGCTATAGCTCCTTAACATTGAAGAGGGAATTGAAGAAGGAACACACCTCCTGGAAGGTCCCATATGCTAATGATAAACATGCTCACCAAGATACCACATTTGGTAACCATAACTAGGAAGCAAAATCCTCATAGTCTCAAGCCTCACAACTGCAGTTATGAAATTATATCGCTAGATGTCCTCAACACCGACTAGCAAATCTGATCTGGCCTATAAATTCACTCAAATAAATTTTATTTAACTTTCACGATTAGTTAAATACTAAAAATTAAATTTATCTTACTAGGTCCACCTCTAAAGAGTTCAGATGATCCCGATAAGCCTAGAAATCATACTTGATACTAGTTAGACTTGAAGAGTTGCATCTCTACATCAGAGGAAGATCCCTGTCAAAGATAATAGCATTGAAGCCTCGGATCACCCCGATATTAATGCCCCAGATCTGAAAAGAAAAAGATAGTCAAAATGAAAAGAAGGGGCTATAAAAGAGTAAAGTTAAAAAGGAGTAGAAGACACGTAGAAGATGTATATACAAGATATGCTAGAAGCTACACATCATCATAACACCTCTATAGACAATATCCAGCCTATAGTAAAGATAAGCAAGAGCTGCAAATCCCCAATCAAAGTAGTGACTCTAGCAAGATCCTTAAGGGGACCAATAAGAGCAATACTAAGCTCATGACTAGTCTTATAAAAGAGGGGAGTGCCTAGCAATATCAATAAGAAACATCTCGCCTTCTGAAGGATCTGACGAGGTGTGGTGGTGGGTAATCTCTTGAAACCCTAAACAAGAGAAGAAAGAAGCATGTTCTTCTAATTCTTCCATGTCAGAATGAACTCGAGCAAGTTATAAACATAACGACTCCTAGCATCCTCGAGAAGAGTGTGGTAATGGATATTAAAGGGAACTGCGGCACCCTCAAAGGTGATCCCAGTAATAATAGAGAAGCTCACAGGGGAAATAGTTAGCTCACCCACTCATGTGTGGAAGGTGTGAGTGGTATCCATCCACCTCTCGATAAGAGCGAAAAGTGAATAGTGGTCTGACCTACCTCAAATAGTCGGTAGAGCATCAATGAAGTGTCAGAAGCCAGATGCCTAGATATGTTGTACTACCTCTCCAGATAAATCATGAAAGAGTTCCTGAGCCAAGTGAAAGCAACCCGAGAACTTTTGTGGTTTCTAAACAAAATTCAGAAAATAACAAGATTTATTTCTTTATAAACACTTGATTTTTATCTTTGAAAAAAAATGATCAAAAGACTAGATTTCTAATCGAAAATCCAGAATTCCAATCGCATTTCTAAAATTTTCTATCAAATTCCTAAATTTCTAATAAAAAATCTAAAATTCCAATATGGATTTTAGATTTCTAACCAAAAATCCAGAAATCTAACTGCAATTATATCAGTTTTCTATAACATGTAAATGACAGTTTTACAAAATTATGTTTCCAGATTGACAATTTCATGTAATTTTATTTAATTTGTATAGCAGATAATCTATAATTTCATGTATGAATATGTAGTTTATATATTAATAGGAATATATTTTCTTGTAGAATCAAAGACAAAAGGAAAATTTACCTCATCTTTAGCCTGGGAGCATCTATGAGGGTACAAGCAAGTCAAAGGGAGTACCTCTTCCCCTTCATTGAGCCCCAGATTATTTTGAGGAAAATGTAGTTGAGATATGACCAAATATGATTATCTAGAGCTGCTTTCATGTAGTCTACGTCCTGGGTGAGCCATAGGATCAGACGGATTCCCAAATGGAGATTAGATGAAAGAATAATTAAAAAAAAAAGAGATTTCAAAATCAAGAGAAATGAAAAGAAAAAAAAAGGAGGAATGAAAGGGATGGGAATGAAGAAAGGAATCAATAAAATACAAAGTTTATATTAAAGCAGCAAACGTGCACTTTAGTCCCTTAACTTTGTTTGCATTCAAGTCCAATACTTTTCTGATAATTTAGTCCTAAATTGCAAAGCTATATGATTTGATAATTCATTGAATTATTAAATTGTTAACATAAAAGAAAATGCTACACAACCGAGTGTAGTGTATTCCTATCTGTACTTTATGACTGAGTGTAGTCAACATCATATGACTGAGTATGATGTATCCCTTTCAATTTGGACTATACAATTGAGTTCCAGACTATACGACTGAGTATAGTCAACATCATACGACCGAGTATGATGTATCCTTTCAATATGAACTATACGATCGAGTATAGTAAGCATTGTATGACCAAGTACAATGTACCTCTTTAATCAACGCTACACGATTAAGTGTAGTCAACATTGTATGATCGAGTACAATGTATCCTTTCAAATATGCACTATACGTCTGGGTATAGTCAACATTGTATGATTGAGTACAATGTACCTTTTCAATATGTACTATACGTCCGAGTATAGTCAACATTGTACGACTGAGTATAATGTATTCTTTTCAATCTATACTATACGACCGAGTATGATGTATCCTTTCAGTCAATACTATATGACCGAGTATAATGTGTCATTTCAAATCAACATTATACATCCAAGTATAGTGTTTTTTAGATGTTTTAAGATTTTGCCTAGTGTTGTACGGCAACACAAGCATTCATTATGAGCTGACGATCACTTATAGGCAAAAGCTTTAAGGTGCGAAGGTAAGTATCTAAAATTTTATTCATAAGAAATTATGTGTTTATTTGCTTTACCGTAATTTGTCAAACAAACAGTGACAAAATGAGGTAACTGCAAACACCCAATTTCGGGATGATGAAGTGTGGATACGATAGAGGGCTTAGATAATGAAAATGTTATAAATAGGTATTCAATTCTTGAAGTTTGAAACCTCAAAAGTCTGAATGCATTTCCAAAAAAAGTTTAACTGGTTTTCTTAAGGACTTAATTGTAATGCTTTTTTTCAGGACCTAATTAAAAAGTCTAAATTCTTTTAGGGGTCTTTTCGTAATTAAAAGTTAAAAAAATCAGAATTAGGCATGTTCCATTTGATTATTTTATTTTATTTTATTTTAGTAAATAAAATTTGGATTCTTGAATTTTTATTGGTCAAATAATATTTCTCTGAATTTTCAGGAAATCAAAGTCCTTTTAAATCAAAACTCTGAGAAAGACAATTCACAGTAGGATACAATTTTTACTAGTCAGAGGGGCAACTCATACTATATCCATAATTATTATCTTCTATCCTACCTTCTTTTATTTTTATTTTTTTATTATTTTGATTTTATTAAATTTCAATTTCATTAAATTTTTATTGTTATTTTATTCATTAATCATTGTTTATCCTTTTGTGTTGGTGATTATGGAGGGGATTATATGATAATCTTACTAGGTGAACAAAATCCATAAAGGTCCATGGAATGTCATGGATTGAACTTTGTAGCTAAATATAGTTTCTAGATTTTTTTTTATTTAGTTGTTTATTATTGTTTTAATTTTTTTGTTATTTTTGGGATTATATTATTTTTTTCTTTTCTTTTATTATTTTCAGTAGATCGTTTGTATTTAAAAAAAAGTAAATATAATTATTTTTATTTTTAAAAGTCTAACCCAATTTAAAAATTCAAAAATTTTCAAAATTCCATAAACATATAAGCTCATTCTTTTCAACTGAATCAGATGATCTTAAGCTCATGTTAGCTATATTAGATGTTCAAAATCTATTAATGTATATAATGTTAATCACCAAATTGACATTGTTCATCTACAGTGTTATAACTAGCCTTTGATTTTAGTGATATTTAAATTTTGCCACTGCTAAAATCTAAACAGCCTCCTCAAGAAAACAAAATGGCACCATTTTTTTTTTCTATTTATGCCTTTTATGAAGTTTGAAAACGTTGTCATTTTGCCCCCCTCATTTTTCTTTGAAACTATAATGTTTGAAGTGTTATTTTAGACAAATTGCTAGGCCCTTTATATTTACAAGCCCCACCCAATTTACTTGTTGCCATGGATTTTGTATGTTTTTGTTTTTAACAAGTGATTTTTTCACTAATTATTGGTTTTTTGTTATTTTTTATTTTTAAAATTTGTTAGATTTATTTTTTTAATTTTAAATCTATATCTATAATAATATATAAATCTAGACTGAACAGTGAAATCCACGATCCATTAATTTTACAATCACACCACTTTGTCACTCCCTACACTTGTATGGGAAACGATGTCGTATGTTTAAACTATGAAAATTTGATCATAATTCATATCAATTGCTCGGTTTAGGACTGTGTGGGCATAGATATGGAGTTGGATAAGAGGAGAATATAGTAGATTAAGAGTAGTCAGTAGATTAGAGGTGGTAGTGATTAAGCGCTTTACGAGTTTGTTTCATGACGGACAAATCTACATAATTTAAGCTAACAAAATTGTTGATCATTTAAAATCATTCACCCTTTTAGCAAAAAATTCATTTTCAAAACCATGTCGTGCCGAAGTTCTTTTTGTATCTTCCTTACAGTTATAGTTGATGTCACTGCAAATGACTCATGTTTTGAAATTTCAAAGTGACAATTTATCTTTTAAATTTATGATTCCAAATTCAAATGAAATAATTTTAGAATGGTAATAAAAAATTTCTTTATTTAAATTATAAATACATATTATTCTAAATTCTTATAGCAAAATTATTTTAGTTGCTTTTTGTTTATATAAAAATTTCGGCTGAAATATAATTAAGAGTTAACTTTTGAATAATTTTTTAAATTTTTAATTGTAATTTTTAATATTTATATACTGATCCTCCGATAATAATTATGAAAAAAATTTAAAATATAAGTATTAAGACACAATTGTAAAGTAATTGTCACGACCCAAACTAGGAGTCATGACTGGCGCTAGGGAACAGGAATTCTTTCGAATCCGGAACTCGTAGCAAGCCTAAGAAAATAAAATCATACAATAAATAAATAAAAGTACGATCGAATTAAAATTTTTTTGAATCAATAAATAAAATAAATACTCCAAATCCTTTTATAAATGAATATATATTCGTACAATGTTCAAATACAAATTCTCAGAGTATTTAATATCCAAACAAAATAATACACTTCCAAAAATTATAACACTACTACTGCAGTTTCTAGAATACAATTCAAAGTTCAGAATATATATTTGCATAAAATAGCCGAGATAGAAGAACACCGGTGAGGAACTCTACAACTAAGGTCTGATGATATAGGATCTCCTGAAAAAATAATTGAGGGGGGTCAGACCTCACTGAGTGAATTATTATACTATATATACAAGCAAACTAAACCATAACAATCAGACATTCTATATATATATATATATATATATATATATATATATATATATATTTCACACGAATGCCAAACTTTGCTTTTATAAATAGACTAAATGTAGAAAATATTTGTTTTAATTCATGAAGGATCCATAGAACCCTAAATAATAACAACCTCAAACAATCCCATCATCACTCTAGCCATACAGGCTCACTTGATTCCAAATAGAACACTTATTCCAATCCAGACAACAGACTGGCCCTGAGACACTAAGTCGACTGAGCTCCAGCAGTCTGACTGTCAGTGTGATTAGCCCCGAGACACTTGGTCAACCGAGCTCCAGCAATCACACTATCTATCACCTCACATCTCAATCAACCCAATAGATCATTCAATCCACTTATGGACAGTAAACTGGCCCCGAGACACTAAATCAACCAAGTTCCAGCAGTCTGATTGTCAGTTTGATTGGCCCCAAAATCACACTATCTAACATACCATTAATCTTAGTCAAATCAATTATAATCACCCAATTTTAACTCTCACTCAATCCTTATCTATCGTACCGGTACGTACACGATCTTAGTGCTGCCCACTAGGAAGCACGTTCTATTGATATCCTTCACTTCGAATAAATCATTCATTCGGAAAATAATTAATGTAGAACAATATTCATAATAGTAAAACCAACCATATATATATATATATATATATATATATGTCAAATAAAATATGAAATAAACTAAAGATAAATCATTAATATAGTTAAAAACTATTTAAATGAGTAACAATAATATAACATGTATTATCTTAAAAATATATTTAAATATGCAAAAGATATACCCTAAGTACACAAATCATTTAATAAAACATTTATGTATAAATATTCATTTAAATACGTGTTTGTGTTTAACATATATTCACAAATATACTAAAAATAAACCTAATTATCTAGCATGCATATATCAAAAATAAACCCTAAATATACCACTAATGTGTTAGGTTTAATTTAATAATAAAACATTTATTTATTCGGAAATAAATAAAAAATATACCAAAAATAAACTTAAAAATAATTTAAGTGTAGGTTTATAATTTAACATGCAATTATTAAAGAATAAACCTAAAATCTACTAAAACTATACCTAAGGTATACTAATCATTTAATAAAATAATTATGTCTAAGTGTACATTTTAAAACATGTGTCTATTACTCAAATGTATTAAACCTAAACCTAATTGTTTAATGTGCATATATCAAACTAACATGCATAATTATTTAATATGCATATATATAAAAATTCAACCCTAGATATACCAAAAATATTATAATTTAAATCCCTTTTAAAACATATAATGAAAATGAAAAATTCTAAATAATGCACCTTATATGCTGTCACGACCCAAAACAGGGGCCATGACCGGCGCTAAGGAACGGGAATTCTTTCGAATCCGGAACCCGTAGCAAGCCTAAAAATAAAATAAATATGCAATAATAACAATAAAAATATAATATGCAGCGGAAAATAAAATCATAAATATTACAATATCATCCATATCAACTGGATTCAATTCAAAACTCATCACATCACATATATAATCTCATAAATGTATAATCTTTATACAAATCCAGTTTTACTATAATACATCTCTTTAAAACAAATACTTTATTTCACAACTACTGCAGTGTCTAGATAAAATAAATAAGACTCAAGTATATAATTTACATAAAGAAGCCGGGGCGGAAGAAATCCGACGTATCGACCTGCTACTGAGGTCTGAGGAAGTTGACTCTCCTGAAAAATAGTCAACGGAGGGGAGTCAGACCTCACTGAGTGAATTACTATAATATATATACATACACTCTAAGTGATAATGCATACAGTCAACAATATATGAGTAATATGTATATATACAGGCAAGTTCATACAGATGCAGAAAAATCATTTTATATACTTTGTCTGAAAATCAACTTTTATGAAGGATCACATAGAACCCTAGAATATCGCAACCTCAGAAAAATAGTGTTAAACAACACTCTAGCCATACAGGCTCACTTATTCCAAATATATCCACTTAATCCATATGGACAGTAGACTGGCCCCGAGACACTAAGTCAACCGAGCTCCAGCAGTCTGACTGCCAGTGTGATTGGCCCCGAGACACTTGGTTAACCGAGCTCCAGCAATCACACCCACAAACCACATCTCACATATATCAATAATCATAATCAAATCGATATCCACAAATAGTCAGTAATAAAGCCTAAATACTATAGGCGTACCGGTACGTACTCGGTCCTAGTGCTGCCCACTAGGTAGCACGTTCTATTGATATCCTTCATTCTTAAATATAAAACATTCATTCACAAATACATGATGCATGAATTTAAATAAATCAACAATATAAACCATATATATACTGGAAATATACCAAACATAAACCAGGTATATTTTGAGTATATATATATCAAATAAATCCAATCAAATCATGAATTAAACTAAAAATATATTTAAAAACATTTTAAATATATTTTATTAACAAAACATGTATATAATTTATTATATACCAAAAATATATCAAAAATATACTTGAATATAAATCACATTATTTATGCATATTCAGTCAAAATAAAACATGCATTTTTCTAAATCATGCATCCTAAGCATATATATATAATATAGTAACTCACCTAATGCGCTCCACGAGACGGGTCCGACGGGCCTGGTCCACTAACCCTCGGTCTCGGCGCAACTAAACAAGAAATAATTAATCGACATCAGAATAACCCTAACAGAAATCCTAGAATTCAATCTAGAGTATTCAACACAGAATCGGAAATTAGGGTTCGACTGGATATCACGTTTTACGAGAATTCTACCGGAAATCCGGCAGAACCTCCCCTATAAAACGGACATCTCTCTACTCAAAAGAGTAGAGCCAACCCTGCAAAGAAAATACACTTCAAAAATAAACACCACAATCAATCACAACCCCTCGGTCGGACTCCAGACTACAATCTGTCGACCGGGGTCCACAAACACAGAATATATATTCAAATATACCAAAAATATCCTTAAATCATAAAAATACATTTCATACGTAGAAATTACATAATAAATCTTGAAACACTGTAAAAACCGATTAAAACTCATTTTATTAGAAAAACCGTATATTATATATATAATTGAAAATAATTCCCGAAAAATAGTTTTAATTAGTTAAAAATACTAGATATTTTGTAGAAATCATTTTTATACCTTAAATAAATATTAAAACCAATTAAATTACATTTTTAGACAATTTAGGGTAAAATTACCAAAATACCCCTATATATATATATATACCTAAATTACTTCAAAAATTCACCAAAAATCATAAAATTATCCAAAATTAATTTTCTCAACATATTTATCAATAATATCAATAATTAAACTCAATTAACCAATTAAATTCAATTTAAAACACAATTAACTTAATTTTACAAAATCACATAAACTTCAATAATTAAAAATAAATACTTAGAAATTCATAAAAATTCCAAATAAATTTCTATAATTCATTTCAACACCTAATTCAACCATAAACTCCAATTTCATAATTTAAATAATTAATTTCCGAAAATTAGAAAATAATATTAAAATATTCAAAAATACCCAAAAATCCAAACAACCTCCAAAAATTCTGTAAAAATTCATACATGAAGATTAAGCTACTAGGAACAAAATTTGTGAAGGAATTTTCCATGAATCATCCAAATCGAAGCTCAAAAAAATCGAAAACCCAAAGAGGCTGAAATTTTCAAATCGAAACCTAAGCAATTCTAGACCATTTTAGCTCAAACCAAAGCTAGAATAACACTCACCGGAGCTCAAGGAGAAGATAGAGACTGGCGGTGTCGAAAACGGTGACCGGAGGAGGGAGAAACGGCGGTGAGGAAATGGTGGTCGGCGTCGGGCGCGGGAGAGAAAGAAGAAGAAGAAGAAAAAGAAAAAGAAAGAAAAGGAAAGAAAAAGAAAAAGAAAAAGAAAGAAAAAGGAAAAGAAAGAGAAAAAAGAAAAAAGAAAAAAAAATAAAATAAAATAAAATAATTAAATATTAATAAATAATTAATAATAAAATAATAAATTTTAATAATTTAATAATAAATAAAATAATCAAATAATAATAAATAAATAATAAAATATTAGGGTAATAATAAACCCTAATTAAATAAATATACACACACAGGCTTTATTTAATAATTTAAAAATATGTATGAGTTCATGCAAACCCGTAAATACATTTAAAATAATTAATAATACATTGTTTACGTGGAAATTTCCCCGAAAATGAAAGTCCCGGGAAAATTTTACATAAAACACTGTATATAAGACACAGTAATTAAAATAGGTTTAAAATACATATTAACTCATAAAAATATCGTATAATGCATAAAAATTATTGACACTGTATATCCCGGTACAGTGTAAAAATATTTTAAAAAAACACGGGATATTACATATGCAGTGCATATATATACAGTATCATAACTCACATGTTAGCGCTCCACGAGACAAACTCGGCGGGCCTGGTCCATTAGGCCTCGGTCTCGGCGCAACTAGACAAATAAATGACAACATGAAATCAGAATAAAGTTAACAAAAATTCTAAAGACTTGATCTAGAATTTTAGACACAGAATTAGAATAGGAATTTGACTGGACATCACGTTTTACGAGAATTCTACCAAAAATCCGATAGAACCTCCCCTATAAAATGGACATCTCTCTACTTAAATAGTAGAGCCGGTCCTGCAAAGAAATACACTTCGGAATAAATGCAGAATTACAACCAAAATCCCTCGATCGGACTCCAAACTACAATTCACCGACCGAGGTTCACAATTCACAAAATATTTATAAAATATCAAAAATGCCCTTATATAATAAAAATACATTTTATAAATCCAAATTATGTAATTAACCCTAAAACATACTAAAAATCAATAAAAACCCATTTATTTAGAAAAATAGTATATTATATATAATTTGAAAATAATTTACGAAAAATAGTTTTAATTAGTTAAAAATATTAAAAATTTGCAGAAATCATTTTTATACCCTAAATAACTATTAAAACCAATTTAATTACATTTTTAACCAATTTAGTGTAAAATTACCAAAATACCCCTATAAATATATATTCACTATAAATTTTCAAAATTTCACCAAAAATTATATAATTACTCAAAAATTAATTTCTCAACATATAATTCAATAATATCAATAAATATACTCAATTTACCAATTTATTTCAATTAAACACATAATTAACCCTATTTTTCAAAATTACATAAACTTAATAAATTCCAAATAAATACATAGAAATTCACAAAAGTTACAAATAAATTTCTATAATTCATTTCAACTCCTGTAATCACCATAAAACACAATTTCATAATTTAATTAATTAATTTTTGAAAATTGGAAAATAATAACAAAATAATCAAAAGTTCACAAAAATTAAAATAAATTCCAAAAATTCTAAAACAATTACAGCGCTTCCAAGAACAAAGTTTGTGAAGGAATTTTTCATGAATCGATCAAATTGAAGCTAAAAAAATTTGAAACCCAAAATGTCTGATTTAAAGAAACTGAAACCTAAGCAATTCTAGACCAAATCAAGTGAAACAAAGCTTGGAATCACACTCACCATAGCTCAAGGAGAAGATAGAGACTGACGACATCAAATTTGGTGGCCGAAAAGTGCTTGGTCGGAGCTAAGTTAATTTTTGGCCTCTACTTGATTTTTCGGCCCAAACACACTGGAAAAATGAGCTTTAGGTGGTGGAAATGGTTGGAGGTGGAGGAGGAAGGCTGAGGGGCATAGTAACAGCAAGAAAACCAGCTTGAAAGTGGCTGGAAATGGTGGAAATTGCATTGGGAAGAAGAAGATACAGGAGGGGCAAAATCGTAAATAAGGCAACTTTTGTTTTTTTTTAATTAAAATGTGTATATATATATATATATATATATATATATATATATATATATATATATATATGTCTACACTATATTATAGTAATATATATATTCCCACACACAAATAATACTCACCACACAAATATTTTAATATATTTAATAATTTATACACTTAAAATTAATTAATACAAAAATTAAATAATAAAATTAAGGAAATTAATTAAACTCTAATTAATTTAAATAAATACACATATATACATTTTATTTTAGCACTTTAAAATTATATATGAGTTCATGCAAATTCATAAAACTAGTCAAAATAAATAGTATTAAATTATTTACGTGTCAATTT
Source organism: Mallotus nudiflorus (assembly GCA_947683625.1). NCBI lineage: Eukaryota > Viridiplantae > Streptophyta > Magnoliopsida > Malpighiales > Euphorbiaceae > Mallotus > Mallotus nudiflorus. The sequence goes on from CANTUR010001276.1 coordinate 319,982, forward strand.
CCCCGAAAATATAATTTTCGGGAAAATTTTACGTAAAGTACTTAAAATAATTAAAATTAGCTTTAAACAAACAACAAACTCATAAAATATCATAAATATATATACAAAATTATTAACACTGCATATCCCGATGCAGTATAAAAGTATTTAAAAACTCGGGATATTATAGTCTTCCCTCCTTACAAGAATTCGTCCCCGAATTCCAAAAAGAAAATTATAAGATCAAGAAAGGAAGAGATATGGGTAAGAAGCTCGTATCTCAACTTCAGTCTCTCACGTAAAATCTCAATGGATTCAGTCAGTCTGGGCCACTCATATGTTGTTTGATCTTTTGTGGATCAACTCGAATTCTATCTTTAAATGCCACAATTCTAAGAAAAATAACACTCTCCATCTAATGATCACACTTCCTGAATTCAACATAAAGCTGACATTCTCTTAGTGTCTTTAGTATAGTCCTCAAGTGATATGTGCCCTTTCATTCACTTCGAATACACTAATATATCATTAATGAAGACTACTACAAACTGATCCATAACTAATGATAACCCGACTTCAGATTAATTTTTTGAAAAGAACTGTGCACTCTGTAGCTGATCAGACAGGTCATCTATCCTCAAAAGAGGATACTTGTCCTTCACTGTTACCCTATTCATCTCTCTGCAGTCAATGCACAGTTTCAAGGTACCATCCTTCTTCCTTACAATAGGACTAGTGCACCCCAAAAGAGAAACATAAGGTCTGACAAAACCTTGGTCATACAGCTCTCGTAATTGCTCCTACAGCTCTGCAAGAGTCATTCTATAGGGCTACGTTGAAATAGGAGTTATATCAGGAACCACATCGATACAAAATTCAAACGTTGTAAGGTGGTAAACCTGGTAACTCACAGGCAATTAAAACATCTGGGAGAGACAACTTCTCCACTGAAGTATACTCAATTAGAGCCAGATATTCTTGACAACCCTTTCACATCTCATCAAGATTAATTACACCCAAAAGACTGAATTCATAATAACTCTCTGAATCTCAATTCTCGGTTCAGATGCCAATATATTACGCTTAATCCTGTAACACATAATTCTACCAATCTTCTTTTATATTGTATTACGTCTTCTGCATGACGTATCAGATTGAAGAGTTTACACTTCTCAACTGATTGCTCTTCCCTTACTCTGTGCAATAGCTGATACAGGTAATTATCCTTCCTTAAAGGTGGATGGAAGTATCTTAGAAATCCCTCTTTAACTCAAATTATGTGTTGCAGTCAGAACTGACAGCTTGCCATAAAGAGTACAAGAGTGTTTCGTCTTCAATATACATTTTCCAATTCCCCCATCAAAGCATATCAAACAACTGCCAAACTTGACTAAATGCTATCAAACTCTTATTAATCTCGGCTATCCTGGCCACAATTGTTGCACGTTCAAACCCAAATGGAATGCTTGTACTGCTTACAATGACTACCTTAACCCTTGAGTTATAGTTGCCTCTAACCTACCCCTATACTAAATAGATGTAGTACAGTTGGAACTATAACCACAACTTCAACTTGAAAAGACTGATTATCAATATTGTCTCTACAGAAGAAACAATTCATATTCACTATGCTGAAAAGATATGGAAATCAACAGAATTCATAATATAGAATATACGCATAATTGACGTGTCTCAAGTTCTCGGATGAAAAATAAATTACATCTGCTGAACGATCGAAGGTATTAGTATCACATCATGCGAAACTCCTATTGCAGAAGCAACATCATTGCAATGCTAAGCCACTAGCTCCTCATTCAGTTATTCCCACTGTCAACAGCTATCGTCAGGCCTTCTAAATCCATCTCTACCCCTACACCTAATAGGATGCATAGGGGGTAGAACCTCGTGCTCAGAAGATCAACTATCATCGATCAATGGAGCGACTCACGCTCAAGGCAATCAACAAGGAGCAAAAAAAAACAAATAGTTTCAAACAATCATAAACATCAACAGAAACCCTAACGTTACGCGGAATTCCTAATGCAAGGAAGACTTTTCAAAGACAAGACCGAACCTAATTCACTGCAGTAGTTCCAAAGAAAACATGACTTTGAAAACTAGGGCCACAACTCAAACAACTAAGCCCTGACACAGAACTCTGCTCTGATACCAACTTTGTCACGACCCAAACTAGGAGTCATGATCGGCGCTAGGGAACGGGGATTCTTTTGAATCCGGAACCCGAGCAAGCCTAAGAAAATAAAATCATACAATAAATAAATAAAAGTACGATCAAATTAAAATTTTTTTGAATCAATAAATAAAATAAATACACCAAATCCTTTTATAAATGAATACATATTCGTACAATGTTCAAATACAAATTCTCAGAGTATTTAATATCCAAACAAAATAATACACTTCCAAAAATTATAATACTACTACTGTAGTTTCTAGAATACAATTCAAAGTTCAGAATATATATTTGCATAAAATAGTCAGGACTGAAGAACACCAGCAAGGAACTTTACAACTAAGGTCTGACGATATGGGATCTCCTGAAAAAATAATTGAGAGGGGTCAGACCTCACTGAGTGAATTATTATACTATATATACATGCAAACTAAACCATAACAATCAGACATTCTTATATATATATATATATGTATATACACACATTTCACATGAATGCCAAACTTTGCTTTTATGAATAGACTAAATGTAGAAAATGTTTGTTTTAATTCATGAAGGATCCATAGAACCCTAAATAATAACAACCTCAAACAATACCATCATCACTCTAGCCATATAGGCTCACTTGATTCCAAATAGAACACTTATTCCAATCTGGACAGCAGACTAGCCCCGAGACACTAAGTCAACCGAGCTCCAGTAGTCTGACTGTCAGTGTGATTGGCCCCGAGACACTTGGTCAACCCAGCTCCAACAATCACACTATTTATCACCTCACATCTCAATCAACCCAATAGATCATTCAGTCCACTTATGGATAGTAGACTGGCCCCGAGACACTAAGTCAATCGAGCTCCAGCAGTCTGACTATCAGTGTGATTGGCCCCGAAATCACACTATCTAACATACCATTAATCCTAGTCAAATCAATTAAATCAATTATAATCACCCAATTTTAACTCTCACACAATCGTTATCTATCGTACCGGTACGTACATGGTCCTAGTGCTGCCCACTAGGAATCACGTTCTATTGATATCCTTCACTTTGAATAAATCATTCATTTAGAAAATAATTAATGTAGAACAATATTCATAATAGTAAAACCAACCATATATATATATATATACCAACAATATACCTAAAATATACCCAGTATATTTCAGGTATATATATATATATATATATATATATATATATATATATATATATATATGTCAAATAAAATATGAAATAAACTAAAGATAAATCATTAATATAGTTAAAAACAATTTAAATGGGTAACAATAATATAACATGTATTATCTTAAAAATATATTTAAATATGCAAAAGATATACTCTAAGTACACAAATCATTTAATAAAACATTTATGTATAAATATTCATTTAAATACGTGTTTGTGTTTAACATATATTCACAAATATATTAAAAATAAACCTAATTATCTAGCATGCATATATCAAAAATAAACCCTAAATATACCACTAATGTGTTAGGTTTAATTTAATAATAAAACATTTATTTATTCAGAAATAAATAAAAAATATACCAAAAATAAACTTAAAAATAATTTAAGTGTAGGTTTATAATTTAACATGCAATTATTGAAGAATAAACCTAAAATCTACTAAAACTATACCTAAGGTATACTAATCATTTAATAAAATAATTATGTCTAAGTGTACATTGTAAAACATGTGTATATTACTCTAATGTATTAAACCTAAACCTAATTGTTTAATGTGCATATATCAAACTAACATGCATAATTATTTAATATGCATATATATAAAAATGCAACCCTAGATATACCAAAAATATTATAATTTAAATCCCTTTTAAAACATACAATGAAAATGAAAAATTCTAAATAATGCACCTTATATACAGTGCATATACATACAATATAATAACTCACATGTTAGTGCTCCATGAGACAAACTCGACGAGCCTGGTCCGTTAGGTCTCGGTCTCGGCGCAGCTAGACAAATAAATGACAACATGAAATCAGAATAAAGTTAACAAAAATTCTAAAGACTCGATCTAGAATTTTAGACACAGAATTAGAATAGGAATTTGACCGGACATCACGTTTTTCAAGAATTCTACCAAAAATCCGACAGAACCTCCCCTGTAAAATGGACATCACTCTACTCAAAGAGTAGAGCCGGTCCTGCAAAGAAATACACTTCAGAATAAACACAGAATTACAACCAAAATCCCTCGATCGGACTCCAAACTATAATTCACCGACCGAGGTTCACAATTCATAGAATATTTATAAAATATCGAAAATGCCCTTATACAATAAAAATACATTTTATAAATCCAAATTACGTAATTAACCCTAAAACATACTAAAAATCAATAAAAACCCATTTATTTAGAAAAATAGTATATTATATATAATTTGAAAATAATTTACGAAAAATAGTTTTAATTAGTTAAAAATATTAAAAATTTGCAGAAATCATTTTTATACCCTAAATAACTATTAAAACCAATTTAATTACATTTTTAACCAATTTAGTATAAAATTACCAAAATACCCCTATATATATATATTCACTATAAATTTTCAAATTTTCACCAAAAATTATATAATTACTCAAAAATTAATTTCTCAACATATAATTCAATAATATCAATAAATATACTCAATTTACCAATTTATTTCAATTAAACACATAATTAACCCTATTTTTCAAAATTACATAAACTTAATAAATTCCAAATAAATACATAAAAATTCACAAAAATTACAAATAAATTTCTATAATTCATTTCAACTCCTATAATCACCATAAAACACAATTTCATAATTTAATTAATTAATTTTTGAAAATTGGAAAATAATAATAAAATAATCAAAAGTTCACAAAAATTAAAATAAATTCCAAAAATTCTAAAAAAATTACAGCGCTTCCAAGAACAAAGTTTGTGAAGGAATTTTTCATGAATCGATCAAATTGAAGCTAAAAAAATTTGAAACCTAAAATGGTTGATTTAAAGAAATTGAAACCTAAGCAATTCTAGACCAAATCAAGTGAAACAAAGCTTGGAATCACACTCACCATAGCTCAAGGAGAAGATAGAGACTGACGGCATCAAATTTGATGGTCGAAAAGTGCTTGGTCAGAGCTAAGTTGATTTTTGGCCTCTACTTGATTTTTCGGCCCAAACACACCGGAAAAATGAGCTTTAGCTGGTGGAAATGGCTGGAGGTGGAGGAGGAAGGCTGACGGGCATAGTAACAGCAAGAAAACCAGCTTGAAAGTGGCTGGAAATGGTGGAAATTGCATTGGGAAGAAGAAGATGCAGGAGGGGCAAAATCGTAAATAAGGCAACTTTTGTTTTTTGTTTTTATTAAAATTTGTGTATTTGTGTGTATATATATATATATATATATATATATATATATATATATATATATATATATATATATATGTATGTATGTATATATATGTCTACACTATATTATAGTAATATATATATTCCCACACACAAATAATACTCACCACACAAATATTTTAATATATTTAATAATTTATACACTTAAAATTAATTAATACAAAAATTAAATAATAAAATTAAGGAAATTAATTAAGCTCTAATTAATTTAAATAAATACACATATATACATTTTATTTTAGCACTTTAAAATTATATATGAGTTCATGCAAATTCATAAAACTAGTCAAAATAAATAGTATTAAATTATTTACGTGTCAATTTCCCCGAAAATATAATTTTCGGGAAAATTTTACGTAAAGTACTTAAAATAATTAAAATTAGCTTTAAACAAACAACAAACTCATAAAATATTATAAATATATATACAAAATTATTAACACTGCATATCCCGATGCAGTATAAAAGTATTTAAAAACTCGGGATATTATAGTCTTCCCTCCTTACAAGAATTCGTCCCCGAATTCCAAAAAGAAAATTACAAGATCAAGAAAGGAAGAGATATGGGTAAGAAGCTCGTATCTCAACTTCAGCCTCTCACGTAAGCTCTTTCACTTTGTTGCCACGTCACGGAACCTTGATCATTTGAATCTAGTTCGAACATAACTATCGAGCTTGATAATTTACAATCTCTACTGATTCCTTCTCAAACTTCATATCTTCATTCAATTCTATATTGTTCAACAAGTGTCATCACACCATTTTTTTTAAGACATCTTCAAAATTACAGTCTTCGATATGAAACTCCATATCTCTGCATCTAGGATCCATATCACTCTTCTGATCACAACAACTTTCTCTGCTGTATTTTGAACCATCTCATATCTAGTTAAGACTTCTTTCCATAAAAGCTTCAGGTGGTGTCATTCCAATACTGCTATGGTAGCTATTATTATAAGCGAATTCTATAAGTAGCATATAATCAACCTATCTACCTTCTATATCCAAAACACAAATCTTCAACATACTGTTTAGTGTTTGGATCGTCCTCTCAGACTATCATCTATTTAAGGATGAAAAGAAGTATTGAAATCCAATAAGGTGTCTATTACTCTCCACAATCTCTGCCAAAATCGAAAGGTAAACACTGTACCTTTACCATATATAATGGACACAGGTAGTCCATGCAGGCACACAATATGTTTCATATGCAGTTTAGCCCTCTTAGTTACTGAATAAGTGGCTTCCACTGGCCAAAAATTAGCTGACTTGGTCAATTTGTCAACAGTCATTCCAATAGAATCATATTCACCCTTCAAATGAGGTAACCAACCACAAAAATTATCACAATCCACCCAAATTCAAAAGAGATCAAAACTTCCCAGAAGACTTCTGATATTCAGCTTTCACCGGCTGGTAATTTTAACACTTAGAAATATAATAAGTCACATCCTTCTATAATGCAACCCACTAGTACTGATCCTGAATATTGTGATAATTCTTGGTAACCATCTGGATGTACACTGCAAGTTCATTTCCACAACTTATATAGAATCCCTTTCTCAGATTATAACATCAACCCTGTATCATTAACTTGGGCATCTCCTATCAGCAGATCATTCTATGGTGATATGCCATGATGACATGCTATGATGAATGTCATGATGAGATGACATAATGAAATGTTATGATGAAATGCTAGAATGAAATGTCGTGATGAAATGTTGTAATGAGATGCTATGATGATATGATGAAATGCTGTAATGATATCAGGTTTTATCCTCTAAAGTTCACGTGACCCTCATATCAATCGGTCTTCTTCAGTATGTGGAAGTTGTTCTAACAAACATCTGTTTACACAATCTTCCCATTCTTCTGAGTTATGCGAGTCATAGGAGCTGCAATTCTAGAGAATTTTATTCAGATTTCCTATGATACCCAATTAAACCTAGAAAATTACAGATCTCAATGGATTCAGTCAGTCTGGGCCACTCATATGTTGTTTGATCTTTTGTGGATCAACTCAAATTCTATCTTTAAACGCCACAATTCTAAGAAAAACAACACTCTCCATCTAATGATCACACTTCCTGAATTCAACATAAAGCTGACATTCTCTTAGTGTCTATAGTATAGTCCTCAAGTGATATGTGCCCTTTCATTCACTTCGAATACACTAATATATCATTAATGAAGACTACTAAAAACTGATCCATAACTAATGATAACCCCACTTCAGATTAATTTTTTAAAAAGAACTGTGCACTCTGTAGCTTATCAGACAGGTCATCTATCCTTAAAAGAGGATACTTGTCCTTCACTGTTACCCTATTCATCTCTCTACAGTCAATGCACAGTTTCAAGGTACCATCCTTCTTCCTTACAACAGGACTAGTGCACCCCAAAGAGAAACATAAGGTCTGACAAAACCTTGGTCATACAGCTCTCGTAATTGCTCCTACAGCTCTGCAAGAGTCATTCTATAGGGCTACATTGAAATAGGAGTTATATCAGGAACCACATCAATACAAAATTCAATCGTTGTAAGGTGGTAAACCTGGTAACTCACAGGCAATTAAAACATCTGGGAGAGACAACTTCTCCACTGAAGTATACCCAACTAGAGCTAGATATTCTTGACAACCCTTTCACATCTCATCAAGAATAATTACATCCAAAAGACTGAATTCATAATAACTCTCTGAATCTTAATTCTCAGTTTAGATGCCAATATATTACGCTTAATCCTGTAATACATAATTCTACCAGTCTTCTCTTATATTGTATTACGTCTTCTACATGACGTATCAGATTGAAGAGTTTACACTTCTCAACTGATTGCTCTTCCCTTACTCTGTGCAATAGCTGATACAGGTAATTATCCTTCCTTAAAGGTGGATGGAAGTATCTTAGAAATCCCTCTTTAACTTAAATTATTTGTTGCAGTCAGAACTGACAGCTTGCCATAAAGAGTACAAGAGTGTTTCGTCTTCAATAGACATTTTCCAATTCCCCCATCAAAGCATATCAAACAACTGCCAAACTTGACTAAATGCTATCAAACTCTTATTAATCTCGGCTATCCTGGCCATAATTGTTGCACGTTCAAGCCCAAATGGAATGCTTGTACTGCTTACAATGACTACCTTAACCCTTGAGTTATAGTTGCCTCTAACCTATCCCTATACTAAATAGATGTAGTACAGTTGGAACTATAACCACAACTTCAACTTGAAAAGACTGATTATCAATATTGTCTCTGCAGAAGAAACAATTCACATTCACTGTGCTGAAAAGATATGGAAATCAACAGAATTCATAATATAGAATATACGCAGAATTGACATGTCTCAAGTTCTCGGCTGAAAAAGAAATTACATCTGCTGAACGATCGAAGGTATCAGTATCATATCATGCGAAACTCCTGTTGCAGAAGCAACATCATTGCAATGCTAAGCCACCAGCTCCTCATTCAGTTATTCCCGCTGTCAACAACTATCGTCAGGCCCTCTAAATCCATCTCTACCCCTACGACTAATAGGATGCATAGGGGGTAGAACCTCGTGCTCAGAAGATCAACTATCATCGATCGATGGAGCGACTCACGCTCAAGGCAATCAACAAGGAGCAAAAATAAACAAATAGTTCAAACATATCATAAACATCAATAGACACCCTAACGGTTACGCGGAATTCCTAATGCAAGGAAGACTTTTCAAAGACATTACCGAACCTAATTCACTGCAGTAGTTCCAAAGAAAACATGACTTTGAAAACTAGGGCCACAACTTAAAGAACTAAGCCCTGACACAGAACTCTGCTCTGATACCAACTTTGTCACGACCCAAACTAGGAGTCATGACCGACGCTAGGGAACGGGAATTCTTTCGAATCCGGAACCCATAGCAAGCCTAAGAAAATAAAATCATACAATAAATAAATAAAAGTATGATCAAATTAAAATTTTTTTGAATCAATAAATAAAATAAATACTCCAAATCGTTTTATAAATGAATACATATTCGTACAATGTTCAAATACAAATTCTCAGAGTATTTAATATCCAAACAAAATAATACACTTCCAAAAATTATAACACTACTACTGCAGTTTCTAGAATACAATTCAAAGTTTAGAATATATATTTGCATAAAATAGTCAGGACTGAAGAACACCAGTAAGGAACTCTACAACTAAGGTCTGACGATATGGGATCTCCTGAAAAAATAATTGAGGGGGGTCAGACCTCACTGAGTGAATTATTATACTATATATACATGCAAACTAAACCATAACAATCAGACATTCTTATATATATATATATATATATATATATATATATATACACACACACATTTCACACGAATGCCAAACTTTGCTTTTATGAATAGACTAAATGTAGAAAATGTTTGTTTTAATTCATGAAGGATGCATAGAACCCTAAATAATAACAACCTCAAACAATACCATCATCACTCTAGCCATACAGGCTCACTTGATTCCAAATAGAACACTTATTCCAATCTGGACAGCAGACTAGCCCCGAGACACTAAGTCAATCGAGCTCCAGCAGTCTGACTGTCAGTGTGATTAGCCCCGAGACACTTGGTCAACCCAGCTCCAACAATCACACTATCTATCACCTCACATCTCAATCAACCCAATAGATCATTCAATCCACTTATGGACAGTAGACTGGCCCCGAGACACTAAGTCAACCAAGCTCCAGTAGTCTAACTGTCAGTGTGATTGGCCCCAAAATCACACTATCTAACATACCATTAATCTTAGTCAAATCAATTAAATCAATTATAATCACCCAATTTTAACTCTCACTCAATCCTTATCTATTGTACCGGCACGTACATGGTCCTAGTGCTGCCCACTAGGAATCACGTTCTATTGATATCCTTCACTTCGAATAAATCATTTATTTGGAAAATAATTAATGTAGAACAATATTCATAATAGTAAAACCAACCATATATATATATATATATACCAAAAATATACCTAAAATATACCCAGTATATTTTAGGTATATATATATATATATATATATATATATATATATATATATATATGTCAAATAAAATATGAAATAAACTAAAGATAAATCATTAATATAGTTAAAAACAATTTAAATGGGTAACAATAATATAACATGTATTATCTTAAAAATATATTTAAATATGCAAAAGATATACTCTAAGTACACAAATCATTTAATAAAATATTTATGTATAAATATTCATTTAAATACGTGTTTGTGTTTAACATATATTCACAAATATACTAAAAATAAACCTAATTATCTAGCATGCATATATCAAAAATAAACCCTAAATATACCACTAATGTGTTAGGTTTAATTTAATAATAAAACATTTATTTATTCAGAAATAAATAAAAAATATACCAAAAATAAACTTAAAAATAATTTTAAGTGTAGGTTTATAATTTAACATGCAATTATTGAAGAATAAACCTAAAATCTACTAAAACTATACCTAAGGTATACTAATCATTTAATAAAATAATTATGTCTAAGTGTACATTGTAAAACATGTGTATATTACTCTAATGTATTAAACCTAATTGTTTAATGTGCATATATCAAACTAACATGCATAATTATTTAATATGCATATATATAAAAATGCAACCCTAGATATACCAAAAATATTATAATTTAAATCCCTTTTAAAACATACAATGAAAATGAAAAATTCTAAATAATGCACCTTATATGCAGTGCATATATATACAGTATCATAACTCATATGTTAGCTCTCCACGAGACAAACTCGGTGGGCCTGGTCCATTAGGCCTCGGTCTCGGCGTAGCTAAACAAATAAATGACAATATGAAATCAGAATAAAGTTAACAAAAATTCTAAAGACTCGATCTAGAATTTTAGACACAGAATTAGAATAGGAATTTGACCAGACATCACGTTTTATGAGAATTCTACCAAAAATCCGGTAGAACCTCCCCTGTAAAACGGACATCTCTCTACTCAAAGAGTAGAGCCGGTCCTGCAAAGAAATACACTTCGGAATAAATGCAGAATTACAACCAAAATCCCTCGATCGGACTCCAAACTATAATTCACCGACCGAGGTTCACAATTCACAGAATATTTTTCATGAATCGATCAAATTGAAGTTAAAAAAATTTGAAACCCAAAATGGCTGATTTAAAGAAATTGAAACCTAAGCAATTCTAGACCAAATCAAGTGAAACAAAGCTTGGAATCACACTCACCATAGTTCAAGGAGAAGATAGAGATTGACGACATCAAATTTGGTGGTCGGAAAGTGCTTGGTCGGAGCTAAGTTGATTTTTGGCCTCTACTTGATTTTCCGGCCAAAACACACCGAAAAAATGAGCTTTAGGTGGTGGAAATGGCTGGAGGTGGAGGAGGAAGGCTAAGGGGCATAGTAACAGTAAGAAAACCAGCTTGAAAGTGGCTGGAAATGGTGGAAATGGCATTGGGAAGAAGAAGATGAAGGAGGGGCAAAATCGTAAATAAGGCAACTTTTGTTTTTTTGTTTTTTTTGTTTTTGATTAAAATTTGTGTATATATGTATATATATATATGTCTACGCTATATTATAGTAATATATATATTCCCACACACAAATAATACTCACCACACAAATATTTTAATATATATAATAATTTATACACTTAAAATTAATTAATACAAAAATTAAATAATAAAATTAAGGAAATTAATTAAGCTCTAATTAATTTAAATAAATACACATATATACATTTTATTTTAGCACTTTAAAATTATATATGAGTTCATGCAAATTCATAAAACTAGTCAAAATAAATAGTATTAAATTATTTACGTGTCAATTTCCCTGCAAATACAATTTCCAATTTTCAGGAAAATTTTACGTAAAGTACTTAAAATAATTAAAATTAGTTTTAAACAAACAACAAACTTATAAAATATCATAAATATATATACAAAAATTATTAACACTGCATATCCCGATGCAGTATAAAAATATTTAAAAACTCGAGATATTACAGTAATATCACTAATAATTTTTTATTTTTAAATTTCAAAAATTATATAGATAAAAGACATTTACACAATTACTTTGTTACGTCCACATTTGAGTACTTATTTTTATAAAAGTTAAATGAATATATTAATTCTCAACAAAATTTATTCCCCGAATGTATATATTAAAACAATTAAAATTTAGTCCTTAAATTTATATATTTTTTAATTATATTTGAAAAGAAAAAATGAGAACTTGAATTTAAAATTTAATAATGGACGTATAAAATTTTTAACTATTGGATCAAATATTTATTGGCACATAAATTTATATTTTAAGCAAATTTTTATTTTTAATTTAGGTGCAAGTTCATTTTTAAATGAAAAGATGTAAATATTTCTTTTAAAATGCAAACGACTACAAATTTCTATAACAAAAAAAAAAGTAAATACAGAAAACATTAAAAATTACTTTAAATTTGAGGATATATGTTTATGTGTGAGTGTATATATATAGTGAATATCAAAAAAAAAATTGTAATTTATTTAAAATGTATTTTAGAATTTAAATATACTTATACCGGTAGTAAATGAATCAATATTAATTATTTTATTACTAAATTTAAATATTAAAATATATAATTTCATATTGCACTCTATCAAGCCATGTTTGCTATAAATTAAAATGTGCATATGAACTGATTTATTTTTCTTTTTTAATCTCCATTTTGAAAAAGAAAGTGTGAATTTAATAATTAATACATTAATTATGATTTTTTTAAGTGTAAAGTTTAATTTTACATGTATCCCGTTGTGAAGCATAGGTAACTTTTATAGTCTCAAATATTTCCCATATAAATAAATTGAATGATTATATAGTATAAAGTATATATAATCATTTTTTTTTTCCAAAGTACATTTAATTAGTATTTTTTTTATTTTTAAATTAGTATCTATTGAGTCATGTATTAGCAATGGTGGTTTAATTTGTATTGGCACAATACATACACAACCCCCTAAACTGTAATATCTTGTGTTTTTAAACATTTTTATACTGCATCAGGATATGCAGTGTTAATAATTTTTGTATATATATTATGATATTTTTACGAGTTGATATGTATTTAAAACCTATTTTAATTATTGTGTATTATTTAAAGTCCTTTACGAAATTTTCCCGAGATTTTCATTTTCGGGAAAATTTTCACGTAAATAATTTATTATTAATTATTTTAAATATATTTATGGACTTGCATGAACTCATACATATTTTAAAATATTAAACACCGTGTATACATGTAATTATTTATTTAATTAGGGTTTAATATTACCCTAATATTTTATTAATTATTTATTTGTTTTATTGTTATTTAATTATTTTTATTTAGTATAAATTATTAAAATATTAAATTATATGTGTGTGGTGTATATTTAATGTGTATAATTTAATATTATTTTAATATATAGTATAAAGTATATATATATATACATATTATAAGTTAAAAACCAAAAATTTTGGAAAATTACATTTTTGCCCCCGATTCCTCTCTTCTTACCCGATCACTTCCCCGCGCAAATCCGATCGCTGCCGTCCCAATCCCTTGCCGTTGGTGTGCCGTCCGGTGTGCCACCACCTTCCTCAGCCTCTTTCGCCGCCTGTAGTAGCCGTTTCCGACGTCTAGAAGCCATTTTTGGCCGGAGAAGCCGAAAGTTGAATTACTGTCGATCACGATGATTTTGGCCACCATTTTTGACACCGCTGGTCTCTTTCTTCTCCTTGAGCTCTGGTGAGTGTAATTATAGCTTTGGTTTGATCTGAAATGGTCTTGATTTGCTTAGGTTTCAAATTTTTGATTTCGGCCATATTAGGGTTTTTAATTTTTTTGGACTTTGAATTTATTTATTCATGAAAAGTCCCTTAACAAATGTTGATCCTAGTAGCTTAATATTCATGTGTGAATTTTTTTAGAATTTTTGGAGATTATTTTAATTTTTGGGTATTTTTGAATATTTTAATATTATTTTCTAATTTTCGGAAATTAATTAAATAAATTATGAAATTTTGTTTTATGATAATTATGGGTTTTAAAATGAATTATAGGAATTTATTTGGAATTTTTATGAATTTCTAAGTATTTATTTTGAATTATTTAGGTTTATGGAATTTCTGGAAATTAGGGTTAAATGTGTTTTTAATTGAAATTAATTAGTTAATTGAGTTTAATTATTGATATTATTGATAAATATATTGAGAAAATTGATTTTGGATAATTATACTATTTTTGGTGAATTTTTGAAGTAATTATAGTATATTTATATATATAAGGGCATTTTGGTAATTTTACAAAAAATTAGCTAAAAATGTAATTTAATTGGTTTTAATAGTTATTTAATGTATAAAAATGATTTCTACAAATTATTTAGTATTTTTAATTAATTAAAACTATTTTTCGTGAATTATTTTCAATTATATATATAATATACGATTTTACTAATAAAATGAGTTTTTATCGATTTTTACTGTCTTTAAAGGTTAATTATGTAATTTCTACCTATAAAATGTATTTCTATGTTATAAGGGTATTTTTGGTATTTCTAAATTGTTCTACGATTGTGGACCCCGATCGGTAGACTGTAGTTTGGAGTCCAACCGAGGGGATTGTGGATTTGTTTTGAGTTTGTTTTTTGAAGTGTGTTTCTTTGCAGGGTCGGCTCTACTCTTTGAGTAGAGAGATGTCCATTTTACAGGGGAGGTTTTGTTGAATTTTTGGTAGAATTCTCGTAAAACGTGATGTTCGATCGAACCATAATTCTGTTTCTGTGTTTAATATTCTAGATCGAGTTCTAGGATTTTCTGTTAGGTTTATTATGATTTCTGTCATTATTGTTTGTTTAGTTGCACCGAGACCGAGGCCTAGTGGACCAGGCCCATCGGATCCATCTCGTGGAGCGCACTAAGTGTGAGTTACTATTTTATATATATATGCTTTAGGATGCATAATTTTAGAAATATATGTTTTATTTTGATTAAATATGCATAAATAATGTGATTTGTATTTAAGTATATTTTTGGTTTATTTTTGGTATATATTAAATCATATGCATGTTTTATCAATAAATTATATTTAAAATGTTTTTAAATATATTTCTAGCTAAATTTATAATTTAATTGGATTTGTTTGACGTATATATACTCGAAATATACCTGGTTTACTTTTGGTATATTTCCAGTATATATATGGTTTATATTTTTATTTTATTTAAATTCATGCATTATTTATTTGTGAATGAATGTTTTATATTTATTAATGAAGGATATCAATAGAACGTGCTACCTAGTGGGCAGCACTAGGACCAAGTACGTACCGGTATGCCTATAGCATTTAGGCCATATTACTAACCATTTGTGGATATTGATTGGATATGATTATTTGATGTGTGAGATATGATTTGGGAGTGTGATTACTGGAGCTCGGTTGACCTAGTGTCTCGGGGCCAATCACACTAGCAGTCAGACTACTGGAGCTCGGTTGACTTAGTGTCTCAGGGCCAGTCTACTGTCGAAATGGAATAAGTGGATATATCTGGATTAAGTGAGCCTGTATGGCTAGAGTGTTGTCTAACACTGTTTTCGAGGTTATGATATCATAGGGTTCTATTTGATCCTTCATAAACGATGATTTTTAATGAAATATATATAAAATGATTTTATTGCATCTGTGTGTATTTGCCTGTATATATATACATATTAGATATATACTGTTAATTGTATGCATTGTCATTTAGTGTGCATGTATATATACTATAGTAATTCACTCAGTGAGGTCTGACTCCCCTCCGTTGACTATTTTTCAGGAGAGTCATCATCTTTAGACCTCAGTAGCAGGCCTGTACGTCGGATTTCTTCCGCCCTGACTTCTTTGTGTAAACTGCTTCTCTGAGTCTTGGGTTTATTTTATCTAGACATTGCAGTAGTCATTAAATATTTAAAGAGATGTTGTATTATATATTTGAACTGGATTTGTATTAAAAGATATATATATGAAATGATGAGGATTTGATTTAAATCCAGTTGGTGTATATGTTATTATTATATTTATGATTTTTATTTCCGCTGCATTATATATTGTTATTATTACTATTGCATGTTTATTTTATTTTTTTTAGGCTTGCTATGGGTTCTGGATTCGAAAGAATTCCCGTTCCCTAGCGCCGGTCATGGCCCCTGTTTTGGGTCGTGACATAAACTTGTCCATTTTTGCCATTTAGCCACTTGAACTTACATTTTTGTCATTTAAACACCTCAATTTTCCAAATGCATAACTAATAAACCACTTGGTGCAGAGGTGGCATGAAATGTGTTTTCAATCTCCCAAGAGTGCATTATACAAAAAAGTTCACATGACTCTTTTCTTATTTCTTCTCAGGTAATTCTTGTTTCCTCTTCTCTTCTCTTCTCCTCATCTCCTCATCTTCTTCTTTTATAATTCTTATGTTCCTAATTTCCTTAAGGGAAATAGTTTCCTCGTCTTCTTCTCATATTCTTGCCTCATAATTACAAAATTTTCAAATTGAACATAAGAAAGGAGTCAATGCGGGAAACATACGGGTTCTTGAGGCATTCTTTGGGAGATACTATGAGCAATCACCATAGATTCTAACCAACAAGGATGCTACTCTTTTGTTATGACCTAAACTCAGGGGCACATAACCGACACTAAGGAATGGGAAAGCATAAAGCTACCGAAACCCGTAGTACCAGTGTATAGAAATAAAATAAATAAACATCGATTATACAAATAGTAACTCAGTACATAAGTTATGAATACACAAAATCTCAAATAAAATATGCAGTTATACAATTTTCTCTACTGCGGTACACGAAAGTAAATACAACACAACTAAATAGACCTACGTATAATAGCCGATGACGAAGCTACACGGCCAAGAGAGGTATGCCTAACAGCAAGCTCCCAAACTCCTGAAAAAAATTTAATTGAGGGGAGTCATACCTCACTGAGTAAGTTAATAAAGAAATGAATGCGATTTGAAAACCTCGTTAAAATAAATTTTATGGAAATATAATATAATATAATATAATTTTATTTCAACCATTTGGTGTACATATAATAAATTCATTTTTAAAAGAGAAAAAAAATATTTAAATGTCTTTTTAAATCGCTTCAGTATAAAAATTTGATAGAACCTGATTTATAAATTTTTAATAGTCATATGACTCACTTATATCCAAGACTGTCGGATCCCGAGAGCAAAGCATCACCAGGATACACAGCCGCAGTCATATCTCTTAATCCAATATCACTGGCTACATCCGAGAGCAAAGCATCACCAAACCATTAGCCCTAGTGATTTAATAAATATAAATTAAAACTATACTGACGGTGTCTGAGAGCAAAGCATTACCAAACCTTCGTCCCCAGTAATATAATTAAATAAGCGAGTATTATATTATTGGCGGTGTCCGAGAGCAAAGCATCACTAGTGTAATATCCCAAGTTTTAAAATATTTTTATATTGCATCGGGATATGCAGTGTTAATAATTTTTGTATATATTTATGATATTTTAATATTTGTTATTCGTTTAAAGCTAATTTTAATTATTTTATATTATTTTAAGTACTTTACATAAAATTTTCCCGGGAATTGTATTTTCGAGGAAATTGACACGTAAATAATTTAATATTAATTATTTTGACTAGTTTTATGAATTTGCATGAACTCATACATAATTTTCAAGTGCTAAATAAAATGTATATATGTGTATTTATTTAATTAATTAGAGCTTAATTAATTTCCTTAATTTTATTATTTAATTTTTTTTGTATTAATTAATTAATTAATTTTAAGTGTATAAATTATTAAATATATTAAAATATTTGTGTGGTGAGTATTATTTATGTGTGGGAATATATATAATATTATTATATAAGGTGGACATATATATATACATATATACACAATTTTTAATCAAAAACAAAAAAAACAAAAGTTTGCAGAAATTACAATTTTGCCATTTTCTACATCTTCTTCTTTCCAACACATTTTCTTCCATTTTTGGCCATTTCCAGCAGGTTTTCTTTGCTGTCACTGTGCCCCTCAGCCTTCCTCCTCCACCTCCAGCCATTTCCACCACCTAAAGCTCCCTTTTTCGGTGTGTTTTGGCCGGAAAATCAAGTAGAGGCCGAATTTCATCTCAACTTCGATCAAGCCATTTCCGACCACCGTTTTTGACACCGTCAGTCTCTATCTTCTCCTTGAGCTCTGGTGAGTGTGATTTCAAGCTTTGTCTCACTTGATTTGGTCTAGAATTGCTTAGGTTTCAATTTCTTCATTTCAGCCATTTTGGGTTTCGATTTTTTTTAGCTTCAATTTGATTTATTCATGAAAAATTCCTTCACAAAATTTGTTCCTGGAAGCTTAATCTACATTCTGTAATTTTTTTAGAATTTTTTGAATTTATTTTAATTTTTGTGAATTTTTGATTATTTTATTAATATTTTCTAATTTTCGAAAATTAATTAATTAAATTATGAAATTGTGTTTTATGGTGATTATAGGTGTTGAAATGAATTATAGAAATTTATTTGTAATTTTTGTGAATTTTTATATATTTATTTGGAATTTATTAAGTTTATGTAATTTTGAAAAATAGGGTTAATTATGTGTTTAATTGAAATTAATTGGTTAATTAAGTATATTTATTGATATTATTGAGTTATATGTTGAGAAAATTAATTTTTAGTAATTATATTATTTTTGGTGAATTTTTGGATTTATTTTAGTAAATTTATATATAGGGGTATTTTGGTAATTTTACACTAAATTGGCTAAAAATGTAATTAAATTGGTTTTAATAGTTATTTAGGGTATAAAAATGATTTCTACAAATTATTTAGTATTTTTAATTAATTAAAACTATTTTTCGTAAATTATTTTCAAATTATATATATAATATACGATTTTTCTAAATAAATATGTTTTTATCGGTTTTTAACGTGTTTTAGGGTTAATTACGTAATTTGGATTTATAAAATGTATTTTTATTCTATAAGGGAATTTTTGGTATTTTGTAATTATTCTGTGAATTGTGAACCTCGGTCGGTGAATTGTAGTTTGGAGTCCGACCAAAGGATTGTGGTTGTGAATTTGGTGTTATTCCAAAGTGTGTTTTCTTTTCAGGATCGGCTCTACTCTTTGAGTAGAGAGATGTTCGTTTTACAGGGGAGGTTCTGCCGAATTTTTGGTAGAATTCTCGTAAAACGTGATGTCCGGTCAAATCCCTATTCTAATTCTGTGTCTAAAATTCTAGATCGAGTCTTTAGAATTTTTGTTAAATTTATTTTGATTCATGTTGTCATTTATTTGTTTAGTTGCGCCGAGACCGAGGCCTAACGGATCAGGCTCGCTGAGTTTGTCTCGTGGAGCGCTAACATGTGAGTTATTATACTATATATATATGCATTGCATGTAGGATGCATGACTTAGAATTGTTCATTTTCATTATATGTTTAAACAGGAATTTAATTATAATATGATTTGGTATATTTTTGGTTTATTTTTAGTATATCTTGATATATAAATGTTTGTATATTTTCTATATACATTTAATATATCACTGGCATATTTAGAGTTTATTTTTGATATATGTATGTTAGATATTTAGGTTTATGTTTGTTATAATTTAATATCTATATATGATTTAAATGTACATCGAACCATAATTATTGTATTAAATGATTAGTATAATTTAGGTTTATTCTTAAATAATTGCATGCTATATTATAATCCTACGCTTAAATTATTTTTAAGTTTATTTTTTTGTATATTTTTGATATATATCCAAATAAATACATGTTTTATTATTAAATTAAACCTAACACATTAGTGGTATATTTAAGGTTTATTTTTGATATATGCATGCTAGATAATTAGGTTTATTTTTAGTATATTTGTGAATATATGTTAAACCTAAACACATATTTAAATGAATATTTATATATAAATGTTTTATTAAATGATTTGTGTACTTAGGGTATATCTTTTGTATATTTAAGTATATTTTTAAGAAAATGCATGTTATATTATTAGTACTTATTTAAATTGTTTTTTTACCATATTAATGATTTATCTTTAGTTTATTTCATATTTTATTTGACATATATATATATATATATACCCAAAATATACTGGGTGTATTTTAGGTATATTTTTGGTATATATATATATGGTTGATTTTATTATTATGAATATTGTTCCACATTAATTATTTTCAGAATAGATGATTTTTGTAAATGAAGGATATCAATAGAACGTGCTTCCTAGTGGGCAACACTAAGACTGTGTACGTACCAGTACGATATATAAGGGTTGAGTGAGAAATAATTATGGTGATTATAATTGATTTGATGGATTTGACTAAGATTAATGGTATATTAGATAGTGTGATTGCGGGGTCAATCACACTGATAGTCAAACTGCTGGAGCTCGGTTAACTTAGTGTCTCGGGGCCAGTCTACTGTCCATAAATGGATTGAATGATCTTTTGGGTTGATTGAGATGTGAGGTGATAGATAGTGTGATTGCTGGAGCTCGGTTGACCAAGTGTCTTGGGGCCAATCACACTGACAGCCAGACTGCTAAAGCTCGATCGACTTAGTGTCTCAGAGCTAGTCTGTTGTCCAGTTTGGAATAAGTGTTCTATTTGGAATCAAGTGAGCCTGTATGGCTAGAGTGATGATGGGGTTGATTGGGGATTGCTATTATTAGGGTTCTATGGATCCTTCATGAATTAAAACAAACATTTTCTACATTTAATATATTTATAAAGGCAGAGTTTGGCATTCGTGTGAAATGTGTGTATACACATATGTAATATCTCGAGTTTTTAAATATTTTTATATTGCATCGGGATATGCAATGTTAATAATTTTTGTACATAATTATGATTATTTTCATATGTTTGATAATTATTAAGTTATTTTAATTATTCTTAATTATTTTAAGTGCTTTACATAAAATTTTCCCGGGAATGGTATTTTTGGGGAAATTGACACGTAAATAATTTAATATTAATTATTTTAAATAATTTTACGAATTTGCATGAATCCATGCATTATTTTAATTGTCATATTAGAATACATATATATACATGCATATACATTCTTATATTTAATTATTTTAGGGTTTAGTAATTATTTTAATTATGTATGTGTATATTATACAGTTGTTATCTAATTACTATGTGTGTGTGTGTGTGTGTGTGTGTGTGTGTGTGTGTGTGTGTGTGTGTGTATATATATATATATATATAAGTTTATCAAATTTACCAAATGTGCCATTGACCCTTTCCTTCCCTCAACCCGATGCCAACCTCACCCTCCCACTGCAACTCTAGCCGACTACTATTGGTGTGCCTCCTAGACGTCCACCCTCTTCCTCTAGCAGCTCTGCCACTCCCTTCCACCCTCTCCGGCACCGGTGAAGCCAAGGAATCCTATTTTGGCCGACAATTGCCTCTTCCTCCACACCTCACTTTTTCGGCCACCAAAACCCATCATTCTGATGTCGTTGAACTCCTCAGACACCATAGAAGACGATTCTAAGCTTCCTTTAAGCTTAAAACTCGATTTGGTAAGGTTTCTGTCAATTTTTCAATTTCGGCCATTTTGACATTCTAAATTTTTTTGAGCTTTTCCCTTGTGATTCATGAAAAGTACCTTAACAAATGTTGCTCCCCTTAGCTCAATATACCTATTTCAATTTTTTTGGAATTTTTGGAATTTATTTTGATTTTTGGGTATTTTTGATTATTTTATTAATATTTTCTAATTTTCAAAAATTAATTAATTAAATCATGAAATTATGTTTTATGGTAATTATATATGTTGAAATGAATTTTAGAAATTTATTTGTAATTTTTGTGAATTTTTATGTATTTATTTTGAATTTATTTAGTTTATGTAATTTTGATAAAATAGGGTTAATTATGTGTTAAATTGAAATAAATTGGTTAATTAAGTATATTTATTGATATTACTGAAGTATATATTGATAAAATTAATTTTGAGTAATTATATTATTTTTGGTGAATTTTTGGATTAATTTTAGTATATTTATATATAGGGGTATTTTGGTAATTTTACATTAAATTGGCTAAAAATGTAATTAAATTGGTTTTGATAGTTATTTAGGGTATAAAAATGATTTATACAAATTATTTAGTATTTTTAACTAATTAAAACTATTTTTTTGGAAATTATTTTCAATTATATATATAATATACAATTTTTCTAATAAAATGAGTTTTTATCGATTTTTATTATGTTTTAGGGTTAATTACGTAATTTCTATTGATAATGTAATTTTATTATATAAGGGCATTTTTGGTATTTTATAAATATTCTGTGAATTGTGGACCTCGGTCAATGATTTGTAGTTTGGAGTCCGACCGAGGGATTTTAGTTGTGAATTCTGTGTTTTTTTGAAGTGTATTTCTTTGTAAGACCGGCTCTACTCTTTAAGTAGAGAGATGTCCATTTTACATGGGAAGTTTTGTCAAATTTTTGGTAGAATTCTCGTAAAACGTGATATCCGATCGAATTCTGATTTTAATCATGTGTCTAGTAATCTAGATCGAGTCTTTAGAACTTCTGTTAGATTTATTCTGATTTTTGTCATCATTTATTTGTTTAATTATGCCGAGACCGAGACCTAGAGGATCAGGCCCGTTGGATCCATCTTGAGGAGCGCAATAATAGTGAGCTACTATTTTATATATATATGCTCTAGGGTGCATGATTTTAGAAATATATGTTTTATTTTGATTAAATATGCATAATGGTTTAATTAATACTTAAGTTTATTTTAGTTTACTTTTGGTTTATTTTAAACTATATGCATATTTTATTAATGAATTATGTTTAAAATGTTTTAAATATATTTCTATTTTATTTTGATAATTTAATTGGATTTATTTGTCGTATATATACTCGAAATATACCTGGTTTACTTTTGGTATATTTCTAGTATATATATGGCTTATGTTCCTATTTTATTTAAATTCATGCATCATTTATTTTTATGAATGTATGTTTTATATTTTAATGAAGGATATCAATAGAATGTGCTACACCGAGTACGTACCGGTACGCTGATAGCATTTAGGATATTAAACTAACTTATTTGTGGATTATGATTGGATTTATTGGATTTGATTTGATATGTGAGATGTGATTTGGGAGTGTGATTGCTCGAGCTCGGTTGACTTAGTATCTTGGGGCCAATCACACTGACAATTAGACTGCTGGAGCTCGGATGACTTAGTGTCTCGGGGCCAGTCTACTGTCCAAATGGAATAAGTGAATATATTTGGAATAAGTGAGCCTGTATGGCTAGAGTGTTGTCTAACACTGTTTTGAGGTTGCAATTTTCTAGGGTTCTATTTGATTCTTCATAAACTATGATTTTCAATAAAAATATATAAAATGATTTCATTGCATCTGTGTATATTTGCTTGTATACATATGTAATATATATACTTTTGACTGTGTGCATTGTCATTTAGTATGCATGTATATATATTATAGTAATTCACTCAATGAGGTCTAACTCCCCTCCGTTGATTATTTTTCAGGAGAGTCATCATCTTCAAACCTCAATAGCAGACCCTTACGCCGGATTTCTTCTGCCTTGGCTTCATTATGTAAACTGCTCACCTGAGTTTTATTTTATTTAATCTAGATACTACAGTAGTTGTAAAACTGTTAAAAAGATATTGTATTACATTTGTGTGAGTTATGTATTTTAGGAATTTGAACAAAAACTTATATTAAAAGTTATTTATATATGAGAAGAGGATATTGATTTAATTTAATTTGGTGGAAATATTATTTTGATATTTATGATTTTATTTCGCTGCATAATATTTTATTTAATTATGTTGTTATTATTATTATTGCATGTTTTTATTTTATTTTAAGGCTTGCTACGGATTCCGGATTCGAAAGAATTCCCGTTCCCTAACACCGATCATGACCCCTGTTTTGGGTCATGACAACATATATATATATAAGAATGCCTGATTTTTATGGTTTAGTTTGCATGTATATATAGTATAATAATTCACTCAGTGAGGTCTGACTCCCCCTCAATTATTTTTTTTTCAGGAGATCCCATATCGTCAGACCTTAGTCGTAGAGTTCCTCGCCAGTGTTCTTCAGTCCCAGCCATTTTATGCAAATGTATATTTTGAATTCTGATTTGTATTCTAGAAACTGCAGTAGTAGTGTTATTGTATCGGAAGAGTATTATATTGTTTTGATATTGTATACTTTGAAAAATGGTATTTGAAACTGTACGAATATGTATTCATTGATGAAATGATTTGGAGAATTTATTTTATATATTGATTTGAAAAATTTTAATTATGTCGTACTTTTTAATTATTTATTTCATGATTTTTATTTTCGAAGGCTTGCTACGGATTCTAGATTTGAAAGAATTCCCGTTCCCTAGCGCCAGTCATGACTCCTAGTTTGGGTCGTGACAACTAGACCTTCGGCCCTAGTAATATAATTAAATAATCACAAGTTTTACTGGTGTGCACACAGTCCTGATGAAACCCATCAGTAGCTCGTTCTACCATGGTTTATTTAAAGAATAAAAGAAAATAATTAAAACAATAAAAATTACGATAAATAAAATAGGTAAATAAATCAACTATAAATTAGATCATGCAAGATCATATGAGCTGACTAGAATCTAATAAAATTAAATTCATAAGAATTTAATATAATTTAAATTAAAAATTCGACACTCAAATCAAATATTAACTTATAAGATAAAGGTGCTCATCTAGCATGTTGTGTCCGACCTCGACTGGTAGACGAGACTGGAGGGGTAGCTAAAAGACAGAAAAAGGAAATGACAATTAGAAAATGGAAACCTAACTTCTAGAGTTTCTATGGAAGACTTGATTCGAACTCAGAATAAAATTTTTAGGATTGACCCGGTGTCACGTTTTACGAGAAATCTACCAAAAATTCGATAGAGTTTTCTCTGTAAAACGGACATCCCTCTACTGAAGTAGAGTCAACCCTGCAAATAAACACACTTCAAAATTCACAGTGGCATAACACCTCGGGTTGGGACCCCAAACTACACAATTCCCAACCAAGGTTCACCAAAAATATAAAAATAGCAAATACTAAATATTAATTTAGTAAATCACTAAAAATAATAAAAAATAATAATAAATCATACTATAATTTATTTAATTTTTAAAACACTAAATAAAATTATTTTCCACCATAATTTAATAAAATTTCAAATAATAATGTAATATTAATAACAATCCAACTTTCCAAATATTCAACATAATATAGTCAAATTCAATTATAATTGCCCAACTAATTTAAATATACTATAATTTTAATTAAAAACTCTTTCAACCCACAAAACAATAAATAATTTAATTTTGAATAAATTTTCAAAAATAGTTAATATTAATTAACTAAAATAATAAATAATTTATAAAAATTATTTACCACATTTTGTCTCAAAAATAATTAAAACATAATATTTAATTATAATATCTACAAAGCACACAATTTACCCATTATATCAAAATTTACATAATATAATAATTTTCTAAAAAAAATTAAATAAATTAACAAAAATTATTTTATAACTACTAAAATTGCTAACATAATATACTAACACTAATTAACTCCAATAATCAACCAAAAGTAGTTAATTAATCACATTAATAAAATATACATAACACTTAAAATACTTAAATAAATATACTAAAATTCCATAAAAAATTTGATTTAATTAATCTAACTAAATTCGTATACACTCTTAACCAAAATTTACTTCAATAACTTAGACCAATTAATAAGCATACATTAATCAACCAAAAATCACCCTAAATAATTAAAATAAATTTCTGCAAAATTAAGTAATTAACTTATAATTAACAAAAGAACCCAAAACGACCTAAAACTAACCAAATCAACTAACAAACAACTAAATCTAACTAAATCTAACCTAAAGCTAACTAACTACTAACTCACTAACTTACTTCAAGCTCAAAACAGAGCAGGGGAGGGCTGCCACTGCAAGCTTGAGCTGCATAATTTCCAGGTGATAGCAGGTTGGGGCAGTGGTTATGCTGGTTGTAACGATAGGAGGAATGGAGGCTGCTGTTCTTGCTACCGATCTACCCTACTGGCCTGCTGCTACTTCTGCACGATGTTGGACCTGCTGCTGCTGCTTCCTCTACTCGTTTTGCTGCCTCAAGCAGTTGTTGCTGTTGTCTTCTATTTGTGTTGAGGTTTCAATGATATTAATTATCTTTATTTTATATTGTTATAATTGTGAGATTAAAATTATTATGTTTAAGTACTAAATTTGAACTTTTATTCGAGAACTAATTATATTATTATTTTTTTATATCATTTTAATTTATGCATATACTTTATTATTTTAATTGTCCTAATATTTTATTCATGGCATTATTATTATTATTATTATTATTATTATTATTATTATTATTTGTAGAGTTATTTTAACTAGTGCTAGTATTATTATTATTGTTGTTGTATATATATATATATATACACACACACACACACACACGTTCGTATTTCAGACCAAATGTATTGGTCAAAAAGCATCCAACAGGTCATCAAATTTTCCCTTCTTTTCCTTCTTTTTCTTTTTTTCTTTCTTTCCCTTGTTGTTTCCTTGTTCCCTTCCTCGCGTAGTCATTAACCAACAACATCTTCATCACCTTACTCCATCTTCATCACCATCTGTTTCTTTTCTTCTTGTTGTCTCAACTACAACAGCATCAACGATAGTAATGACAATAACAACAGCAACAAGAAAAGCATCAACAATAGCAGGGACAACAACATCAATGACAATAGCAGCCCTCCCTGTCTTAGATTTCTGTTGTAAGTGAGTTTTAGGTTAGTTAGTTATAATTTTTGTAGTTGATTTTAGTTAGTTATCAAGTTGATTTTTAGTTGTTTAGGGCTATTGTTAGTTAATTTAGTTGATTTTGTGTTGATTTAATATTTTTGTTGATTTTTATTATATTTACTAATTACTTAGAATTTTATTTTAATTATGTGGTTAATCTTTGAGTTGATCTATACTTATATTAGTGGATCTAAATTAATTGGGGTTAATTTTGGTTAAGAGTATATCAAAATTAATTTAGATTAATTAAATTGATTTTTATGGAATTTTTGTATATTTATTTAGGTATTTTAAGTTTTATACGTATTTTGTTAATGTGATTAATTAATTATTTTTGGTTTAATATTTGAGTTAATTAGTGTTACTATATTATGTTAGTAATTTTAGTAGTGATAAATAATTTTTGATAATTTATTTAATTTTTTTAGAAATTATTATTATTATGTAAATTTTGAAACAATAGCTAAATGGTGTGTTTTTGTTGATATTATAATTAAATACTATGTTTTTAGTTAATTTTGAGATAAAATGTGGTATTAAAATAATTTTTATAAATTATTTATTATTTTTAGTTAATTAACACTAACTATTTTTGAAAATTTATTCAAAATTAAATTATTTATTGTTTTGTGGGTTGAATGAGTTTTAATTAATATTATAGTATATTTAAACTAGTTGGGCAATTATATTTTGAATTTGACTATTTTATGTTGAATATTTGGAAAGTTGGATTGTTATTAATATTATATTATTATTTGAAATTTTATTAAATTATGATGGAAAATACTTTTATTTAGTGTTTTAAAAATTAAATAAATTATATTATGATTTATTATTATTTTTGGTGATTTACTAAATTAATATTTAGTATTTGCTTATTTGTATTGTTGGTGAACCTCGGTTGGGAATTGTGTAGTTTAGCATCCCAACGGTCACGACCCAAAACAGGGGCCATGACCGGCGCTAGGGAATGGGAATTCTTTCGAATCCGAAACCTGTAGCAAGCCTAAAAATAAAATAAAACATGCAATAATAATAACAATATATAATGCAGTGGAAATAAAAGTCATAAATATAATACTAGCATAAGCACCAACTGGATTTAAATCAATCCTCATCATTTCATATATATAAATCTTTTGATACAAATCCAGTTCAAATATATAATACAAGATCTCTTTAATTATTTAATGACTACTGCAGTGTTTAGATGAAAATAACCCAAGACTCAGATAAGCAGTTTACATAAAGAAGCCGGGGCGGAAGAAGTCCGGCGTACAGGCCTACTACTGAGGTCTGAAGATGATGACTCTCCTGAAAAATAGTCAAGGGAGGAGAGTCAGACCTCACTGAGTGAATTACTATAATATATACACATGCATACTAAATGCCAATGCATATAGTCAATAGTATATATACATAAATATATATACAGACAAATACACATAAATGCAATAAAATCATTTTATATATATTTTATTGAAAATCACTATTTATGAAGGATCAAATAGAACCCTAGAATATCGAAACCTCAAAACAGTGTTAGACAACACTCTAGCCATACAGGCTCACTTATTCCAAATATATTCACTTATTCCATTTAGACAGTAGACTGACCCCGAGACACTAAGTCGACCGAGCTCCAACAGTCTGACTGTCAATGTGATTGACCTTGAGACACTTGGTCAACCGAGCTCCAGCAATCACACCCAAATCACATTTCACACATCAGATAAATCAATTCAAATCAAAATCCTCAAACTGGTTAGTAATATAGCCTAAATGCTATAAGCGCATCGGTACGTACTCGGTCCTAGTGCTGCCCACTAGGTAGCACATTCTATTGATATCCTTCATTATTAAATATAAAATATTCATTCACAATTAAATGATGCATGAATTTAAATAAAATAACAATATAAACCATATATATATTGGAAATATACCAAAAGTAAACCAGGTATATTTCGAGTATATATACGTCAAATAAATCCAATTAAATTACAAAATAAACTAGAGATATATTTGAAAACATTTTAAACACAGTTTATTAATAAAACATGCATATAATTTAATATATACCAAAAATAAACTAAAAATATACTTAATACAAATCACATTATTTATGCATATTTAATCAAAATAAAACATATATTTCTAAAATCATGCATCCTAAAGCATATATATATAAAATAGTAACTCACACTTAGTGCGCTCCTCGAGATGGGTCCGACGGGCATGGTCCACTAGCCCTCGGTCTCGACGCAACTAAACAAACAATAAATAACAGACATCAGAATAAACCTAATGAAAAATCGTAGAAACTCGATCTAGAATATTAAACACAGAATCAAAATTAGGGTTCGACCGGACATCACGTTTTACGAGAATTCTACCAAAAATTTAACAAAACCTCCCCTGTAAAACGGACATCTCTCTACTCAAAGAGTAGAGCTGACCCTGCAAAGAAACATACTTTGAAAAACAAGCACAGCAACTCATCCACAACCCCTCAGTCGGACTCCAAACTACAGTCTACCGATCGGGGTCCACAATTCATGGAACAATTACAGAAATACCAAAAATACCTTTATAACATAGAAATTCATTTTACAAATAAAAATTACATAATTGGCCTTAAAACACATTAAAAACCGATAGAAACTCATTTTATTAGTAAAATCGTATATTATATATATAATTGAAAATAATTCACGAAAAATAGTTTTAATTAGTTAAAAATACTAAATAATTTGTAGAAATCATTTTTATACCTTAAATAACTATTTAAACCAATTAAATTACATTTTTAGCCAATTTTGTATAAAATTACCAAAATACCCCTATATATATAAATATACTAAAATTACTTCAAAAATTCACCAAAAATAGTATAATTATCCAAAATTAATTTTCTCAACATATTTATCAATAATATCAATAATTAAACTCAATTAACTAATTAATTTCAATTAAAAACACAATTAACCCTATTTTCCAAAAATTACATAAACTAATTAAATTCAAAATAAATACATAGAAATTCATAAAAATTTCAAATAAATTTCTATAATTCATTTCAACACCTATATTTATCATAAAACACAATTTCATAATTTATTTAATTAATTTCCGAAAATTAGAAAATAATATTAAAATATTAAAAAATACCCAAAAATCAAAATAATTCCCAAAAACTCCAAAAAAATTCATAAATGTATATTAAGCTAAGGGGAACAACATTTGTGAAGGAATTTTTCATGAATCAATCAAATTAAAGTCCAAAAAATTCAAGAACCCTAATATGGCCGAAATCGAAAATTCAAAACCTAAGCAAATCAAGACCATTTAAGCTCAAACCAAAGCTAGAATCACACTCACCAGAGCTCAAGGAGAAGAAAGAGACTGGCGGTGTCAAAAATGGTGGCTGGAAAAGTCATGAACGATGGTGAAGAAGAATTCAGCTTCTCCGGCCAAAATCGACCTCCAGACGCCGGAAACGGCTGCAACATGCGGCGAGGAAGGCTGAGAAATGTGGTGGCACACCGGATGGCATACCAACGGCAAGGAATTGGCGTGACAGGCGGCGGAATGGCGATGAAGGCAATCGGGGAAGAAGGAGTTCGATCGGGGGCAAAAATGTAATTTTCCAAAAGTTTGATTTTTAACTTATAATATGTATATATATATACACTTTATACTATATAATAAAATAATATTAAATTACACACATTAAATATACACCACACACTTAATATTTAATATTTTAAAATTTAATAATAAATAAAAAATAATTAAATAATAATAAAATTAAAAAATAAATAATAAAATATTAGGGTAATATATTAAACCCTAATTAAATAAATATATACACACATAGGCTTTATTTAGTAATTTAAAAATATGTATGAGTTCATGCAAGTCCGTAAATCTATTTAAAATAATTAATAATAAAATATTTACGTGAAAATTTCTCCGAAAATGTAAGTTCCGGGAAAATTTTACATAAAGGACTTTAAATAATACACAATAATTAAAATAGATTTTAAATACACATCAACTCGTAAAAATATCATAATATATATACAAAAATTATTAACACTGCATATCCCGATGCAGTATTAAAATATTTAAAAACACGGGATATTACACCAACCCGAGGTGTTATGGCACTGTGAAATTTTGTAGTGTGTTTATTTGTAGGATTGACTCTATTTCGGTAGAGGGATGTCCATTTTACAGAGAAAAATCTGCCAAATTTTTGGTAGATTTTTCGTAAAACATGACACCGGGTCAATCCTAAAATTTTTATTCTGAGTTCGAATTGAGTCTTCCTTAGAAAATCTTGAAGTTAGGTTTCTATTTTCTGATTTTCATTTCCTTTTCTATCTTTTAGCCACCCCTCCAGTCGCGTCTACCAGTCGAGGTCAGACACGACATGCCAGATGAGCACCTTTATCCTGTAAGTTAATATTTGATTTGAGTGTCGAGTCTTTTAATTTAAATTATATTAAATTCTTATGAATTTAATTTTATGAGATTCTAGTTGGCATTCTTCATTTGATATTGCATGATTTAATTTATAGTTGATTTAATTTATTGTTATTTATTATAATTTTCCTTATTTTATTTATTTGCAATTATTTTAAATAAACCACGGTAGAACGGGCTACCTGATGGGTTTCATCAGGACCGTGTGCACACCGGTAAAAATATGTGATAATTTAATTATATTACTGGGGCTGATGGTCTCGTGATGCTTTGCTCTCGGACACCGCCAATATAATATTTGTTCATTTAATAAATACTAAGGCCTAAGGTCTGGTGATGCTTTGCTCTTGGACACTGCCAGTATAGTTTTGATTAATATTTATTAAATCACTAGGACAGATGGTCTGGTAATGTTTTGCTCTCTGACACCACCAGTGATATTGGATTAAGAGATATAACTGCAGCTGTGTATCCTGGTGATGCCTTACTCTCGAGATCTAGCAGTCTTGGAGATAAGTGAGTCTTATGACTGTTAAAAATTTATAAATCGAGTTCTACCAAATTTTTATACTGAAACGTTTTAAAAAGACATTTAAATATTTATTTCTTCTCTTTTAAAAAAATGGATTTATTATATGTATATCTAATGGTTGAATAAAATTTTATTATATTATATTTCCATAAAATTTCTTTTTAATGAGGTTTTCAAACCGTATTCATTTCTTTATTAACTTACTCAGTAAGGTCTGACTCCCCTCAATTTAATTTTTTCAGAAGTTTGGGAGTTTTCTGTTAGGCCTACTTCTCTTCGCCTTGTAGCTTCATCACCAGCTATTCTACGTAAGTCTGCTTAGTTGTGTTGTATTTACTTTCATGTATTGCAGTAGAGAAAATTGTATAACTACATACTTTATTTAGGATTTCATGTATTTATAATTTATGTACTGAGATACTATTTGTATAACTGAAGTTTATTTATTTTATGCACTGATATTATGGTTTAAATTATATTGAGAAAAATCAGTTTGATAATGTGCATTGTGATTTTATTATTTATTGTAAGGTTTCAAAGTTTAAATATTCCACGATTTTTCTTTTAAGACTTACTATGGATTTCAATGGCTTTATGCTTTCTCATTCCCTAGTGCTGGTCACATGCCCCTGGGTTCGGGTCATGATAATTCTTATTAATAAATGACTAAATTATCCAATTTTTATATAATAATGAGTGTAAACATTTTCATAATTTTATATGTCCCTCATTCGTACATTTATATACATATATGTGTGTGTGTGTGTGTGTATAAGTAGTCAAATTGTTTTTTTTTAATTAATGGAGAGTTTAGACAATTAAGAGAATTTGAATACTATATTTTATAATACCCTAAGAAAAACCCATTAAATCAGTTTTTCACTAACTATTTGATGAATTTTTTTTTAATTCAAGCATAAACATTTTAATCAAATGTATTGATAGATGATTGTTTCATTAACTATTTAATCTAAGTTGAGTTGAAATTTTTAAAATTCATTAATCATTGGTAAGAGTTGTTTTTTGTCATGACCCAAAACAAGGGCCATGACCGGCGCTAGAGAATGGGAATTCTTTTGAATCTGGAACCCGTAGCAAGCCTTAAAATAAAATAAAACATGCAGTAATAATAATAACATAAATAATATTATGCAGTGAAAATACAATCATAAATATTAAAATAATGATCCACCAAATGAAATTAAATATAATATCCTAATCTTATATATATAAATATTCCTTTAATACAAATCTAGTTCAAATATTTAAAGTACATAGCTCACACAATATAATACAACATCCTTTTACAATTTTACAACTATTGCAGTGTTTAAATTATAAAATAAAACTCAGATAAGCAGTTTATATAGTGAAGCCGGGGTAGAAGAAATCCAGCGTATGGGTATGCTATTGAGGTCTGAAGACAATGACTCTCCTGAAAAATAGTCAACGGAGGGGAGTCAGACCTCACTGAGTGAATTGTTATAATATATATACATGCATAACTAAGTGGCAATGCACATAGTTAATAGTGTATATAATAAATATATATACAAGCAATTACACACAGATGCAGAAAAATCATTTTTTTTTATATATTTTACTGAAATTCATTGTTTATGAAGGATCAAATAGAACCCTAGCAAATCGTAACCTCAAACAGTGTTAGACAACACTCTAGCCATATAGGCTCACTTATTCCAAATATATTCACTTGTTCCATTTGGATAGTAGACTAGCCCCGAGACACTAAGTCAACCAAGCTCCAGCAGTCTGACTATCAATGTGATTGGCCCCGAGACACTTGGTCAACCAAGCTCCAGCAATCACACTCCCAAATCACATCTCACATCAAATATCAAATCGAATAAATATAATCAACATCCATAAATAAGTTAGTAATATAGCCTAAATGCTATCAACGTACCGGTACGTACTCAGTCTTAGTACTGCCCAGTAGGTAGCACATTCTATTGATATCCTTCATTAATATATAAAATATACATTCATAAAAATAAATGATGCATGAATTTGAAATAAATAGCGACATAAACCATATATATACTAGAAATATACCAAAAGAAAACCAGGTATATTTCGAGTATATATACGTCAAATAAATCCATATATTTGCAAAATAAACTAGAAATATTTTTAAAAACATTTTAAATATAATTCAGTAATAAAACATGCACATAATTTAACATATACCAAAAATATGCCAAAATATATCTAAAATATACCTAGGCAATTATTAAACCGTTTATGCATATTTCATAAAATTTTAAACATATATTTCTAAAACATGAAAATCCTAAAACACATATATATAAAATAACAACTCACTATTTATTGCGCTTCACGATATGGGTCCGATGGGCCTGGTCCACTAGGCCTCGATCTTAGCGCAACTAAACAAACAAACAACAACATAAATCAAAATAAATCTAACAGAAGTTCTAAAGACTCAATCTAGAATACTAGACACATAATTAAAATCAGAATTCGATCGGATATCACGTTTTACGAGATTTCTATCAAAAATTCGACAAAACCTCCCCTGTAAAACAGACATCTCTCTACTCAAAGAGTAGAGTTGGTCCTGTAAAGAAATACACTTCAAAAATAGACACAGAATTCACAACCAAAACCCTTTGGTCAGACTCCAAACTACAATTCATCGACTGAGGTCCACAATTCACAGAATATTTACAAAATACCAAAAATGCCCTTATATAATAAAAATACATTTTATCAATCCAAATTACTTAATTAATCCTAAGACTTATTAAAAACCAATAAAAACTCATTTATTTAGAAAAATTGTATATTATATATATAATTTGAAAATAATTTATGAAAAATATTTTTAATTAGTTAAAAATACTAAATAATTTATAGAAATCATTTTTAGACCTTAAATAATTATTAAAACCAATTTAATTACATTTTTAGCCAATTTAGTGTAAAATTACCAAAATACCCCTATATATATAAATTTACTAAAATTAATCAAAAATTCACCAAAAATAATATAATTACTAAAAATTAATTTTCTTAATATATAATTCAATAATATCAATAAATATACTTAATTAACTAATTAATTTCAATTAAACACATAATTAACCCTATTTTCAAAATTACATAAACTTAATAAATTCCAAATAAATATATAAAAATTCACAAAAATTACAAATAAATTTCTATAATTCATTTAAACACCTATAATTACCATAAAACACAATTTCATAATTTAATTAATTAATTTTCAAAAATTAGAAAATAATAATAAATAATCAAAAATACCCAAAAATCAAAATAAATTCCAAAAATTCTACAAAAATTAGAGTATGTATATTGAACTTCCAGGATCAAATTTTGTGAAGGAATTTTTCATGAATCAACCAAATTAGAGCTAAAAAAATTCAAAAACCCTAAATAGCTGAAATTGAGAAATTGAAACCTAGGCAAATCTAGACCATTTTAAGTGAAAAAAAACTTGGAATCACACTCACCAGAGCTCAAGGAGAAGATAGAGACCGGCGGTGTCAATTTTGGTGGCCGAAATCACATCAATCGGAGCTTTATCGATTTTCGGCTTCTTTGAGAAAAACCTGTCAAAACTCACCGAAAAAGGGAGCTTCAGGCGTCGGGAATGGCTGGCAAGGGAGGACGAAGGAGGAGAGGCACACCGATGGCAAGAAAACTAGCTTGAATCGGCCAAAAATGGAAGAAAAATGGTGTCGGGTGTTTTGGAGAAGAAGAGTGACAATTCTATAAATAAAGGGAACTTTTGGTTTTTTTATTAAAAATTTTGTATATATGTATATATATATATTCACACTATATATTATAATAATATAAAATCTCACACACATTAAATATACACCACACACATATTTTAATATATTTAATAATTTATACATTTATAATTAATTAATTAATATTAAAACTAAATAATAAAAATTAAGATAATTAATTAAACCCTAATTAATTTAAATAAATGCACATATATACATTTTATTTAGCACTTAGAAATTATATATAAGTTCATGAAAATTCGTAAAACTATTCAAAATAATTAGTATTAAATTATTTATGTATCAATTTCCCCGAAAATATAATTCCCGGGAAAATTTTACGTAAAGTACTTAAAATAACATAAAATAATTAAAATAAGCTTTAAATAAATATCAAACTCATAAAAATGTCATAAATATGTACAAAAATTATTAACACTGCATATCTTGATACAGTTTAAAATTATTTAAAAACTCGGGATATTACATTTTCGCTGAAGTGACCTTATAATTTTGCCCGAATTGAATTGAATTAATTAGAATTTAAAAAATAAAAATTTTAAATTCAAAAATTTTTATTTATAATTGGCACATGTAAAGAATAGAGATATTGACAACATAATGAATAAAAATATAAAATATTTATAAAAAAAGGAATAAAAATGCGATTTAAGGAATTAAATATCACAAAAAAAAAATCTTAGCATTAGTCTATAATTTTCAATTTTTTTAATTAAATCAAAACAAAGGTATATAATATTAAAATTGGTAAATTCCAATAGGATAATTGGATTAGGACAAAGTTATAACACTGTGTTAGGAAATAATTATGATACTTAATCCAAAATTAGCAAAATAATCAATCAAATACCAAAATTAAAAACATGGAAATAAGTGGGAACTCATGCAATGACTATGTGATTGAGCACATAGAGAAGGCTAAAAACCTTTGAATTTGGAACTCTTTGCCACCTACCTTCCTCTCCTCTCATTTTTACACTCTCTCTCAACCTTACCTACTCTTCATTGACCTATCAATAAGCCAACCCATCATCATCACCCTTTTCTCATTCAATCAAAATGTGGTAGCTTCTCCTTGTTGCAGTAGCAACAACAGCTACAAGTTTTATAGCCAAACACTCCCTTAACCACGATCACGATGAAAAGGAGCAAAAGCCTCTTCAAGAGCTATTCTGATTGAATGAGTTTTATTGCTCCTTTTCATCATGATCATGGTTAAGGAAGTGTTTGCCTTTGTTTTAATTTCTGCCCTTAAAAAACCACCCTTTCCTCTTTTGGTGTGTTATATTGTTTTGCGAATGAGATTCACAGTACTTAGACAAAGGTTACAATACTTTTATTGGTTTTGTATGCTACTAAGCGTCATCTAATGTGAATCGGTTTCCAAACTTTTAGGGCTTTACAGGCTACTAAGCATCTCTTATCAGTTGCATTCGCTTTTAAATCTCAATACTACAAATTCATTTATTAGTGTAATATCCCGTATTTTTTTTAAATATTTTTACACTGCATCGGGATATGCAGTGTTAATAATTTTTGTATATATACTATGATATTTTTACGAGTTGATGTGTATTTAAAATCTATTTTAATTATTGTGTATTATTTAAAGTCCTTTACGTAAAATTTTTCTGGGACTTGCATTTTTGGGAAAATTTTCACGTAAATATTTTATTATTAATTATTTTAAATATATTTACGGATTTTCATGAACTCATATGTATTTTTAAATTACTAAATAAAGCCTATGTGTGTATATATTTATTTAATTAGGGTTTAATATTACCGTAATATTTTATTAATTATTTATTAGTTTTATTGTTATTTAATTATTTTTATTTAGTATAAATTATTAAAATATTAAATTATAAGTGTGTGGTGTATATTTAATGTGTGTGTAATTTAATATTATTTTAATATATAGTATAAAGTATATATATACATATATGTAGTTAAAAATCAAAATTTTTGGAAAATTACCGAATTGCCCCCTCCCTCTCCCTTCTTCTCTCCCAACGCCTACCCTCACTGCGCCTCCCATTCTAGCATGCCAGACCGCCCTTCGCCGCCACCAGCTGTCGCCAACCTCCTTCCCCTTCCTTCCTCTTCCTCTCCGACGTGACCAGGCCGCCGGAAGCCCGCTGGAACGCCCGGCATTCGCGATGGCAGCAAGTTGAGCTTCTCGCCGTCGATGACGATTTCGGCCACTGTTTTTGACAATGCCATTCTCTTTCTTCTCCTTGAGCTCTGGTGAGTGTGATTCTAGCTTTGGTTTGAGCTGAAATGGTCTTGATTTGCTTAGGTTTAGAATTTTCAATTTCGGCCATATTAGGGTTTTTGATTTTTTTGAGCTTCGAATTGCTTGATTCATGAAAATTCCCTTCACAAAGTTGTTCCCCTTAGCTTAATCTACATGTTTGAATTTTTTTATAATTATTGGAGATTATTTTGATTTTTGGGTATTTTTGAATATTTTAATATTATTTTCTAATTTTCTGAAATTAATTAAATAAATTATGAAATTGTGTTTTATGATAATTATGGGTGTTAAAATGAATTATAGAAATTTATTTGGAATTTTTATGAATTTCTAAGTATTTATTTTGAATTATTTAAGTTTATGGAATTTTTGGAAAATAGGGTTAATTATGTTTTTAATTAAAATTAATTGGTAAATTGAGTTTAATTATTGATATTATTGATAAATATGTTGAGAAAATTAATTTTGGATAATTATACTATTTTTGGTGAATTTTTTAAGTAATTTTAGTATATTTATATATATAGGGGTATTTTGGTAATTTTACCCTAAATTGACTAAAAATGTAATTTAATTGGTTTTAATAGTTATTTAAGGTATAAAAATGATTTCTGCAAATTATTTAGTATTTTTAACTAATTAAAACTATTTTTTGTGAATTATTTTCAATTATATATATAATATACGATTTTATTAATAAAATGAGTTTTTATCGGTTTTTATTGTGTTTAAAGGTTAATTATGTAATTTTTACCTATAAAATGAATTTCTATGTTATAAGGGTATTTTTGGTAATTCTGAATTGTTCTGTGAATTGTGGACCCCGGTCGATAAACTGTAGTTTGGAGTCCGACCGAGGGGTTGTGGATTTATTGTTGAGCCTATTTTTCGAAGTGTATTTTTTTGCAAGGTCGGCTCTACTCTTTGAGTAGAGAGATGTCCGTTTTACAAGGGAGGTTCTGTCGAATTTTTGGTAGAATTCTCATAAAACGTGATATCCGGTCGAACCCTAATTTCGATTCTGTGTTTAATATTCTAGATCGAATTCTAGGATTTATGTTAGGGTTATTCTGATGTCTGTTATTATTGTTTATTTAGTTGCACCGAGATCGAGGGCTAGTGGACCAGGCCCGTCGGACCCATCTCGAGGAGCGCACTAATTTGTGAGTTGCTATTTTATATATATATGCTTAGGATGCATGATTTAGAAATGCATGTTTTATTTTGATTAAATATGCATAAATAATTTGATTATCACTTAAGTTTATATTTAGTTTATTGTTGGTTTATTTTTGGCATATATTAAATTATATGCATGTTTTGTTAATAAATTATATTTAAAA
Organism: Mallotus nudiflorus; assembly: GCA_947683625.1. NCBI lineage: Eukaryota > Viridiplantae > Streptophyta > Magnoliopsida > Malpighiales > Euphorbiaceae > Mallotus > Mallotus nudiflorus. Next base: position 360,052 of record CANTUR010001276.1, read on the forward strand.
TATTTTTAAATATATTTCTAGCTTAATTTATAATTTGATTGGATTCATTTGACGTATATATACTCGAAATATACCTGGTTTACTTTTGGTATATTTTTGGTATATATATGGTTTATATTGTTATTTTATTTAAATTCATGCATCATTTATTTGCGAATGAATGTTTTATATTTATTAATGAAGGAGATCAATAGAACATGCTACCTAGTGGGCAGCACTAGGACCGAGTACGTACCGGTGCGCTTATAGCATTTAGGCTATATTACTAACCATTTGTGGATATTGATTGAATCTATTATTTGATGTGTGAGATATGGTTTGGAGGTGTGATTGCTGGAGCTCGGTTGACCAAGTGTCTTGGGGCCAATCACACTGTTGGAGCTCGGTTGACTTAGTGTCTCAGGGCCAGTCTACTGTCTAAATGGATTAAGTGGATATATTTGGAATAAGTGAGCCTGTATGGCTAGAGTGTTGTCTAACACTGTTCTTGAGGTTGCGATATTATAGGGTTCTATTTGATCCTTCATAAACGATGATTTTCAGTAAAATATATATATAATGATTTTACAGCATCTGTGTGTATTTGTCTGTATATATACATATTAGATATATACTCCTGAGTGTATGCATTATCATTTAGTATGCATGTATATATATTATAGTAATTCACTCAGTGAGGTCTGACTCCCCTCCGTTGACTAATTTTTCAGGAGAGTCATCATCTTCAGACCTCAGTAGCAGGCCTATACGGCGGATTTCTTTCGCCCCGGCTTCTTTGTGTAAACTACTTATATGAGTCTTGGGTTTATTTTATCTAGACACTGCAGTAGTTGTTAAATATTTAAAGAGATGTTGTATTATATTTGAACTGGATTTGTATTAAAGATTTATATATATGAAATGATGAGGATTGATTTAAATCCAATTGGTGCTTATGCTATTATTATATTTATGATTTTTATTTCCGCTGCATTAAATATTGTTATTATTATTATTGCATGTTTATTTTATTTTTAGGCTTACTACGGGTTCCGGATTCGAAAGAATTCCCGTTCCCTAGCGCCGGTCATGGCCCCTGTTTCGGGTCGTGACAATTAGTTACAATATTTTTATGGTCACAAAATTAATTGTCATAAAAAAATTATATAAGTGACAATAATTTTGTGATATGTCACAATATTTAATTTATTAATTTATCACTAAATAATATATGACAATATATTAAATTGTCACAAATATATTACTATTTTATGACAATTTGTCACAATAATGTCATTAATTACTATTATAAATTAAAAGTAGAACTTTTTTGTGACAATATTTTTAAATGTAATAAAAAATATTTTTGTGACAGGTTTAACTTGTCACATAAAAGACATATTATTTAATATTGTCACTAAAATTTTCAGTTTATAAGTGACAAATTTTAGTTGTCACCATTATAAATATAATAGATTTTTTTTGTTACAAGTAAAAAGTTGTAACGAATAAAGTTTAATATTTGTGTCAATTTAATATTAAATTGTCATAAAATATATTTTTTTGTCACTTTTAATTTCTTGTTATTGAATCCCACATTGTTAGTAAGTAAACAAGTGGTTCTAACTTTCCTCTATAAATTGTTCCAACTAAAAAATTATCATTGTAATACCCTGTCACGACTCGAACCCAGGGGCACTTGACCAGCACTAGGGAATGGGAAAACATAAAGCTATCGAAACCCATAGTAAGCCTTAAAAGAAAATCGCGGAATATTTAACTTTGAAACCTTACAATAAATAATAAATTCACAATGCACATTATCAAACTAATTTTTCTCAATATAATTTAAGCCATAGTATCAGTGTATAGAAATAAAATAAATAAACATCGATTATACAAATAGTAACTCGGTACATAAGTTATGAATACACAAAATCTCAAATAAAATATGCAGTTATACAATTTTCTCTACTGTGGTACGCGAAAGTAAAAACAACACAAATAAATAGACCTACATAGAATAGCCGATGACGAAGCTACACGGCGAAGAGAGGTAGGCCTAACAATAAGCTCCCAAACTCCTGAAAAAAAATTAATTGAGGGGAGTCAAACCTTACTGAGTAAGTTAATAAAGAAATGAATGCGATTTGAAAACCTCATTAAAATAAATTTTATGGAAATATAATATAATATAATTTTATTTCAACCATTTGGTGTACATATAATCAATCCATTTTTAAAAGAGAAAAAAATAAATATTTAAATGTCTTTTTAAATTGCTTCAGTATAAAAATTTGGTAGAACCCGATTTATAAATTTTTAACAGTCATATGACTCACTTATATCCAAGACTGCCAGATCCCGAGAGCAAAGCATCACCAGGATACACAGCCGCAGTCATATCTCTTAATCCAATATCATTGGCAGTGTCCGAGAGCAAAGCATCACCAGATCATCAGCCCTAGTGATTTAATAAATATAAATTAAAATTATATTGGCGGTGTCTGAGAGCAAAGCATCACCAGACCTTCAGCCCCAGTAATATAATTAAATAAGAAAGTATTATACTACTGGCAGTGTCGGAGAGTAAAGCATCACCAGACCTTCGGCCCTAGTAATATAATTAAATAATCACATGTTTTACTAGTGTGCACATGGTCTTGATGAAACCCATCAGGTAGCCCGTTATACCGTCATTTATTTAAAGAATAAAAGAAAATAATTAAAACAATAAAAATTACGATAAATAAAATAGGTAAATAAATAAAATAAAATAAATCAACTATAAATTAGATCATGCAAGATCATATGAATAATGCTGACTAGATGTAATATCCCGTGTTTTTAAAATATTTTTTACACTGTACCGGGATATACAGTGTTAATAATTTCTGTATATTATATGATATTTTTACGAGTTAATATGTATTTAAAACCTATTTTAATTACTGTGTATTATTTTCAGTGTTTTACGTAAAATTTTCCCGGGACTTGCATTTTCGGGGAAATTTTCACGTAAACAATGTATTATTAATTATTTTAAATGTATTTACGGACTTGCATGAACTCATACAAATTTTTAAATTATTAAATAAAGCCTGTGTGTGTATATTTATTTAATTAGGGTTTATTATTTCCCTAATATTTTATTAAGTATTTAATTGTTTTATTGTTATTTAATTAATTTTATTTAGTATAAATTATTAAATTATTAATATTTTTATGTGTGTGGTGTATATTTGATGTGTGTAATTTAATATTATTTTAATATATAGTATAAAGTATATATATATACATATATTTGTCAAAAATCAAAAGAATTGTAAAATTACCATTTTGCCCCCGACTTCTTCTTCTTCCTCCCGATTCTCCCTTCTCCATTTCCGGTAGCTGCCATGCCGTTCCTTCACCATGGGTGTGCCGTCCGGTGTGCCACCATCTTACCCGACCAATTTCGCCTCCTGAGGAGGCCGTTTTCGGCGTCTGGAGATCGGTTTTGGCCGGAGAAGCTGAAAATCGATCCACTGTCGATCACGTCGATTTCGGCCACCATTTTCGACACCGCCGGTCTCTTTCTTCTCCTTGAGCTCCGGTGAGTGTGATTCTAGCTTTGGTTTGAGCTAAAATGGTCTAGAATTGCTTAGGTTTCGATTTTGTCAATTTCGGCCTATTAGGGTTTTTGATTTTTTTGAGCTTCGAATTGGATGATTCATGGAAACTTCCTTCACAAATGTTGTTCCTAGTAGCTCAATATACATGTATGAATTTTTTTAGAATTTTTTGAGATTTTTTGGATTTTTGGGTATTTTTGAATATTTTAATATTATTTTCTAATTTTCGGAAATTAATTATTTAAATTATGAAATTGGAGTTTATTGTTAAATTAGGTGTTGAAATGAATTATAGGAATTTATTTGGAATTTTTATGAATTTCTAAGTATTTATTTTGAATTATTGAAGTTTATGTGATTTTGAGAAATTAGGTTCAATGTGTTTTAATTTGAATTTAATTGGTTAATTGAGTTTAATTATTAATATTATTGATAAATATGTTGAGAAAATTAATTTTGGATAATTGTATAATTTTTGGTGAATTTTTGAAGTAATTTAAATATATTTATATATATAGGGGTATTTTGGTAATTTTACCCTAAATTATCTAAAAATGTAATTTAATTGGTTTTATTAGTTATTTAAGGTATAAAAATGATTTCTACAAAATATTTGGTATTTTTAACTAATTAAAACTATTTTTCGTGAATTATTTTCAAATATATATATAATATACGATTTTTCTAATAAAATGAGTTTTAATCGATTTTTACAGTGTTTTAAGGTTAATTATGTAATTTTTACCTATGAGATGTATTACTATGTTGTGAGGATATTTTTGGTATTTCTGAAATTGTTCTGTGATTGTGGACCCCGGTCGGTGGACTGTAGTTTGGAGTCCGACCGTGGGATTTTGATTGTGTTGAGCCTATTTTTCGAAGTGTATTTTCTTTGCAGGGTCGGCTCTACTCTTTTGAGTAGAGAGATGTCCGTTTTACAGGGGAGGTTTTGCCGAATTTTCGGTAGAATTCTCGTAAAACATGATGTCCAGTCGAACCCTAATTTCTGATTCTGTGTTAAATACTCTAGATTGAATTCTAGGATTTCTATTAGGGTTTATTCTGATGTCGATTATTTATTGCTTGTTTAGTTGCGCCGAGACCGAGGGCTAGTGGACCAGGCCCGTCGGACCCGTCTCGTGAAGCGCATTAGGTGAGTTACTATATTATATATATATGCTTAGGATGCATGATTTTAGAAATATACATTTTATGTTGATTAAATATGCATAAATAAATTGATTATTTCTTAAGTTTATATTAGTATATTTTTGGTTTATTTTTGGTATATACTAAATTATATGCATATTTTGTGAATAAAATATATTTAAAATGTTTTTAAATATATTTCCAGCTTAATTTATAATTTGATTGAATGTATTTGATATATATATACTTGAAATATACCTGATTTACTTATGGTATATTTCCGGTATATATATGGATTATATTGTTATTTCATTTACATTCATGCATCATTTATTTTTGTGAATGAATGTTTTACATTATTAATGATGAAGGATATCAATAGAACGTGCTACCTAGTGGGCAGCACTAGGACCGAGTACGTACCGGTACGCCTATAGTATTTAGGCTATAATACTAACTTATTTATGGATATTGATTGATTATGATTATTGATATGTGTGAGATATGGTTTGGAGGTGTGATTGCTGGAGCTCGGTCGACCAAGTGTCTCGGGGCCAATCACACTGGCAGTTAGACTGCTGGAGCTCGGTTGACTTAGTGTCTCGAGGCCAGTCTACTGTCCAAATAGATTAAGTGGATATATTTGGAATAAGTGAGCCTGTATGGCCAGAGTGTTGTTTAACACTAATTTCTGAGGTTGCGATATTCTAGGGTTCTATGTGATCCTTCATAAACTGGGATTTTTCAGTAAAATATATAAAAATGATTTTTCTGCATCTGTATGAATTTGCCTATATATATACATATTATATATATACTGTTGACTGTATGCATTATCACTTAGTGTGTATGTATATATATTATAGTAATTCACTCAGTGAGGTCTGACTCCCCTCCGTTGACTATTTTTCAGGAGAGTCAACTTCTTCAGACCTCAGTAGCAGGTCGATACGCCGGATTTCTTCCGCCCCGGCTTCTTTGTGTAAATTATCTACTTGAGTCTCATTCATTTTATCTAGACACTGCAGTAGTTGTGAATTAAAGTATGGGATTTTATGTACATTATTTTAAAGAGATGTTCTATATTGAAACTGGATTTGTATTAAAGATTATATATATGTGATGAGATGAGTTTTGAATTAAATCCAGTTGATATGGATGATATTATGGATTTTTATTTTCCGCTGCATATTATACTGTTACGGTTATTATGGCATGCTTTATTTTATTTTTTTTTAGGCTTGCTACGGGTTCCGGATTCGAAAGAATTCCCGTTCCCTAGCGCCGGTCATGGCCCCTGTTTTGGGTCGTGACAAAGTTGGTATCAGAGCGGAGTTCTGTGTCAGGGCTTAGTTATGTGAGTTGTGGCCCTAGTTTTAAAGTTGTGTTTTCTGTTGGACTACTGCAGTGTATTAGGTTCGAATATGTCTTGATGAGTATTCCTTGCTGTAGTTTTCTGCGTTATTCCTCCGTTGTCTATTTTGTCTGAATCTTTCCGTTTGTCTTTTCAGAATGAGGAGGCGAGCGCGTGTCGCTCCACCGGTCGTTGAGGCCGAGGATGATGAGTCTTTTCAGGATGAGGTTTTACCTCCTGAGCAGCCAGTTAGACGTAGAGGTCGTGGCAGAGGTAGACCTCGAGGAGCGGCAGGTCGCCGTAGGTAGAGAGAGTTACAGGACGAGGAGCCTGTAGAGCCTGAGCTTGATGTTCCTGTTCCTCCAGTTGTTCAGCCTGTTCAGCCTGCCTATCAGCAGGGTATGTCTGACCCTGAGGCAGCTTTGTTCTATGCCCGAGTTGGCAGGATTGCTTTTGATGGTACTTCTGATCCTTTAGATTTTCTGCATGCGATTGAGACTAGGACTCGGATTGCTCATACCGAGTACCAGCGGATCATGATTGTTAAGTTGTCTGTTGAGGGACCAGCTCTAGATTGGTTCATTCAGATGATCCAGCCCTATATGATGACGATGACATGGGCTCAGTTTCGAGAGCAGTTCATGAGGAGATTTTGTCCAGAGCCTCTTCGTTTGAGTTATCGTCTCCGTTTGACCAGTATTTCTCGTGGAGATCGATCTGTAGAGGAGTATACCCGAGAGTTTCTTCGATTGGGTAGATATGCTGAGGATCTGATGCGAGATCAGTATTTCGCTGTTACTACGTATGTTACTGGTTTGGGTTCTGCTTTTGCTGGTATGCCTACAGCAGGTCTTACTCTCGAGTCTGTGATTGAGCTAGCCAAAGAGATCGAGCTGAGATTAGTTAGGCAGGGAGCGATGCCTGATTATTACCAACTGGGAGTTCAGTTGAGTGGATCGCAGGCTACTCCATATTCGAGTTTTCATGTTGGTTCGAGTAGTCAGCAGCGAGGTTCGACTCAGCAGAGTCAGAGACAGCAGCAGCGAGTGCATCGGAGCAGTAGACATGGCCGTGGAGGTCAGCGTAGATCATTCAGATTTGGGTCAGGTGCTTCGAGCAGTAGCAGTGGTCGTAGTTCTGGATCAGCGACCAGTGTTTGTCAGACTTGTGGTAGAGTCCATCAGGGACCATGTTATCTGACACCGCTGACGTGCTTCAGATGTGGGCAAACAGGACATTTTGCTAGATCGTGTCCTTATTCCGGGTATCAGCAGCAGCAGATTCTGTGATTCCCACAGCAGTCGATTGCTAGTGCAGCACCCATGCCATTTCAGTTACCACCAGCCCAGCATCAGAGTTCCACTCAGTTTATTCCACAGCAGAGTCGTGGTAGAGGTACGAGAGGAGGTGCTAGAGGTGTTGGCCAGGCTTTTACCAGTCAGCAGGGAGGTCGAGGATAGGCCAGAGTTTTTCATCTGACTCAACAGGATGCTCAGGCATCTAATGCAGTCGTGGCAGGTATTGTTTCTGTTTGTTACCTGGAAGCTTGGGTTTTGTTTGATCCGGGTGCCACGCATTCGTTTGTTTCTCCCATTTTTGCTTCTAAATCTTATTGGCAAGCTTCGAGGATGGCTTTTCCTTTGTCTGTTGCCACTCCTCTGAGCGATTCCTTGGACGCCGATATTGTTCTTTCTGGTTGTCCAGTTCTCATGGGAGATAGAGAATTACCCGCTGATTTGATATTATTGGATATGATGGAGTTCGATGTTATTTTGGGAATGGATTGGTTATCTCAGCACTATGTCGTGGTAGATTGCAGGAATAAAGAGGTGACTTTTAGAATTCCTGATGAAGTAGAGTTTAAGTTTGTTGGTGATAGGAGTTCAGCACCTCAGAATCTTATTTCTGCTATTACAGCTAGGAAGTTGTTGAGGAAAGGTTGTCAGGGGTTTTTGGCATTGGTTAGGGATACGTCAGTGGAGAAGTTGTCACTCACAGATGTTCCTGTTGCTTGTGAGTTTCCTGATGTTTTTCCCGAGGAGTTACCAGGTTTACCACCTCATAGAGAGATTGAGTTCTGTATAGATGTGGTACCAGGTACTACTCCTATATCTATGCCACCTTATCGTATGGCTCCTGCAGAGTTGAGAGAGTTGAAGGAGCAGTTGCAAGAGTTGTTGGACAAAGGTTTTATCAGACCTAGTGTTTCTCCTTGGGGTGCACCAGTCCTGTTTGTGAAGAAGAAGGATGGTACCCTGAGACTGTGCATTGACTACAGAGAGTTGAATAAGGTAACAGTGAAGAACAAGTATCCTCTCCCGAGGATAGATGATTTGTTTGATCAACTACAAGGTGCACAGTTCTTTTCTAAGGTTGACTTGAGGTCGGGTTATCATCAGCTGCGGATTAGTGAAGCTGATATTCCTAAGACAGCGTTCCGCACTAGATATGGCCATTATGAGTTTTTGGTGATGTCTTTTGGTTTGACTAATGCACCAGCAGCTTTTATGGACCTGATGAACAGAGTATTCAGACCGTATGTGGATCAGTTTGTAGTAGTCTTCATTAATGATATACTGGTATATTCGAGGAGTATGGAAGAGCACGTATATCACTTGAGGATTGTACTACAGACACTGAGAGATCATCAGCTTTATGCTAAATTCTCGAAGTGTGATTTCTGGATGGAGAGTGTTTCTTTTCTTGGACACGTAGTGTCTAAAGAAGGTATTCAGGTTGATCCACAGAAGGTTGAGGCAGTATCTGAGTGGCCTAGACCTACTTCTGTTACGGAGATTCGGAGTTTTCTGGGTTTAGCCGGGTATTATAGGCGGTTTGTGCAGGATTTTTCCAGGATTGCAGCCCCTATGACTCGCTTGACTCAGAAGAATGTTAGATTCGAGTGGTCAGAAGCTTGTGAGAATAGTTTTCAGTTGTTGAAGGAGAAATTGACCACAGCGCCAGTATTAGCTTTGCCTAATAGTGTGGATAAGTTCACAGTTTACTGTGATGCCTCTAGAATTGGTCTTGGTTGTGTGTTGATGCAGAATGGAAGGGTGATAGCCTATGCTTCGAGGCAGTTGAAGAAGCATGAGCAGAACTATCCTACACATGACCTAGAGATGGCTGCAGTGATCTTTGCTTTGAAGATTTGGAGACATTATTTGTACGGGGTGACTTGTGAGATATTTACTGATCACAAGAGCCTTAAGTACATTTTCCAGCAGCGAGATTTGAATTTGAGGCAGAGAAGATGGTTGGAATTGTTGAAGGATTATGATTGCGAGATTCTTTACCATCCGGGTAAAGCTAATGTTGTAGCAGATGCCTTGAGTAGGAAGTCCTCAGGTAGTCTTGCTCACATCGGTGTTGAGAGGAGACCATTGATCCAGGAATTGCATTTATTGGTGGATCAAGGTCTGATGATGAAGATTAGTAGATCAGGTGGACTGTTAGCTCAATTTAAAGTATGATCTGTACTGAGGGATAGGATTAAAGCAGCTCAGAGCCGAGATCCTATTCTAGAAGAGCTTGCAGAGAATGTCAGAGCAGGGAAGTTCACTGATTTCACACTCGATGATGATGGTGTGTTGTGGATCAGTGGTAGATTGTGTGTTCCTGATGTGGATGATTTGAGAGAGGAGATTTTAGAGGAAGCACATTCTACAGCCTACAGCGTTCATCCGGGTGTTACTAAGATGTACCACAGTATCAGAGATCTATACTGGTGGGATGGATTGAAGAAGGATGTCGCTGACTATGTTGCTAAGTGCTTGACATGTCAGCAAGTGAAAGCCGAACATCAGAAGCCTTCTGGGAAGCTTCAGCCTCTTCCTATTCCCGAGTGGAAGTGGGAAAGGATAGCTATGGATTTTGTGGTCGGTTTACCTCGTTCGAAGGATGGATACGACTCCATCTGGGTGATTGTAGACAGATTGACGAAGTCTGCACATTTCTTGCCTGTGAAAGCCACATATTCAATTGCTAGATTGGCGAAGTTGTATGTGAAGCATATTGTGTGCCTTCATGGAGTACCTGTGTCCATTGTGTCAGATAGAGGTTCGGTGTTTACTTCTCGTTTTTGGCAGACGTTGCAGGAAGCGATGGGCACTAGGTTGGATTTTAGTACTGCTTTTCATCCTCAGACAGATGGTCAGTCTGAGAGGACGATCCAGACACTGGAAGATATGTTGAGGATGTGTGTCTTGGATTTGGGAGGTAGCTGGGATGATCATTTGCCGCTTGTTGAGTTTGCATATAATAACAGCTACCATAACAGTATTGGTATGGCACCGTATGAGGCGTTATATGGAAGGAAGTGTAGATCCCCGTTGAGTTGGGATGAGATTGGTGAGAGAGCTTTGACTGGACCAGAGATGGTTCAGGATGCTGCAGAGAAAGTCGCCATGATTAAGTGCAGATTAGAGACCGTAGTTAGCAGACAGAAGAGTTATGCGGACCCTAGGCGCAGAGATGTGGAGTTTCAGGTTGGAGATTTCGTTTTTCTGAAAGTATCTCCGATGAAGGGTGTGATGAGATTTGGCAGGAAGGGTAAGTTAGCACCGAGATACATTGGACCGTTTGAAATTCTGGAGAGAGTTGGCACTGTTGCATATCAGTTGGATTTGCCTCCGAGTATGTCACAAGTGCATCCAGTATTTCATATCTCGATGTTGTGGAAGTATATCTCAGACCCTTCACACGTGTTGCAACCTGACAATGTGGAAGTGAGTGAAGATTTGACGTTTGTGGAAGAACCTGTGGCGATCGTTGATTTTCAAGTTCGACAGTTGCGATCAAAGCAGATTCCGATGGTCAAGGTTCTGTGGCGTAGCGACAGAGTTGAAGAGCATACGTGGGAGACTGAAGCTGAGATGCGAGCTTCTTACCCGTATCTCTTTCCTTCCTAATCCTGTAATCTTATCTTTTGGAATTCGGGGACGAATTCTTGTAAGGGGGGAAGACTGTAATATCCCGTGTTTTTAAAATATTTTTTACACTGTACCGGGATATGCAGTGTTAATAATTTCTGTATATTATATGATATTTTTACGAGTTAATATGTATTTAAAACCTATTTTAATTACTGTGTATTATTTTCAGTGTTTTACGTAAAATTTTCCCGGGACTTGCATTTTCGGGGAAATTATCACGTAAACAATGTATTATTAATTATTTTAAATGTATTTACGGACTTGCATGAACTCATACATATTTTTAAATTATTAAATAAAGCCTGTGTGTGTATATTTATTTAATTAGGGTTTATTATTTCCCTAATATTTTATTAAGTATTTAATTGTTTTATTGTTATTTAATTAATTTTATTTAGTATAAATTATTAAATTATTAATATTTTTATGTGTGTGGTGTATATTTGATGTGTGTAATTTAATATTATTTTAATATATAGTATAAAGTATATATATATACATATATTTGTCAAAAATCAAAAGAATTGTAAAATTACCATTTTGCCCCCGACTTCTTCTTCTTCCTCCCGATTCTCCCTTCTCCATTTCTGGTCGCTGCCGTGCCGTTCCTTCACCGTGGGTGTGCCGTCCGGTGTGCCACCGTCTTCCCCGACCAATTTCGCCGCCTGAGGAGGCCGTTTCCGGCGTCTGAAGATCGGTTTTGGCCGGAGAAGCCGAAAATCGATCCACCGTCGATCACGCCGATTCCGGCCACCGTTTTCGACACCGCTAGTCTCTTTCTTCTCCTTGAGCTCCGGTGAGTGTGATTCTAGCTTTGGTTTGAGCTAAAATGGTCTAGAATTGCTTAGGTTTCGATTTTGTCAATTTCGGCCTATTAGGGTTTTTGATTTTTTTGAGCTTCGAATTGGATGATTCATGGAAACTTCCTTCACAAATGTTGTTCCTAGTAGCTCAATCTACATGTATGAATTTTTGTAGAATTTTTGGAGATTTTTTGGAGTTTTGGGTATTTTTGAATATTTTAATATTATTTTCTAATTTTCGGAAATTAATTATTTAAATTATGAAATTGGAGTTTATGGTTAAATTAGGTGTTGAAATGAATTATAGGAATTTATTTGGAATTTTTATGAATTTCTAAGTATTTATTTTGAATTATTGAAGTTTATGTGATTTTGAGAAATTAGGTTAAATGTTTTTTAATTTGAATTTAATTGGTTAATTGAGTTTAATTATTAATATTATTGATAAATATGTTGAGAAAATTAATTTTGGATAATTGTATAATTTTTGGTGAATTTTTGAAGTAATTTAAATATATTTATATATATAGGGGTATTTTGATAATTTTACCCTAAATTGTCTAAAAATGTAACTTAATTTGTTTTATTAGTTATTTAAGGTATAAAAATGATTTCTACAAAATATTTGGTATTTTTAACTAATTAAAACTATTTTTCGTGAATTATTTTCAAATATATATATAATATACGATTTTTCTAATAAAATGAGTTTTAATCGGTTTTTACAGTGTTTTAAGGTTAATTATGTAATTTTTACCTATGAGATGTATTACTATGTTGTGAGGATATTTTTGGTATTTCTGAAATTGTTCTGTGATTGTGGACCCCGGTCGGTGGACTGTAGTTTGGAGTCCGACCGTGGGATTTTGATTGTGTTGAGCCTATTTTTCGAAGTGTATTTTCTTTGCAGGGTCGGCTCTACTCTTTTGAGTAGAGAGATGTCCATTTTACAGGGGAGGTTTTGCCAAATTTTTGGTAGAATTCTCGTAAAACGTGATGTCCAGTCGAACCCTAATTTCTGATTCTGTGTTAAATACTCTAGATTGAATTCTAGGATTTCTGTTAGGGTTTATTCTAATGTCGATTATTTATTGCTTGTTTAGTTGCGCCGAGACCGAGGGCTAGTGGACCAGGCCCGTCGGACCCGTCTCGTGAAGCGCATTAGGTGAGTTACTATATTATATATATATGCTTAGGATGCATGATTTTAGAAATATACATTTTATGTTGATTAAATATGCATAAATAAATTGATTATTTCTTAAGTTTATATTAGTATATTTTTGGTTTATTTTTGGTATATACTAAATTATATGCATATTTTGTGAATAAAATATATTTAAAATGTTTTTAAATATATTTCCAGCTTAATTTATAATTTGATTGAATGTATTTGATATATATATACTTGAAATATACCTGATTTACTTATGGTATATTTTCGGTATATATATGGATTATATTGTTATTTCATTTACATTCATGCATCATTTATTTTTGTGAATGAATGTTTTACATTATTAATGATGAAGGATATCAATAGAACGTGCTACCTAGTGGGCAGCACTAGGACCGAGTACGTACCGGTACGCCTATAGTATTTAGGCTATAATACTAACTTATTTATGGATATTGATTGATTATGATTATTGATATGTGTGAGATATGGTTTGGAGGTGTGATTGCTGGAGCTCGGTCGACCAAGTGTCTCGGGGCCAATCACACTGGCAGTTAGACTGCTGGAGCTCGGTTGACTTAGTGTCTCGGGGCCAGTCTACTGTCCAAATGGATTAAGTGGATATATTTGGAATAAGTGAGCCTGTATGGCCAGAGTGTTGTTTAACACTAATTTCTGAGGTTGCGATATTCTAGGGTTCTATGTGATCCTTCATAAACTGGGATTTTTCAGTAAAATATATAAAAATGATTTTTCTGCATCTGTATGAATTTGCCTGTATATATACATATTATATATATACTGTTGACTGTATGCATTATCACTTAGTGTGTATGTATATATATTATAGTAATTCACTCAGTGAGGTCTGACTCCCCTCCGTTGACTATTTTTCAGGAGAGTCAACTTCTTCAGACCTCAGTAGCAGGTCGATACGCCAGATTTCTTCCGCCCCGGCTTCTTTGTGTAAATTATCTACTTGAGTCTCATTCATTTTATCTAGACACTGCAGTAGTTGTGAATTAAAGTATGGGATTTTATGTACATTATTTTAAAGAGATGTTCTATATTGAAACTGGATTTGTATTAAAGATTATATATATGTGATGAGATGAGTTTTGAATTAAATCCAGTTGATATGGATGATATTATGGATTTTTATTTTCCGCTGCATATTATACTGTTACGGTTATTATGGCATGCTTTATTTTATTTTTTTTTAGGCTTGCTACGGGTTCCGGATTCGAAAGAATTCCCGTTCCCTAGCGCCGGTCATGGCCCCTGTTTTGGGTCGTGACAAAGTTGGTATCAGAGCGGAGTTCTGTGTCAGGGCTTAGTTATGTGAGTTGTGGCCCTAGTTTTAAAGTTGTGTTTTCTGTTGGACTACTGCAGTGTATTAGGTTCGAATATGTCTTGATGAGTATTCCTTGCTGTAGTTTTCTGCGTTATTCCTCCATTGTCTATTTTGTCTGAATCTTTCCGTTTGTCTTTTCAGAATGAGGAGGCGAGCGCGTGTCGCTCCACCGGTCGTTGAGGCCGAGGATGATGAGTCTTTTCAGGATGAGGTTTTACCTCCTGAGCAGCCAGTTAGACGTAGAGGTCGTGGCAGAGGTAGACCTCGAGGAGCGGCAGGTCGCCGTAGGTAGAGAGAGTTACAGGACGAGGAGCCTGTAGAGCCTGAGCTTGATGTTCCTGTTCCTCCAATTGTTCAGCCTGTTCAGCCTGCCTATCAGCAGGGTATGTCTAACCCTGAGGCAGCTTTGTTTTATGCCCGAGTTGGCAGGATTGCTTTTGATGGTACTTCTGATCCTTTAGATTTTTTGCATGCGATTGAGACTAGGACTCGGACTGCTCATACCGAGTACCAGCGGATCATGATTGTTGAGTTGTCTGTTGAGGGACCAGCTCTAGATTGGTTCATTCAGATGATCCAGCCCTATATGATGACGATGACATGGGCTCAGTTTCGAGAGCGGTTCATGAGGAGATTTTGTCCAGAGCCTCTTCGTTTGAGTTATCGTCTCCGTTTGACCAGTATTTCTCGTGGAGATCGATCTGTAGAGGAGTATACCCGAGAGTTTCTTCGATTAGGTAGATATGCTGAGGATCTGATGCGAGATCAGTATTTCGCTGTTACTACGTATGTTACTGGTTTGGGTTCTGCTTTTGCTGGTATGCCTACAGCAGGTCTTACTCTCGAGTCTGTGATTGAGCTAGCCAAAGAGATCGAGCTGAGATTAGTTAGGCAGGGAGCGATGCCTGATTATTACCAACTGGGAGTTCAGTTGAGTGGATCGCAGGCTACTCCATATTCGAGTTTTCATGTTGGTTCGAGTAGTCAGCAGCGAGGTTCGACTCAGCAGAGTCAGAGACAGCAACAGCGAGTGCATCGGAGCAGTAGACATGGCCGTGGAGGTCAGCGTAGATCATTCAGATTTGGGTCAGGTGCTTCGAGCAGTAGCAGTGGTCGTAGTTCTGGATCAGCGACCAGTGTTTGTCAGACTTGTGGTAGAGTCCATCAGGGACCATGTTATCTGACACCGCTGACGTGCTTCAGATGTGGGCAAACAGGACATTTTGCTAGATCGTGTCCTTATTCCGGGTATCAGCAGCAGCAGATTCTGTGATTCCCACAGCAGTCGATTGCTAGTGCAGCACCCATGCCATTTCAGTTACCACCAGCCCAGCATCAGAGTTCCACTCAGTTTATTCCACAGTAGAGTCGTGGTAGAGGTACGAGAGGAGGTGCTAGAGGTGTTGGCCAGGCTTTTACCAGTCAGCAGGGAGGTCGAGGACAGGCCAGAGTTTTTCATCTGACTCAACAGGATGCTCAGGCATCTAATGCAGTCGTGGCAGGTATTGTTTCTGTTTGTTACCTGGAAGCTTGGGTTTTGTTTGATCCGGGTGCCACGCATTCGTTTGTTTCTCCCATTTTTGCTTCTAAATCTTATTGGCAAGCTTCGAGGATGGCTTTTCCTTTGTCTGTTGCCACTCCTCTGAGCGATTCCTTGGACGCCGATATTGTTCTTTCTGGTTGTCCAGTTCTCATGGGAGATAGAGAATTGCCCGCTGATTTGATATTATTGGATATGATGGAGTTCGATGTTATTTTGGGAATGGATTGGTTATCTCAGCACTATGTCGTGGTAGATTGCAGGAATAAAAAGGTGACTTTTAGAATTCCTGATGAAGTAGAGTTTAAGTTTGTTGGTGATAGGAGTTCAGCACCTCAGAATCTTATTTCTGCTATTACAGCTAGGAAGTTGTTGAGGAAAGGTTGTCAGGGGTTTTTGGCATTGGTTAGGGATACGTCAGTGGAGAAGTTGTCACTCACAGATGTTCCTGTTGCTTGTGAGTTTCCTGATGTTTTTCCCGAGGAGTTACCAGGTTTACCACCTCATAGAGAGATTGAGTTCTGTATAGATGTGGTACCAGGTACTACTCCTATATCTATGCCACCTTATCGTATGGCTCCTGCAGAGTTGAGAGAGTTGAAGGAGCAGTTGCAAGAGTTGTTGGACAAAGGTTTTATCAGACCTAGTGTTTCTCCTTGGGGTGCACCAGTCCTGTTTGTGAAGAAGAAGGATGGTACCCTGAGACTGTGCATTGACTACAGAGAGTTGAATAAGGTAACAGTGAAGAACAAGTATCCTCTCCCGAGGATAGATGATTTGTTTGATCAACTACAAGGTGCACAGTTCTTTTCTAAGGTTGACTTGAGGTCGGGTTATCATCAGCTGCGGATTAGTGAAGCTGATATTCCTAAGACAGCGTTCCGCACTAGATATGGCCATTATGAGTTTTTGGTGATGTCTTTTGGTTTGACTAATGCACCAGCAGCTTTTATGGACCTGATGAACAGAGTATTCAGACCGTATGTGGATCAGTTTGTAGTAGTCTTCATTAATGATATACTGGTATATTCGAGGAGTATGGAAGAGCACGTATATCACTTGAGGATTGTACTACAGACACTGAGAGATCATCAGCTTTATGCTAAATTCTCGAAGTGTGATTTCTGGATGGAGAGTGTTTCTTTTCTTGGACACGTAGTGTCTAAAGAAGGTATTCAGGTTGATCCACAGAAGGTTGAGGCAGTATCTGAGTGGCCTAGACCTACTTCTGTTACGGAGATTCGGAGTTTTCTGGGTTTAGCCGGGTATTATAGGCGGTTTGTGCAGGATTTTTCCAGGATTGCAGCCCCTATGACTCGCTTGACTCAGAAGAATGTTAGATTCGAGTGGTCAGAAGCTTGTGAGAATAGTTTTCAGTTGTTGAAGGAGAAATTGACCACAGCGCCAGTATTAGCTTTGCCTAATAGTGTGGATAAGTTCACAGTTTACTGTGATGCCTCTAGAATTGGTCTTGGTTGTGTGTTGATGCAGAATGGAAGGGTGATAGCCTATGCTTCGAGGCAGTTGAAGAAGCATGAGCAGAACTATCCTACACATGACCTAGAGATGGCTGCAGTGATCTTTGCTTTGAAGATTTGGAGACATTATTTGTACGGGGTGACTTGTGAGATATTTACTGATCACAAGAGCCTTAAGTACATTTTCCAGCAGCGAGATTTGAATTTGAGGCAGAGAAGATGGTTGGAATTGTTGAAGGATTATGATTGCGAGATTCTTTACCATCCGGGTAAAGCTAATGTTGTAGCAGATGCCTTGAGTAGGAAGTCCTCAGGTAGTCTTGCTCACATCGGTGTTGAGAGGAGACCATTGATCCAGGAATTGCATTTATTGGTGGATCAAGGTCTGATGATGAAGATTAGTAGATCAGGTGGACTGTTAGCTCAATTTAAAGTATGATCTATACTGAGGGATAGGATTAAAGCAGCTCAGAGCCGAGATCCTATTCTAGAAGAGCTTGCAGAGAATGTCAGAGCAGGGAAGTTCACTGATTTCACACTCGATGATGATGGTGTGTTGTGGATCAGTGGTAGATTGTGTGTTCCTGATGTGGATGATTTGAGAGAGGAGATTTTAGAGGAAGCACATTCTACAGCCTACAGCGTTCATCCGGGTGTTACTAAGATGTACCACAGTATCAGAGATCTATACTGGTGGGATGGATTGAAGAAGGATGTCGCTGACTATGTTGCTAAGTGCTTGACATGTCAGCAAGTGAAAGCCGAACATCAGAAGCCTTCTGGGAAGCTTCAGCCTCTTCCTATTCCCGAGTGGAAGTGGGAAAGGATAGCTATGGATTTTGTGGTCGGTTTACCTCGTTCGAAGGATGGATACGACTCCATCTGGGTGATTGTAGACAGATTGACGAAGTCTGCACATTTCTTGCCTGTGAAAGCCACATATTCAATTGCTAGATTGGCGAAGTTGTATGTGAAGCATATTGTGTGCCTTCATGGAGTACCTGTGTCCATTGTGTCAGATAGAGGTTCGGTGTTTACTTCTCGTTTTTGGCAGACGTTGCAGGAAGCGATGGGCACTAGGTTGGATTTTAGTACTGCTTTTCATCCTCAGACAGATGGTCAGTCTGAGAGGACGATCCAGACACTGGAAGATATGTTGAGGATGTGTGTCTTGGATTTGGGAGGTAGCTGGGATGATCATTTGCCGCTTGTTGAGTTTGCATATAATAACAGCTACCATAACAGTATTGGTATGGCACCGTATGAGGCGTTATATGGAAGGAAGTGTAGATCCCCGTTGAGTTGGGATGAGATTGGTGAGAGAGCTTTGACTGGACCAGAGATGGTTCAGGATGCTGCAGAGAAAGTCGCCATGATTAAGTGCAGATTAGAGACCGTAGTTAGCAGACAGAAGAGTTATGCGGACCCTAGGCGCAGAGATGTGGAGTTTCAGGTTGGAGATTTCGTTTTTCTGAAAGTATCTCCGATGAAGGGTGTGATGAGATTTGGCAGGAAGGGTAAGTTAGCACCGAGATACATTGGACCGTTTGAAATTCTGGAGAGAGTTGGCACTGTTGCATATCAGTTGGATTTGCCTCCGAGTATGTCACAAGTGCATCCAGTATTTCATATCTCGATGTTGTGGAAGTATATCTCAGACCCTTCACACGTGTTGCAACCTGACAATGTGGAAGTGAGTGAAGATTTGACGTTTGTGGAAGAACCTGTGGCGATCGTTGATTTTCAAGTTCGACAGTTGCGATCAAAGCAGATTCCGATGGTCAAGGTTCTGTGGCGTAGCGACAGAGTTGAAGAGCATACGTGGGAGACTGAAGCTGAGATGCGAGCTTCTTACCCGTATCTCTTTCCTTCCTAATCCTGTAATCTTATCTTTTGGAATTCGGGGACGAATTCTTGTAAGGGGGGAAGACTGTAATATCCCGTGTTTTTAAAATATTTTTTACACTGTACCGGGATATGCAGTGTTAATAATTTCTGTATATTATATGATATTTTTACGAGTTAATATGTATTTAAAACCTATTTTAATTACTGTGTATTATTTTCAGTGTTTTACGTAAAATTTTCCCGGGACTTGCATTTTCGGGGAAATTATCACGTAAACAATGTATTATTAATTATTTTAAATGTATTTACGGACTTGCATGAACTCATACATATTTTTAAATTATTAAATAAAGCCTGTGTGTGTATATTTATTTAATTAGGGTTTATTATTTCCCTAATATTTTATTAAGTATTTAATTGTTTTATTGTTATTTAATTAATTTTATTTAGTATAAATTATTAAATTATTAATATTTTTATGTGTGTGGTGTATATTTTATGTGTGTAATTTAATATTATTTTAATATATAGTATAAAGTATATATATATACATATATTTGTCAAAAATCAAAAGAATTGTAAAATTACCATTTTGCCCCCGACTTCTTCTTCTTCCTCCCGATTCTCCCTTCTCCATTTCTGGTCGCTGCCGTGCCGTTCCTTCACCGTGGGTGTGCCGTCCGGTGTGCCACCGTCTTCCCCGACCAATTTCACCGCCTGAGGAGGCCGTTTCCGGCGTCTGAAGATCGGTTTTGGCCGGAGAAGCCGAAAATCGATCCACCGTCGATCACGCCGATTCCGGCCACCGTTTTCGACACCGCTAGTCTCTTTCTTCTCCTTGAGCTCCGGTGAGTGTGATTCTAGCTTTGGTTTGAGCTAAAATGGTCTAGAATTGCTTAGGTTTCGATTTTGTCAATTTCGGCCTATTAGGGTTTTTGATTTTTTTGAGCTTCGAATTGGATGATTCATGGAAACTTCCTTCACAAATGTTGTTCCTAGTAGCTCAATCTACATGTATGAATTTTTGTAGAATTTTTGGAGATTTTTTGGAGTTTTGGGTATTTTTGAATATTTTAATATTATTTTCTAATTTTCGGAAATTAATTATTTAAATTATGAAATTGGAGTTTATGGTTAAATTAGGTGTTGAAATGAATTATAGGAATTTATTTGGAATTTTTATGAATTTCTAAGTATTTATTTTGAATTATTGAAGTTTATGTGATTTTGAGAAATTAGGTTAAATGTTTTTTAATTTGAATTTAATTGGTTAATTGAGTTTAATTATTAATATTATTGATAAATATGTTGAGAAAATTAATTTTGGATAATTGTATAATTTTTGGTGAATTTTTGAAGTAATTTAAATATATTTATATATATAGGGGTATTTTGATAATTTTACCCTAAATTGTCTAAAAATGTAACTTAATTTG
The DNA here is from genome assembly GCA_947683625.1 of Mallotus nudiflorus. Classification (NCBI taxonomy): domain Eukaryota; kingdom Viridiplantae; phylum Streptophyta; class Magnoliopsida; order Malpighiales; family Euphorbiaceae; genus Mallotus; species Mallotus nudiflorus. The sequence continues at coordinate 380,718 of CANTUR010001276.1, forward strand.
TTTTATTAGTTATTTAAGGTATAAAAATGATTTCTACAAAATATTTGGTATTTTTAACTAATTAAAACTATTTTTCGTGAATTATTTTCAAATATATATATAATATACGATTTTTCTAATAAAATGAGTTTTAATCGGTTTTTACAGTGTTTTAAGGTTAATTATGTAATTTTTACCTATGAGATGTATTACTATGTTGTGAGGATATTTTTGGTATTTCTGAAATTGTTCTGTGATTGTGGACCCCGGTCGGTGGACTGTAGTTTGGAGTCCGACCGTGGGATTTTGATTGTGTTGAGCCTATTTTTTGAAGTGTATTTTCTTTGCAGGGTCGGCTCTACTCTTTTGAGTAGAGAGATGTCCATTTTACAGGGGAGGTTCTGCCAAATTTTTGGTAGAATTCTCGTAAAACGTGATGTCCAGTCGAACCCTAATTTCTGATTCTGTGTTAAATACTCTAGATTGAATTCTAGGATTTCTGTTAGGGTTTATTCTAATGTCGATTATTTATTGCTTGTTTAGTTGCGCCGAGACCGAGGGCTAGTGGACCAGGCCCGTCGGACCCGTCTCGTGAAGCGCATTAGGTGAGTTACTATATTATATATATATGCTTAGGATGCATGATTTTAGAAATATACATTTTATGTTGATTAAATATGCATAAATAAATTGATTATTTCTTAAGTTTATATTAGTATATTTTTGGTTTATTTTTGGTATATACTAAATTATATGCATATTTTGTGAATAAAATATATTTAAAATGTTTTTAAATATATTTCCAGCTTAATTTATAATTTGATTGAATGTATTTGATATATATATACTTGAAATATACCTGATTTACTTATGGTATATTTTCGGTATATATATGGATTATATTGTTATTTCATTTACATTCATGCATCATTTATTTTTGTGAATGAATGTTTTACATTATTAATGATGAAGGATATCAATAGAACGTGCTACCTAGTGGGCAGCACTAGGACCGAGTACGTACCGGTACGCCTATAGTATTTAGGCTATAATACTAACTTATTTATGGATATTGATTGATTATGATTATTGATATGTGTGAGATATGGTTTGGTGGTGTGATTGCTGGAGCTCGGTCGACCAAGTGTCTCGGGGCCAATCACACTGGCAGTTAGACTGCTGGAGCTCGGTTGACTTAGTGTCTCGGGGCCAGTCTACTGTCCAAATGGATTAAGTGGATATATTTGGAATAAGTGAGCCTGTATGGCTAGAGTGTTGTTTAACACTAATTTCTGAGGTTGCGATATTCTAGGGTTCTATGTGATCCTTCATAAACTGGGATTTTTCAGTAAAATATATAAAAATGATTTTTCTGCATCTGTATGAATTTGCCTGTATATATACATATTATATATATACTGTTGACTGTATGCATTATCACTTAGTGTGTATGTATATATATTATAGTAATTCACTCAGTGAGGTCTGACTCCCCTCCGTTGACTATTTTTCAGGAGAGTCAACTTCTTCAGACCTCAGTAGCAGGTCGATACGCCGGATTTCTTCCGCCCCGGCTTCTTTGTGTAAATTATCTACTTGAGTCTCATTCATTTTATCTAGACACTGCAGTAGTTGTGAATTAAAGTATGGGATTTTATGTACATTATTTTAAAGAGATGTTCTATATTGAAACTGGATTTGTATTAAAGATTATATATATGTGATGAGATGAGTTTTGAATTAAATCCAGTTGATATGGATGATATTATGGATTTTTATTTTCCGCTGCATATTATACTGTTACGGTTATTATGGCATGCTTTATTTTATTTTTTTTAGGCTTGCTACGGGTTCCGGATTCGAAAGAATTCCCGTTCCCTAGCGCCGGTCATGGCCCCTGTTTTGGGTCGTGACACTAGAATCTCATAAAATTAAATTCATAAGAATTTAATATAACTTAAATTAAAAATCTGACACTCAAATCAAATATTAACTTACAAGATAAAGGTGCTCCTTTGGCAGGTCGTGTCTGACCTTGATTGGTAGACGCGACTTGAGGGACAGCTAAAAGACAAAAAAAGGAAATGACAATTAGAAAATAGAAACCTAACTTCTAGAGTTTCTAAGGAAGACTTGATTCAAACTCAGAATAAAAATTTTAGGATTGACCCAGTGTCACATTTTACGAGAAATCTATCAAAAATTCGATAGAGTTTTCTCTGTAAAACGGACATCCCTCTATCGAAGTAGAGTCAACCCTGCAAATAAACACACTTCAAAATTCACAGTGGCATAACACCTCGGGTTGGGACCCCAAACTACTCAATTCCCAACCGAGGTTCACCAAAAATATACAAATAGCAAATACTAAATATTAATTTAGTAAATCACTAAAAATAATAAAAATTAATAATAAATCATAATATAATTTATTGAATTTTTAAAACACTAAATAAAATTATTTTCCACCATAATTTAATAAAATTTCAAATAATAATGTAATATTAATAACAATCCAACTTTCCAAATATTCAACATAATATAGTCAAATTCAATTATAATTGCCCAACTAATTTAAATATACTATAATTTTAATTAAAAACTCTTTCAACCCACAAAACAATAAATAATATAATTTTGAACAAATTTTCAAAAATAGTTAATATTAATTAAATAAAATAATAAATAATTTATAAAAATTATTTTAATACCACATTTTGTCTCAAAAATAATTAAAACATAGTATTTAAATATAATATCTACAAAACACACCATTTACCCATTATATCAAAATTCACATAATATAATAATTTTCGAAAAAAAATTAGATAAATTAACAAAAATTATTTTATAACTACTAAAATTGCTAACATAATATACTAACACTAATTAACTCCAATAATCAACCAAAAGTAGTTAATTAATCACATTAATAAAATATACATAACACTTAAAATAATTAAATAAATATACTAAAATTCCATAAAAAAATTAATTTAATTAATCTAACTAAATTCTTATACACTCTTAACTAAAATTTACTTTAATAACTTAGACCAATTAATAAGCATACATTAATCAACTAAAAATCACCCCAAATAATTAAAATAAATTTTTGCAAAATTAAGAAATAAACTTATAATTAATAAAAGAACCCAAAACAACCTAAAACTAACCAAATCAACTAACAAACAACTAAATCTAACTAAATCTAACCTAAAGCTAACTAACTACTAACTCACTAACTTACTTCAAGCTCAAAACAGAGCCGGGGAGGGCTGCCAACGCAAGCTTGAGCTGTAGAATTTCCAGGTGACAGCAGGTTAGGGCAGTGGTTATGCTGGTTGTCACGACAGGAGGAATGGAGGCTACTGCTCTTGCTGCCGATCTGCCCTGCTGGCTTGCTACTGCTTCTACACGATGCTGGACCTGCTACTGCTGCTTCCTCTGCTTGTTTTGCTACCTCACGCAGCTACTGCTACTGTCTTCTGTTAGTGTTGCTGCCTCACGCAGCTGCTGCTGCTGCCTTCTTCATGCGCACTGTAGAGATGACTCCAAAGGAAGAAAAAATAGATGGAGAAGGGGTGGGTGGCTGCTGGTTCAGGCACATGAAGATAGGGGCAGAGGAAGTGGCGTGACATAAGAAAAAAGAAAGAAAGAAAGAAAGAAAGAAAGGGAAAGGAAGATGGGGTTGATTGAAATTTTTATCTCCCAAAAATCCTAAGCCACACACACACACACACGTGTGTGTGTGTGTGTGTGTGTAGTAGATAATTTAAGTATATAACAATATTATTAATATACCTCTAGATAAAAAAAATACTACAATTATAATAGTTAATAATAGTAATGCTAACAATAATATTTGGACAAATTTAAATAATAAAGTATGTGCATAAAAATAAATTAATGTAAAAGTAACAATATTAATAGTTCTCAATAGAATTTTAAATTTAGTACTTAAATATAATAATTTAATATATGAATTATAACAATATAAATTAAAGAAAATTTATATCCTTGAAAACCTCAATATTTATATAAATAATTTAAAATATTCGGGTTATTACATACCCTAAAATTTATTTTAATAAAAGTGATTTCCGAATTTGTATTACTATTTAAATGACATTGTTTATTTTTATTGTTGTTGTTGTTGTTGTTGTTGTTGTTGTTGTTGTTGTTGTTGTTATTATTATTATTATTATTATTATTATTATTATTATTATTATTATTATTATTATTATTATTGTTATTATTATTATTATTATTATTATTATTATTATTATTATTATTATTATTATTATTATTATTATTATTATTATTATTATTATTATTAGTTTATCTGAATATAAGTGGTAAGGGTCATTTTCAGCTCATTTCTTCCCCTTTTTCTTCTTGATGTCCCATATGCTTCCTTTCCTTTCTCAATTTCTGTCCATCTTTCCCCTGCTACTCTCTTTTTCATGCCAGCAGTCAGCCCTTTCTCCCATCAGCTTGCTTCTTCTTCCTCTTGCTGTTTAAACTGAAGCCATCTCCTTGCTCTTCCTCCTTTCGTGCACCAACAACAACAACACGAGCAGAGATAGTAGTAGCAGCAGGTCCAGCAACGTGCAACAGCAGCAAGCTCAGCAGTCCAAAACGGCAGTAAGAGCAACAACAGAAATGGCTACAACAGGCACCTCTAGCCCTCCTGCCGTGACACCCAGCCACACCACCACCACCATAACCTGCTGTCACTTGGAAATTCAGTAGCTCAGGCTTACAGTGTGTAATATCCCGAGTTTTTAAATATTTTAATACTGCATCGGGATATGCAGTGTTAATAATTTTTGTATATATTTATGATATTTTATGAGTTGCTATTTAATTAAAAATAATTTTTAATTATTTTATATTATTTTAAGCACTTTACGTAAAATTTTCCTGGGACTTGCATTTTCGAAAAAATTGACACGTAAATTATTTATTATTAATTATTTTAAATAATTTTACAGACTTGCATGAACTCATATATATTTTTAAAGTACTAAATAACGTATATATGTGTATTTATTTAGTTAACTAGGGTTTAATTAATTACCCTAATATTTTATTATTTATTAATTAGTTTTAATATTATTTAATTATTTTTAGTGTATAAATTATTAAAAATATTAAATTATATGTGTGTGGTGTATATTTAATGTGTGTGAGTTTATATTATTTTAATATATAGTGTAAAAGTATATATATATATATACATATACATTTAATATTAAACAAAAAAAAAAGTTTGAGTTATTTACGGTTGTGCCATCCATCCTCCTCCCGATCGCTTCCATCGCCATTCCGCTGCCTGCCATCCCATTTTCTCACTTTTGGTGTGCCTCCTGGCATGCCACCTCCTTCCCCAGCCTTCACCGAAGCCAGCAATGCCCTATTCCGTCGAGGTTTGGCCGGAATAAGCTTGGGAAGCCAAATTCATTCTCACCGTCGTTCACGGCGTTTTCGACCACCATTTTTGACATCGCCAGTCTCCTTCTTATCCTTGAGCTCCGGTGAGTGTGATTCTAAGCTTTGTTTCATTTAAAATTGTCTTGATTTGCTTAGGTTTCGATTTTGGTAATTCGACCATCTTAGGGTTCTTGATTTTTTTGAACTTTGAATTGATTGATTGATGAAAAATTCCTTCACAAATGTTGTTCCCCTTAGATTAATATACATGTGTGAATTTTTTTAGAATTTTTGGGAATTATTTTGATTTTTGGGTATTTTTGAATATTTTATTATTATTTTCTAATTTTCGAAAATTAATTAATTAAATTATGAAATTATGTTTTATGATAAATATAGGTGTTTAAATGAATTATAGAAATTTATTTGGAATTTTTATGAATTTATATGTATTTAATTTGAATTTATATAGTTTATGTAATTTTGGAAAAATAGGGTTAATTGTGTTTTTAATTGAAATTAATTGGTTAATTGAGTTTATTTATTGATATTATTGATAAATATGTTGAGAAAATTAATTTTGTGCAATTATATTATTTTTGGATTAATTTTAGTATATTTATATATATAGGGGCATTTTGGTAATTTTACCATAAATTGGCTAAAAATGTAATTAAATTGGTTTTAATAGTTATTTAAGGTATAAAAATGATTTCTATAAATTATTTAGTATATTTAACTAATTAAAACTATTTTTCGTAAATTATTTTCAAATATATATATAATATACGATTTTTCTAAAAAAATGAGTTTTTATCGGTTTTTGATGTGCTTTAGGGTTAATTACGTAATTTTTACTTATAAATGTATTTATGTGATATAAGGGTATTTTTGGTATTTTTATATTATTCTGTGAATTGTGGACCCCGGTCGGTAAACTGTAGTTTGGAGTCCGACCGAGGGGTTGTGGATATGATTCTGTGTCTATTTTTTGAAGTGTATTTCTTTGCAGGGCCGGCTCTACTCTTTGAGTAGAGAGATGTCCATTTTACAGGGGAGGTTCTGTCGGATTTTTGGTAGAATTCTCGTAAAACGTGATATCCGATCGAACCCTAATTTTGATTCTGTGTCTAATATTCTAGATTGAGTTTCTAGGATCTTCTGTTAGGTTTATTGTAATATCCCGTGTTTTTAAAATATTTTTACACTGTACCGGGATATACAGTGTCAATAATTTTTGTATATATATTATGATATTTTTATGAGTTGATATGTATTTTAAACCTATTTTAATTATTGTCTATTATTTTCAGTATTTTACGTAAAATTTTCCCGGGACTTGCATTTTCGGGGAAATTTTCACGTAAACAATGTATTATTAATTATTTTAAAGGTATTTACGGACTTGCATGAACTCATACATATTTTTAAATTATTAAATAAAGCCTGTGTGTGAATATTTAATTAATTAGGGTTTATTATTATCCTAATATTTTATTAAGTATTTAATTGTTTTATTGTTATTTAATTAATTTTATTTAGTATAAATTATTAAAATATTAATATTTTTATGTGTGTGGTGTATATTTGATGTGTGTAATTTAATATTATTTTAATATATAGTATAAAGTATATATATATACATATATTTGTCAAAATTACAAAAGTTTGCCAAATTACACTTTAGCCCCCGAGTCTCCTTCTTCTTCCTCGACCATTCCCCTTGCCGTCCGGGCGTCTGTCACGTCGTTCCTTCACCGTGGGTGTGCCGTCCGGTGTGCCACCGTCTTCCCCGACCAGTTTCGCCACCTGTGGAGGCCGTTTCCAGCGTCGGGAGATCGATTTTGGCCGGAGAAGCCGAAAACCGATCCACCGTCGATCACGCCGATTCAGGCCACCGTTTTCGACACCGCCAGTCTCTTTCTTCTCCTTGAGCTCCGGTGAGTGTGATTCTAGCTTTGGTTTGAGCTAAAATGGTCTAGAATTGCTTAGTTTTCGATTTGTCAATTTCGGCCTAATATGGTTTTCGATTTTTTTGAGCTTCGAATTGGATGATTCATGGAAACTTCCTTCACAAATGTTGTTCCTAGTAGCTTAATCTACATGTATGAATTTTTGTAGAATTTTTGGAGATTGTTTGGATTTTTGGGTATTTTTGAATATTTTAATATTATTTTCTAATTTTCGGAAATTAATTATTTAAATTATGAAATTGGAGTTTATGGTTGAATTAGGTGTTGAAATGAATTATAGGAATTTATTTGGAATTTTTATGAATTTCTAAGTATTTATTTTGAATTATTGAAGTTTATGGAATTTTGGAAAAATTAGGTTAATTGTGTTTTTATTTGAATTTAATTGGTTAATTGAGTTTAAATATTGATATTATTGATAAATATGTTGAGAAAATTAATTTTGGGTAATTGAATGATTTTTGGTGAATTTTTGAAGTAATTTAAGTATATTTATATATATAGGGGTATTTTGGTAATTTTACCCTAAATTGTCTAAAAATGTAATTTAATTGGTTTTAATATTTATTTAAGGTATAAAAATGATTTCTACAAAATATTTGGTATTTTTAACTAATTAAAACTATTTTTCGTAAATTATTTTCAATTATATATATAATATACGGTTTTTCTAATAAAATGAGTTTTAATCGGTTTTTATAGTGTTTCAAGGTCAATTATGTAATTTTTATTTATAAAATGTATTTCTGTGATTTAAAGATATTTTTGTTATATCTGGAATCATTCTGTGTTTGTGGACCCCGGTCGGTGGACTGTAGTTTGGAGTCCGACCGTGGGATTTTGATTGTGTTGAGCTTGTATTTCGAAGTGTGTTTCTTTGCAGGGTCGGCTCTACTCTTTTGAGTAGAGAGATGTCTGTTTTACAGGGGAGGTTCTGCCGAATTTTTGGTAGAATTCTCGTAAAACGTGATGTCCAGTCGAACCCTAATTCTGTTTTCGTATTTTAATACTCTAGATTGAATTCTAGGATTTCTATTAGGGTTACTCTGATATCGGTTATTTATTGCTTGTTTAGTTGCGCCGAGACCGAGGGCTAGTGGACCAGGCCCGTCGGACCTGTCTCGTGGAGCGCATTAGGTGAGTTACTATACTATATATATATACTTAGGATGCATGATTTAGAAATGCATGTTTTATGTCGATTAAATATGCATAAATAATTTGATTATTTCTTAAGTTTATATTAAGTATATTTTCGGTTTATTTTTGGTATATGATAAATTATATGCATATTTTGTGAATAAAATATATTTAAAATGTTTTTAAATATATTTCCAGCTTAATTTATAATTTGATTGAATTCATTTGAATTATATATACTTGAAATATACCTGGTTTACTTTTGGTATATTTCCGGTATATATATGGTCTATATTGTTAATTCATGTACATTCATGCATCATTTATTATTGTAAATGAATGTTTTATATTTAATGATGAAGGATATCAATAGAACGTGCTACCTAGTGGGCAGCACTAGGACCGAGTACGTACCGGTACGCCTATAGTATTTAGGCTATATTATTAAATTGTTTGTGGATATTGATTTGATTATGATTATTGATATGTGAGATGTGATTTGGGTGTGATTGCTGGAGCTCGGTTGACTAAATGTCTCGGGGCCAATCACACTGGCAGTTAGACTGCTGGAGCTCGGTTGACTTAGTGTCTCGGGGCCAGTCTACTGTCCAAATGGATTAAGTGGATATATTTGGATTAAGTGAGCCTGTATGGCTAGAGTGTTGTTTAACACTATTTTCTGAGGTTGCGATATTCTAGGGTTCTATGTGACCCTTCATAAATTGGGATTTTTTTTTTGTAAAATATATAAAAAATGATTTTTCTGCATCTGTATGAATTTTCCTGTATATATACATATTATATATATACTGTTGACTGTATGCATTATCACTTAGTGTGTATGTATATATATTATAGTAATTCACTCAGTGAGGTCTGACTCCCCTCCGTTGACTATTTTTCAGGAGAGTCAACTTCTTCAGACCTCAGTAGCAGGTCGATACGCCGGATTTCTTCCGCCCCGGCTTCTTTATGTAAATTGTCTACTTGAATCTTATTTATTTTATCTAGACACTGCAGTAGTGGTGAATTACAGTATTGGATTTCATGTATTTTGTTTTAAAGAGATGTATTATATTGAACTGGATTTGTATTAAAGATTATGTATCTATAAGATGAGTTTTGAATTTAATCCAGTTGATATGGATGATATTATGACATTATGATTTTTATTTTCAGCTGCATATCATACTGTTACTGTTATTATGGCATGCTTTATTTTATTTTATTTTTAGGCTTGCTACGGGTTCCAGATTCGAAAGAATTCCCGTTCCCTAGCGCCGATCATGGCCCCTGTTTTGGGTCATGACATTTATTCTGATGTTTGTTATTTCTGTATGTTTAGTTACACCGAGACCAAGGCCTAGTGGACCAAGCCCATCGGATCTATCTCGAGGAGCGCACTAATTGTGAGTTACTATTTTATATATATATGCTTTAGGATGCATGATTTTAGAAATGTATGTTTTATTTGGATTAAATATGCATAAATAATTTAATCAGTACTTAAGTTTATTTTTGATATATTTTGAATTATATGCATGCTTTATTAGACATTTATGTTCAAAATGTTTTTAAATATATATTTAGTTTATTTTACGATTTAATTGGATTTATTTGACGTATATATACTCAAAATATACCTGATTTGCTTTTGGTATATTTTTAGTATATATATGGTTTATGTTGCTATTTTATTCAATTCATGCATCATTTACTTTTATGAATGTATGCTTTATATTTCAATGAAGGATATCAATAGAACGTGCTACCTAGTGGGCAGCACTAGGATCGAGTATGTACCGGTACGCTGATAGCATTTAGGCTATATTACTAACCATTTGTGGATATTTATTGGATATGATTATTTGATGTGTGAGAAAGGATTTGGGAGTGTGATTGCTGGAGCTCGGTTGACCAAGTGTCTCGGGGCCAATCACACTGATAGTCAGACTGTTGGAGCTCGATTGACTTAATGTCTTGGGGCCAGTCTACTGTCCAAATGGATCAAGTGATTATATTTGGAATAAGTGAGCCTGTATGGCTAGAGTGTTGTCTAACACTATTTTTGAGGTTGCGATATTGTAGGGTTCTATTCGATCCTTCACAAACTGTGATTTTCAATAAAAATATATAAAATGATTTTATTGCATCTGTGTGTAATTGCTTGTATACATACATATTATATATACTTTTGACTGTGTGCATTGTCATTTAGTATGCATGTATATATATTATAGTAATTCACTCAGTGAGGTCTGACTCCCCTCTGTTAACCATTTTTCAGGAGAGTCTTTTTCCTCAGACCTCAGTAGCAGGCTTGTACGCCCCGGATTTCTTCCGCCCCGGCTTCTTTATGTAAACTACTTATCTGAGTCTTGAGTTTTATTTTTATAATCTAGACACTGCAGTAGTTGTATAAAGTCGTGAGATATGTACTTTAAATATTTGAACTGAAACTTGTATTAAAAGATTTATTTATATATATGAGATATGGATTTGATTTAAATCCCGTGGTGGATTATTATTTTGATACTTATGATTTTATTTCCACTGCATTAAGTGTTGTTGTTATTATTATTGTATGTTTTATTTTATTTTTAGGCTTGCTATGGGTTCCGGATTCGAAAGAATTCCCGTTCCCTAGCACCGGTCATGGCCCCTATTTTGGGTCGTGACATAGTGGTAGCCCCTCCCCTGTCCTGAGTTGAGTTTGAAGTAAGTTAGTGAGTTAGTAATTAGTTAGCTTTAGGTTATTTTTAGTTAGATTTAGTTGTTCGTTAGTTGATTTTGGTTAGTTTTATGTTGATTTGTGATTTTTGTTAATTATGAGTTATTTATTTAATTTTTGCAGAATTTATTTTAATTATTTGGGTAATTCTTGGTTGATCTATATATATATTAGTTGATCTAAGTTATTGAAGTTAATTTTGGTTAAGAGTATATAAAAATTAATTTAGATTAATTAAATTGATTTTTATGGAATTTTAGTATATTTATTTAGGTATTTTAAGTTTTATGTATATTTTGTTAATATGGTTAATTAATTATTTTTGGTTGAATATTTGAGTTAATTAGTGTTAGTATATTATGTTAGTAATTTTAGTAGTGATAAAATAATTTTTGATAATTTATCTAATTTTTTTTAGAAATTATTATATTATGAAAATTTTGATATAATAGGTAAATGGTGTGTTTTTGTTGATATTATAATTAAAAACTATGTTTTAGTTAATTTTGAGATAAAATGTGGTATTAAAATAATTTTTATTAATTATTAATTATTTTTAGTTAATTAATACTAACTATTTTAAAAATTTATTCAAAATTAAATTATTTATTGTTTTGTGGTTTGAATGAGTTTTTAATTAATATTATAGTATATTTAATCTAGATGGGCAATTATAGTTTGAATTTGTCTATTTTATGTTGAATATTTGGAAAGTTAGATTGTTATTAATATTATATTATTATTTGAAATTTTATTAAATTATGGTGGAAAATAATTTTATTTAGTGTTTTAAAAATTAAATAAATTATATTATGATTTATTATTAATTTTTATTATTTTTGGTGACTTACTAAATTAATATTTAGCATTTGCTTATGTCATGACCCAAAACAGGGGTCATGATCGGTGCTAGGGAACGAGAATTCTTTCGAATCCGGAACCTGTAGCAAGCCTAAAAATAAAATAAACATGCAATAATAATAACAACAGCTCTTAATGCAGCGGAAATAAAATCATAATTATCAAAATAGAAATCCATATCTCATATATAGATAAATCCTTTAATACATGTTTCAGTTCAAACTCTTAAAATACATATCTCATATAAATACAATACACCACATCTCCGAAACAACCATAACTACTGCAGTGTCTAAATCATAAAATAAAACTCAATACTCAGATAAGCAGTTTACACAAAGAAGTCGGGGCGGAAGAAATCCGGCGTACAGGCATGCTACTGAGGTCTGAAGAAGATGACTCTCCTGAAAAATAGTCAACGGAGGGGAGTCAGACCTCACTGAGTGAATTACTATAATATATATACATGCATACTAAATGCCAATGCACACAATCAAAAGTATATATATAATATGTATATATATACAAGCAAATACACACAGATGCATTAAAATCATTTTATATATTTTTATTGAAAATCACTGTTTATGAAGGATCAAATAGAACCCTAGAAAATCGCAACCTCAAAACAGTGTTAGACAACACTCTAGCCATACAAGCTCACTTATTCCAAATATATCACTTATTCCATTTAGACAGTAGACTGGCCCCGAGACACTAAGTCAACCGAGCTCCAGCAGTCTGACTGTCAGTGTGATTGGCCCCGAGACACTTGGTCAACCGAGCTCCAGTAATCACACTCCCAAATCATATCTCACACATCAAATAATCATATCCAATCAATATCCACAAATGGTTAGTAATATAGCCTAAATGCTATAGGCGTACCGGTACATACTCGGTCCTAGTGTTGCCCACTAGGTAGCACGTTCTATCGATATCCTTCATTTATTAAATATAAAACATACATTCACAAATAAATGATGCATGAATTTAAATATAATAACAATATAAACCATATATATACTAGAAATATACCAAAAGTAAACCAGGTATATCTCGAGTATATATACGTCAAACAAATCCAATCAAATTACAAAATAAGCTAGAAATGTATTTAAAAACATTTTAAACATAAATGGTTAATAAAGCATGCATATAATTTAATATATACCAAAAATAAACCAAAGATAAACTAAAAATAAACTTAAGTAATAATTAAATTATTTATGCATATTTAATCAAAATAAAACATGCATTTCTAAATCATGCACCCTAAACACACACACACACACACACACACACACACACACACACACACACACACACACACATATATATATATATAATAGTAACTCACACTTAGTGCGCTCCTCGAGATAGGTCCGACAGGCCTGGTCCACTAGGCCTCGGTCTCGGTGCAACTAAACATACAAAAATAATAGACATCAGAATAAACCTAACAGGAAATCCTAGAAACTCGATCTACACGAAAACAGAATTAGGGTTCGACTAGACATCATGTTTTATGAGAATTCTACCGAAAATTTGGTAGAACCTCCCCTGTAAAATGAACATCTCTCTACTCAAAGAGTAGAGCCGGCCCTCCAAAGAAACACACTTCGAAAAATAGGCACAACAACTCATCCACAACCCCTCGGTCGGACTCCAAACTACAGTCTACCGATTGGGGTCCACAAACACAGAACAATTATAAAAATACCAAAAATGCCCTTATATCACAGAAATACATTTAATAAGTAGAAATTACATAATTAACCTTAAAACACAGTAAAAACCAATAAAACTCATTTTATTTAGAAAAATCGTATATTATATATATAATTAAAAATAATTCATGAAAAATAGTTTTAATTAATTAAAAATACTAAATAATTTGTAGAAATCATTTGTATACCTTAAATAATTATTAAAACCAATTAAATTACATTTTTAGTCAATTTAGGGTAAAATTACCAAAATACCCCTATATATATAAATATACTAAAATTACTCCAAAAATTCACCAAAAATAGTATAATTATCCAAAATTAATTTTATCAACATATTTTTCAATAATATCAATAATTAAACTCAATTAACCAATTAATTTCAAATAAAAACACATTTAACCTAATTTTCCAAAATTACATAAACCTAATTAAATTCAAAATAAATACATAGAAATTCATAAAAATTCCAAATAAATTCCTATAATTCATTTCAACACCTATATTTATCATAAAACACAATTTCATAATTTATTTAATTAATTTCAGAAAATTAGAAAATAATATTAAAATATTCAAAAATACCCAAAAATAAAAATAATCTCTAAAAATTCTACAAAAATTCATACGTGTATATTAAGCTAATGGGAACAACATTTGTGAAGGAATTTTTCATGAATCAATCAAATTGAAGTTCAAAAAAATCAAGAACCATAAAATGGCCGAATTCGAAAAATGAAAACCTAAGCAAATCAAGACCATTTTAAGTGAAACAAAGCTTGGAATCGCACTCACCGGAGCTCAAGGAGAAGAAAGAGACTGACGGTGTCAAAAACGGTGGCCGATGTAATATCCCGTGTTTTTTTTAAATATTTTTACACTGTACCGGGATATGCAGTGTCAATAATTTTGTATATATATTATGATATTTTATTGAGTTGATATGTATTTAAAATCTATTTTAATTACTGTGTATTATTTTCAGTGTTTTACGTAAAATTTTCCCGGGACTTGCATTTTCGGGGAAATTTTCACGTAAATATTTTAATATTAATTATTTTAAATATATTTTCGGACTTGCATGAACTCATACGTATTTTTAAATACTAAATAAAGCCTACGTGTGTGTATATTTATTTAATTAGGGTTTAATACATAAAACCCTAATATTGTATTATTTATTTATTATTATTTAATTATTTTATTTATTATTAAATTATTAAAATTTATTTTTTTTATTATTATTTTATTAATATTTAATTATTTTATTTTATTTTATTTTTTCTTTTTCTTTTTTTTTCCTTTTTCTTTCTTTTTCTTTTTCTTTCCTTTTTCTTTCTTTTTCTTTTTCTTCTTCTCCTTCTTCCTTCTCCCGCGCCCGACGCTCGACCACCATCCCTCACCGTCTGCAACTCCGGTCACCTACCGTCGGTGTGCCTCTCGGCTTGCCACTGCCGTTCCCAGCCATCCTCCGCCGCCTCCAGCTCCTTTCCCCGGCGCCGGCAGCTCCATTCTTCCTCTTTTGGCCGAAAATCAACCCTTCACCGTTTCTCCCTCCTCCGGCCACCGTTTTCGACACCGCCGGTCTCTTTCTTCTCCTTGAGCTCCGGTGAGTGTGATTCTAGCTTTGGTTTGAGCTAAAATGGTTTAGATTTGCTTAGGTTTTGATTTTTCCAATTCGGTCACATTAGGGTTTTTGATTTTTTTGAGCTTCGAATTGGATGATTCATGGAAACTCCCTTCACAAATGTTGTTCCTAGTAGCTTAATCTACATGTGTGAATTTTTGTAGAATTTTTGGATTTTTGGGTATTTTTGAATATTTTAATATTATTTTCTAATTTTCGGAAATTAATTATTTAAATTATGAAATTGGAGTTTATGGTTAAATTAGGTGTTGAAATGAATTATAGGAATTTATTTGGAATTTTTATGAATTTCTAAGTATTTATTTTGAATTATTGAAGTTTATTTGATTTTGAGAAATTAGGGTTAAATGTGTTTTTATTTGAATTTAATTGGTTAATTGAGTTTAATTATTGATATTATTGATAAATATGTTGAGAAAATTAATTTTGGATAATTGTATGAATTTTGGTGAATTTTTGAAGTAATTATAGTATATTTATATATATAGGGGTATTTTGGTAATTTTACCCTAAATTGTCTAAAAATGTAATTTAATTGGTTTTAGTAGTTATTTAAGGTATAAAAATGATTTCTACAAAATATTTGGTATTTTTAACTAATTAAAACTATTTTTCGTGAATTATTTTCAATTATATATATAATATACGGTTTTTCTAATAAAATGAGTTTTTATCGATTTTTACTGTGTTTTAAGGTTAATTATGTAATTTTTACCTATGAGATGTATTACTACGTTGTGAGGATATTTTTGGTATATCTGGAATTTATTCTGTGTTTGTGGACCCCGGTCGGTAGATTGTAGTCTGAAGTCCGACCGAGGGGTTGTGGATTGTGTTGAGCTTATTTTTTTTCGAAGTGTATTTCCTTGCAGGGTCGGCTCTACTCTTTTGAGTAGAGAGATGTCCATTTTACAGGGGAGGTTCTGCAGAATTTTCGATAGAATTCTCGTAAAACGTGATGTCCAGTCGAACCCTAAATTCTGTTTCCGTATTTAAATACTCTAGATTGAATTCTAGGATTTCTGTTAGGTTTATTCTAATGTCGGTTATTTATTGCTTGTTTAGTTGCGTCGAGACCGAGGGCTAGTGGACCAGGCCCGTCGGACCTATCTCGTGGAGCGCATTAGGTGAGTTACTATACTATATATATATGCTTAGGATGCATGATTTAGAAATGCATGTTTTATGTTGATTAAATATGCATAAATAATTTGATTATTTCTTAAGTTTACATTAAGTATATTTTTGATTTATTTTTGGTATATAATAAATTATATACATGTTTTATTAATAAAATATATTTAAAATGTTTTTAAATATATTTTTAGTTTAATTTATAATTTGATTGGACTTATTTGACATATATATATACTCGAAATATACCTGGTTTACTTTTGGTATATTTTCGGTATATATATGGTTTATATTGTTATTTTATTTAAATTCATGCATCATTTATTGTGAATGAATGTTTTATATTTAATGATGAAGGATATCAATAGAACATGCTACCTAGTGGGCAGCACTAGGACCGAGTACGTACCGGTACGCCTATAGTATATAGGCTATATTACTAACTTATTTGGGGATATTGATTGAATGTGATTATTGATATGTGTGAGATATGGTTTGGAGGTGTGATTGCTGGAGCTCGGTTGACCAAGTGTCTCGGGGCCAATCACACTGGCAGTCAGACTGCTGGAGCTCGGTTGACTTAGTGTCTCGGGGCCAGTCTACTGTCCAAATGGATTAAGTGGATATATTTGGAATAAGTGAGCCTGTATGGCTAGAGTGTTGTTTAACACTATTTTCTGAGGTTGCGATATTCTAGGGTTCTATGTGATCCTTCATAAAAGATGATTTTCAATAAAATATAAAAATGATTTTTCTGCATCTGTGTGAAATTGCCTGTATATATATATATATTATATATATACTGTTGATTGTATGCATTATCACTTAGTGTGTATGTATATATATTATAGTAATTCACTCAGTGAGGTCTGACTCCCCTCCGTTGACTATTTTTCAGGAGAGTCAACTTCTTCAGACCTCAGTAGCAGGTCGATACGCCGGATTTCTTCCGCCCCGGCTTCTTTGTGTAAATTATCTACTTGAGTCTTATTTATTTTATCTAGACACTGCAGTAGTTGTGAATTAAAGTGTTGGATTTCATGTATTTTATTTTAAAGAGATGTATTATGTTGAAACTTGATTTGTATTAAAGGGATTATATATATATATGTGATGAGATTTTGATTTAAATCCAGTTGATGTGGATAATATTATGATATTATGATTTTTATTTCTGCTGCATATTATATTGTTACTGTTATTATGGCATGATTTATTTTATTTTTAGGCTTGCTACGGGTTCCGGATTCGAAAGAATTCCCGTTCCCTAGCGCCGGTCATGGCCCTTGTTTTGGGTCGTGACAAAGTTGGTATCAGAGCGGAGTTCTGTGTCAGGGCTTAGTTATGTGAGTTGTGGCCCTAGTTTTAAAGTTGTGTTTTCTGTTGGACTACTGCAGTGTATTAGGTTCGAGTATGTCTTGATGAGTATTCCTTGCTGTAGTTTTTCAGCGTTATTCCTCCGTTGTCTATTTTGTCTGAATCTTTTCGTTTATCTTTTCAGAATGAGGAGGCGAGCACGTGTCACTCCACCGGTCGTTGAGGCCGAGGATGATGAGTCTTTTCAGGACGAGGTTTTACCTCCTGAGCAGCCAGTTAGACGTAGAGGTCATGGCAGAGGTAGACCTCGAGGAGCGGCAGGTCGTCGTAGGCAGAGAGAGTTACAGGATGAGGAGCCTGTTGAGCCTGAGTTTGATGTTCCTGTTCCTCCAGTTGTTCAGCCTGTTCAGCCTGCCTATCAGCAGGGTATGTCTGACCCTGAGGCAGCTTTATTCTATGCCCGAGTTGGCAGGATTGCTTTCGATGGTACTTCTGATCCTTTAGACTTTCTGCATGCGATTGAGACTAGGACTCGGACTGCTCATACCGAGTACTAGCGGATCATGATCGTTGAGTTGTCTGTCGAGGGACCAGCTCTAGATTGGTTCATTCAGATGATCTAGCCATATATGATGATGATGACATGGGCTCAGTTTCGAGAGCGGTTCATGAGGAGATTTTGTCCAGAGCCTCTTCGTTTGAGTTATCGTCTCCGGTTGACTAGTATTTCTCGTGGAGATCGATCTGTAGAGGAGTATACCCGAGAGTTTCTTCGTCTGGGTAGATATGCTGAGGATTTGATGCGAGATCAGTATTTCGCAGTCACTACATATGTTACTGGTTTGGGTTAAGCTTTTGCTGGTATGCCTACAGCAGGTCTTACTCTGGAGTCTGTGATTGAGCTAGCTAAGGAGATCGAGCTGAGATTAGTTAGGCAGGGAGTGATGCCTGATTATTACCAGTTGGGAGTTCAGTCGAGTGGATTGCAGGCTACTCCGTATTCGAGTTTTCATGTTGGTTCAAGTAGTCAGCAGCGAGGTCCGACTCAGCAGAGTCAGAGACAGCAGCAGCGAGTGCATCGGAGCAGTAGACATGGCCGTGGAGGTCAGCGTAGATCGTTCATATTTGGGTCAGGTGCTTCGAGCAGCAGTAGTGGTCGTAGTTCTGGATCGGCGGCCAGTGTTTGTCAGACTTGTGGTAGAGTCCATCAGGGACCGTGTTATCTGACACCACTTACATGTTTCAGATGCGGGCAGACAGGACATTTTTCTAGATCGTGTCCTTATTCCGGATATCAGCAGCAGCAGATTCCGCGAGTCCCACAGCAGTCGATTGCTAGTGCAGCACCCGTGCCATTTCAGTTACCACTAGCCCAGCATCAGAGTTCCACTCAGTTTGTTCGACAGCAGAGTCGTGGTAGAGGTACGAGAGGAGGTGCTAGAGGTGTTGGCCAGGCTTCTACCAGTCAGCAAGGAGGTCGAGGTTAGGCCAGAGTTTTTCATCTGACTCAGCAGGATGCTCAGGCATCTAATGCAGTCGTGGCAGGTATTCTTTCTGTTTGTTACCTGGATGCATGGGTTTTGTTTGATCCGGGTGCCACACATTCGTTTGTTTCTCCCATTTTTGCTTCTAAATCTCGTTGGCAATCTTCGAGGATGGCTTTTCCTTTGTCTGTTGCCACTCCTCTGAGCGATTCCTTGGACACCGATATTGTTCTTTCTGGTTGTCCAGTTCTCGTGGGAGATAGAGAATTACCCGCTGATTTGATTTTGTTGGATGTGATGGAGTTTGATGTTATTTTGGGAATGGATTGGTTATCTCAGCACTTTGCCGTGGTAGATTGCAGGAATAAGGAGGTGACTTTCAGAATTCCTGGTGAAGAAGATTTTAAGTTTGTTGGTGATAGGAGTTCAGCACCTCAGAATCTTATTTCTGCTATTATAGCTAGGAAGTTGTTGAGGAAAGGTTGTCAGGGGTTTTTGGCATTGGTTAGGGATACGTCAGTGGAGAAGTTGTCACTCACAGATGTTCCTGTTGCTTGTGAGTTTCCTGATGTTTTTCCCGAGGAGTTGCCAGGTTTACCACCTCACAGAGAGATTGAGTTTTGTATAGATGTGGTTCTAGGTACTACTCCTATATCTATGCCACCCTATCGTATGGCTCCTGCAGAGTTGAGGGAGTTGAAGGAGCAGTTGCAAGAGTTGTTGGATAAAGGTTTTATCAGACCTAGTGTTTCTCCTTGGGGCGCACCAGTCTTATTTGTGAAGAAGAAGGATGGTACCCTGAGACTGTGCATTGACTACAGAGAGTTGAATAAGGTAACAGTTAAGAACAAGTATCCTCTCCCGAGGATAGATGATTTGTTTGATCAGTTACAGGGTGCACAGTTTTTTTCTAAGGTTGACTTGAGGTCGGGTTATCATCAGTTGCGGATTAGCGAATCCGATATTCCTAAGACAGCGTTCCGCACTAGATATGGCCATTATGAGTTTCTGGTGATGTCTTTTGGTTTGACTAATGCACCAGCAGCTTTTATGGACCTGATGAATAGGGTATTCAGACCGTATGTGGATCAGTTTGTGGTAGTCTTCATTGATGATATACTGGTATATTCTAGGAGTATGGAAGAGCATGTATATCACTTGAGGATTGTACTACAGACACTGAGAGATCATCAACTTTATACTAAATTCTCGAAGTGTGATTTCTGGATGGAGAGTGTTTTTTTTCTTGGACACGTAGTGTCTAAAGAAGGTATTCAGGTTGATCCACAGAAGGTTGAGGCAGTATCTGAGTGGCCTAGACCTACTTCTGTTACGGAGATTCGGAGTTTTCTGGGTTTAGCCGGGTATTATAGGCGGTTTGTGCAGGATTTTTCTAGGATAGCAGCCCCTATGACTCGTTTAACTCAGAAGAATGTTAGATTCGAGTGGTCAGAAGCTTATGAGAACAGTTTTCAGTTGTTGAAGGAGAAGTTGACCACAGCGCCAGTATTAGCTTTGCCTAATAGTGTGGATAAGTTCACAGTTTACTGTGATGCTTCGAGAATTGGTCTTGGTTGTGTGTTGATGCAGAATGGAAGGGTGATAGCCTATGCTTCGAGGCAGTTGAAGAAGCATGAGCAGAACTATCCCACACATGATCTAGAGATGGCTGCAGTGATCTTTGCTTTGAAGATTTGGAGACATTATTTGTACGGGGTGACTTGTGAGATATTTACTGATCACAAGAGCCTTAAGTACATTTTCCAGCAGAGAGATCTGAATTTGAGGCAGAGGAGATGGTTGGAATTGTTGAAGGATTATGATTGTGAGATTCTTTACCATCCGGGTAAAGCTAATGTGGTAGCAGATGGCTTGAGTAGGAAGTCCTCAGGTAGTCTTGCTCACATCGGTGTTGAGAGGAGACCATTGATCCAAGAGTTGCATCTGTTGGTGGATCAAGGTCTGATGATGAAGATTAGCAGATCAGGTGGACTGTTAGCTCAATTTAAGGTGTGATCTGTACTGAGGGATAGGATTAAAGCAGCTCAGAGCCGAGATCCTATTCTGGAAGAGCTTGCAGAGAATGTCAGAGCAGGAAAGTTCACTGATTTCACACTCGATGATGACGGTGTGTTGTGGATCAGTGGTAGATTGTGTGTTCCAGACGTGGATGACTTGAGAGAGGAGATTTTAGAGGAAGCACATTCTACAGCTTACAGCGTACATCCAGGTGTTACTAAGATGTACCACAGTATCAGAGATCTATACTGGTGGGATGGATTGAAGAAGGATGTCGCTAATTATGTTGCTAAGTGCTTGACGTGTCAGCAAGTGAAAGCCGAACATCAGAAGCCTTCTAGGAAGCTTCAGCCTCTTCCTATTCCCGAGTGGAAGTGGGAAAGGATAGCTATGGATTTTGTGGTCGGTTTACCTCGTTCGAAGGATGGATACGATTCCATCTGGGTGATCGTAGACAGATTGACGAAGTCTGCACATTTCTTGTCGGTGAAAGCCACATATTCAGTTGCTAGATTGGCGAAGTTGTATGTGAAGCATATTGTATGCCTTCGTGGAGTACCTGTTTCCATTATGTCAGATAGAGGTTCGGTGTTTACTTCTCATTTTTGGCAGAAGTTGCAAGAAGCGATGGGCACTAGGTTGGATTTTAGTACTGCTTTTCATCCTCAGACAGATGGTCAGTCTGAGAGGATGATCCAGACACTGGAAGATATGTTGAGGATGAGTGTCTTGGATTTGGGAGGTAGCTGGGATGATCATTTGTCGCTTGTTCAGTTTGCATATAATAACAGCTACCATAGCAGTATTGGTATGGCACCGTATGAGGCGTTGTATGGAAGGAAGTGTAGATCCCCGTTGTGTTGGGATGAGATTGGTGAGAGAGCTTTGACTGGACCAGAGATGGTTCAGGATGCTGCAGAGAAAGTCGCTGTGATCAAGCACAGATTAGAGACCGCAGTTAGCAGACAGAAGAGTTATGCGGATCCTAGGCGCAGAGATGTGGAGTTTCAGGTTGGAGATTTTGTTTTTCTGAAAGTATCTCCGATGAAGGGTGTGATGAGATTTGGCAGGAAGGGTAAGTTAGCACCGAGATACATTGGACCATTTGAGATTCTGGAGAGAGTTGGCACTGTTGCATATCGGTTGGATTTGCCTCTGAGTATGTCACAGGTGCATCCAGTATTTCATATCTCGATGTTGAGGAAGTATATCTCAAATCCTTCACACGTGTTGTAGCCCGATAGTGTAGAAGTGAGTGAAGATTTGACGTTTGTGGAAGAACCTATGGCGATCGTTGATTATCAAGTTCGACAGTTGAGATCGAAGCAGATTCCGATGGTCAAGGTTCTGTGGCGTAGCGACAGAGTTGAAGAGCATACGTGGGAGACTGAAGCTGAGATGCGAGCTTCTTACCCGTATCTCTTTCCTCCTTGATCTTGTTTTTTTGGAATTCGGGGACGAATTCTTGTAAGGGGGGAAGACTGTAATATCCCGTGTTTTTTTAAATATTTTTACACTGTACCGGGATATGCAGTGTCAATAATTTTGTATATATATTATGATATTTTATTGAGTTGATATGTATTTAAAATCTATTTTAATTACTGTGTATTATTTTCAGTGTTTTACGTAAAATTTTCCCGGGACTTGCATTTTCGGGGAAATTTTCACGTAAATATTTTAATATTAATTATTTTAAATATATTTTCGGACTTGCATGAACTCATACGTATTTTTAAATACTAAATAAAGCCTACGTGTGTGTATATTTATTTAATTAGGGTTTAATACATAAAACCCTAATATTGTATTATTTATTTATTATTATTTAATTATTTTATTTATTATTAAATTATTAAAATTTATTTTTTTATTATTATTATTTTATTAATATTTAATTATTTTATTAATATTTAATTATTTTATTTTATTTTATTTTTTCTTTTTCTTTCTTTTTCTTTTTTTTTCTTTCCTTTTTCTTTCTTTTTCTTTTTCTTCTTCTCCTTCTTCCTTCTCCCGTGCCCGACGCTCGACCACCATCCCTCACCATCTGCAACTCCGGTCACCTACCGTCGGTGTGCCTCCCGGCTTGCCACCGCCGTTCCCAGCCGTCCTCCACCGCCTCCAGCTCCTTTCCCCGGCGCCGGCAGCTCCATTCTTCCTCTTTTGGCCGAAAATCAACCCTTCGTCGTTTCTCCCTCCTCCGGCCACCGTTTTCGACACCGCCGGTCTCTTTCTTCTCCTTGAGCTCCGGTGAGTGTGATTCTAGCTTTGGTTTGAGCTAAAATGGTTCAGATTTGCTTAGGTTTTGATTTTTCCAATTCGGTCACATTAGGGTTTTTGATTTTTTTGAGCTTCGAATTGGATGATTCATGGAAACTCCCTTCACAAATGTTATTCCTAGTAGCTTAATCTACATGTGTGAATTTTTGTAGAATTTTTGGAGATTTTTTGGATTTTTGGGTATTTTTGAATATTTTAATATTATTTTCTAATTTTCGGAAATTAATTATTTAAATTATGAAATTGGAGTTTATGGTTAAATTAGGTGTTGAAATGAATTATAGGAATTTATTTGGAATTTTTATGAATTTCTAAGTATTTATTTTGAATTATTGAAGTTTATTTGATTTTGAGAAATTAGGGTTAAATGTGTTTTTATTTGAATTTAATTGGTTAATTGAGTTTAATTATTGATATTATTGATAAATATGTTGAGAAAATTAATTTTGGATAATTGTATGAATTTTGGTGAATTTTTGAAGTAATTATAGTATATTTATATATATAGGGGTATTTTGGTAATTTTACCCTAAATTGTCTAAAAATGTAATTTAATTGGTTTTAGTAGTTATTTAAGGTATAAAAATGATTTCTACAAAATATTTGGTATTTTTAACTAATTAAAACTATTTTTCGTGAATTATTTTCAATTATATATGTAATATACGGTTTTTCTAATAAAATGAGTTTTTATCGATTTTTACTGTGTTTTAAGGTTAATTATGTAATTTTTACCTATGAGATGTATTACTACGTTGTGAGGATATTTTTGGTATATCTGAAATTTATTCTGTGTTTGTGGACCCCGGTCGGTAGATTGTAGTCTGGAGTCCGACCGAGGGGTTGTGGATTGTGTTGAGCTTATTTTTTTTTCGAAGTGTATTTCCTTGCAGGGTTGGCTCTACTCTTTTGAGTAGAGAGATGTCCATTTTACAGGGGAGGTTTTGCCGAATTTTCGATAGAATTCTCGTAAAACGTGATGTCCAGTCGAACCCTAAATTCTATTTTCGTATTTAAATACTCTAGATTGAATTCTAGGATTTCTGTTAGGTTTATTCTAATGTCGGTTATTTATTGCTTGTTTAGTTGCACCGAGACCGAGGGCTAGTGGACCAGGCCCATCGGACCTGTCTCGTGGAGCGCATTAGGTGAGTTACTATACTATATATATATGCTTAGGATGCATGATTTAGAAATGCATGTTTTATGTTGATTTAATATGCATAAATAATTTGATTATTTCTTAAGTTTACATTAAGTATATTTTTGGTTTATTTTTGGTATATAATAAATTATATACATGTTTTATTAATAAAATATATTTAAAATGTTTTTAAATATATTTTTAGTTTAATTTATAATTTGATTGGACTTATTTGACATATATATATACTCGAAATATACCTGGTTTACTTTTGGTATATTTCCGGTATATATATGGTTTATATTGTTATTTTATTTAAATTCATGCATCATTTATTGTGAATGAATGTTTTATATTTAATGATGAAGGATATCAATAGAACGTGCTACCTAGTGGGCAGCACTAGGACCGAGTACGTACCGGTACGCCTATAGTATATAGGCTATATTACTAACTTATTTGGGGATATTGATTGAATGTGATTATTGATATGTGTGAGATATGGTTTGAAGGTGTGATTGCTGGAGCTCGGTTGACCAAGTGTCTCGGGGCCAATCACACTGGCAGTCAGACTGCTGGAGCTCGGTTGACTTAGTGTCTCGGGGCCAGTCTACTGTCTAAATGGATTAAGTGGATATATTTGGAATAAGTGAGCCTGTATGGCTAGAGTGTTGTTTAACACTATTTTCTGAGGTTGCGATATTCTAGGGTTCTATGTGATCCTTCATAAAAGATGATTTTCAATAAAATATAAAAATGATTTTTCTGCATCTGTGTGAAATTGCTTGTATATATATATATTATATATATATTGTTGATTGTATGCATTATCACTTAGTGTGTATGTATATATATTATAGTAATTCACTCAGTGAGGTCTGACTCCCCTCCGTTGACTATTTTTCAGGAGAGTCAACTTCTTCAGACCTCAGTAGTAGGTCGATACACCGGATTTCTTCCCCCCCGGCTTCTTTGTGTAAATTATCTACTTGAGTCTTATTTATTTTATCTAGACACTGTAGTAGTTGTGAATTAAAGTGTTGGATTTCATGTATTTTATTTTAAAGAGATGTATTATGTTGAAACTGGATTTGTATTAAAGGGATTTTATATATATATGTGATGAGATTTTGATTTAAATCCAGCTGATGTGGATAATATTATGATATTATGATTTTTATTTCCGCTGCATATTATATTGTTACTGTTATTATGGCATGATTTATTTTATTTTTAGGCTTGCTACGGGTTCCGAATTCGAAAGAATTCCCGTTCCCTAGCGCCGGTCATGGCCCCTGTTTTGGGTCGTGACAGCCGAAAATGTCGTGAACGACATTGCTCCCACTTTCGGTTTCTCCGGTCAAAAATGGCTTTCAGGCACCAGAAACGGCTGTAACAGGTGGCGGGGAAGGCTAAGGAAGGAGGTGGCATGCCGGACGGCACACTAACGGCAAGGAATCAGCGATAGCAGTGGCGGACGCTGATGGGGAACGGTCGAGAGGAAGAAGGAAGTTTGGGTGGCACACTTGTAAATATTTCAAACTTTATAATTTGTTTAATATTAAATATAAATATGTATATATATATATATATATATATATATATATATATATATATATATATATATATATATATACTTTATACTTTATACTATACGTTAAAATAATATTAAATTACACACATTAAATATACACCACACACATATAATTTAATATTTTAATAATTTAATACTCCTAAAAATAATTAAATAATATTAAAACAAATTAATAAATAATAAAATATTAGGGTAATATTAATTAAACCCTAATTAAATAAATAATTACACAAACATATGTTATTTAGTATTTTAAAAATATATATGAGTTCATGCAAGTCCGTAAATCTATTTAAAATAATTAATAGTAAATTATTTACGTGAAAATTTCCCCGAAAATGCAAGTCCCAGGAAAATTTTACGTAAAGTACTTAAAATAATACACAATAATTAAAATAAGTTTTAAATACATATCAACTCGTAAAAATATCATAATATATATATAAAATTTATTAACACTGCATATCCCGATGAAATATTAAAACATTTAAAAACACGGGATATTACAGCTTATTTGTATTTTTGGTGAACCTCGGTTGGAAATTGTGTAGTTTGGGGTCCTAACTCGAGGTGTTGTGCCACTATGAATTTTGAAGTGTGTTTATTTACAGGATTGACTCTACTTCGGTAGAGGGATATCCATTTTATAGAGAAAACTCTGCTAAATTTTTGGTAGATTTCTCGTAAAACGTGACACCAAGTCAATCCTAAAATTTTTATTCTAAGTTCGAATCGAGTCTTCCTTATAAACTCTAGAAGTTAGGTTTCTATTTTTTGATTGTCATTTCCTTTTTCTATCTTTTAGCTGCCCCTCTAGTCGCGTTTACTAGTCGAGGTCGGACACGACGTACCAAAGGAGCACCTTTATCTTGTAAGTTAATATTTGATTTGAGTGTCGAATTTTTAATTTAAATTATATTAAATTTTTATGAATTTAATTTTATGAGATTCTAGTCAGCATTATTCATATGATTTTGCATGATTTAATTTATAGTTGATTTATTTTATTTTATTTATTTATCTATTTTATTTATTGTAATTTTCATTGTTTTATTTATTTTCTTTTATTTTTAAATAAACCATTGTAGAATGAGCCACCTGATGGGTTTCATCAGGACCGTATGTGCACTAATAAAATATGTGATTATTTAATTATATTACTGGGGCCGAAGGTATGGTGATGCTTTGCTCTCAGAAACCGTCAGTAGTATAATATTTGCTTATTTAATAAATACTGGGGCTGAAGGTCTGGTGATGCTTTGCTCTCGGACACCGCCAGTATAAGTTTTAGTTTATATTTATTAAATCACTGGGGCCGATGGTCTGGTGATGCTTTGCTCTCGAACACCGCCAGTGATATTGGATTAAGAGATATGACTACGGCTGTGTATCCTGGTGTAATATCCCGTGTTTTTAAATATTTTTACACTGTATCGGGATATGCATCGTTAATAATTTCCGTATATATATTATGATATTTTTACGAGTTGATATGTATTTAAAACCTATTTTAATTACTATGTCTTATTTACAGTACTTTACGTAAAATTTTCCCGGAACTTGCATTTTCGGGGAAATTTTCACGTAAATAATTTATTATTAATTATTTGAAATATATTTTCGGACTTGCATGAACTCATACGTATTTTTAAATTACTAAATAGAGCTTATGTGTGTATATATTTATTTAATCAGGGTTTAGTATATTACCCTAATATTTTATTAATTAATTATTTATTTGTGTTATTTAATTATTTTTAATTAATATTAAATTTTAAAATATTAAATATTAAGTGTGTGGGTGTGATTTTTTTTCAAATATTTTATTAAAATTATTATTTTTATTTATTTTACTTTTTTTTCTTTTTTCTTTTTCTTTTCTTTTTCTTTTTCTTTTCTTTTCTTTTCTTTTCTTTTCTTCTTCTTCTTCTTCTTCTTCTTCCCGTGCGCGACCCCCTTCCCCTCACCGCTGCTACTTTGATCATCGGCCGTCAGAGTGCCTCCCCTATGTGTCACTGTCTTCTCCAGCTGCTCCGCCGCCCCCAGCCTTCTTCCCCGGCGCCGGCTTATCCCTTTTCTCCATTTTCGACCGAAAGCTCCATTTCTTCTCACCTCGCGATTTCGGCCACCATTTTTGACACCGCCAGTCTCTTTCTTCTCCTTGAGCTCTGATGAGTGTGATTCTAGCTTTGGTTTGAGCTTAAATGGTCTTGATTTGCTTAGGTTTCAAATTTTCCATTTCGGCCATATTAGGGTTTTTGATTTTTTTGAGCTTTGAATTGATTGATTCATGAAAAATCCCTTCACAAACGTTGTTCCCCTTAGCTTAATCTACATTTATGAATTTTTTTGGAATTTTTGGAGATTATTTGGATTTTTGGGTATTTTTGAATATTTTAATATTATTTTCTAATTTTTGTAAATTAATTAATTAAATTATGAAATTGTGTTTTATGGTTAAATTAGGTGTTGAAATGAATTATAGGAATTTATTTGGAATTTTTATGAATTTCTATGTATTTCTTTTGAATTATTGAAGTTTATGTAAATTTGGGAAATTAGGGTTAATTATGTTTTTAATTGAATTTAATTGGATAATTGAGTTTAATTATTGATATTATTGATAAATATGTTGAGAAAATTAATTTTGGTTAATTGTATAATTTTTGGTGAATTTTTGAAGTAATTTTAATATATTTATATATATAGGGGTATTTTGGTAATTTTACCCTAAATTGGCTAAAAATGTAATTTAATTGGTTTTAATAGTTATTTAAGGTATAAAAATGATTTCTACAAATTATTTGGTATTTTTAACTAATTAAAACTATTTTTCGTGAATTATTTTCAATTATATATATAAAATACGATTTTTCTAATAAAATGAGTTTTTATCGGTTTTTATAGTGTTTTAAGGTTAATTATGTAATTTCTACTTATAAAATGAATTTCTATGATATAAGGGTAATTTTGGTATTTTCAGAATTATTCTGTGATTGTGGACCCCGGTCGGTAGATTATAGTCTGGAGTCCGACCGAGGGGTTGTGGTTGAGTGTTGAGCTTGTTTTTCGAAGTGTGTTTCTTTGTAGGGTCGGCTCTACTCTTTGAGTAGAGAGATGTCCATTTTACAGGGGAGATTCTACCGAATTTTTGGTAGAATTCTCGTAAAACGTGATGTCCAGTCGAACCCTACTTCTGTTTCTGTGTTTAATATTCTAGATCGAATTCTAGGATTTCTGTTAGGGTTATTCTGATTTTTTGTCGTTATTGTTTGTTTAGTTGCACCGAGACCGAGGCCTAATGGACCAGGCCCATCGGACCCATCTCGTGGAGCGCACTAGGGTGAGTTACTATTTTATATATATGTGCTTTAGGATGCATGATTTTAGAAATACATGTTTCATTTTGACTAAATATGCATAAATAACATGATTTGTATTTAAGTATATTTTTGGTATATATTAAATTATATGCATGTTTTATAAATAAATTATATTTAAAATGTTTTTAAATATATTTCGAGCTTAATTTATGATTTAATTGGATTTAGTTGACGTATATATACTCGAAATATACCTGATTTACTTTTGGTATATTTTCAATATATATATGGTTTATATTGCTATTTTATTTAATTTCATGCATCATTTATTT
Organism: Mallotus nudiflorus; assembly: GCA_947683625.1. Taxonomy (NCBI): domain Eukaryota; kingdom Viridiplantae; phylum Streptophyta; class Magnoliopsida; order Malpighiales; family Euphorbiaceae; genus Mallotus; species Mallotus nudiflorus. The sequence goes on from CANTUR010001276.1 coordinate 410,846, forward strand.
GTGAATGAATGTTTTATATTTATTAATGAAGCATGTTGATAGAACGTGCTACCTAATGGGCAGCACTAGGACTGAGTACGTACCGGTACGCCTATAGTATTTAGGCTATATTACTAACCTATTTATGGATATTGATTGATTATGATTATTTGATGTGTGAGATGTGATTTGGGTGTGATTGCTGGAGCTCGATTGACCAAGTGTTTCGGGGCCAATCACACTGGCAGTCAGACTGCTGGAGCTCGGTTGACTTAGTGTCTCGGGGCCAGTCTACTGTCTAAATGGATTAAGTGGACATATTTGGATTAAGTGAGCCTGTATGGCTAGAGTGTTGTCTAACACTATTTTTGAGGTTGCGATATTCTAGGGTTCTATATGATCCTTCATAAAAGATGATTTTCAATAAAATATATATAAATGATTTTATTGCATCTGTGTGTATTTGCCTGTATATATACATATTATATATATATATATACTGTTGATTGTATGCATTGTCATTTAGTGTGTATGTATATATATTATAGTAATTCACTCAGTGAGGTCTGACTCCCCTCCATTGACAATTTTTCAGGAGAGTCAACATCTTTGGACCTCAGTAGCAGGCCTGTACGCCGGATTTCTTCCACCCCGGCTTCTTTGTGTAAACTGCTTACTTGAGTCTTATTTTTATAATCTAGACACTGCAGTAGTTGTAAATTAATTATGGGATTTTATGTATTTTATTTATGTGAGATATTGTATTATGTGAACTGGATTTATATTTAAAGACTTATATATATATGAGATGAGATTTGACTTAAATCCAGTTGGTGCATATGTTAATATTATATTTATGGTCTTTATTTCCGCTGCATTTGAGATTGTTATTATTATTATTGCATGTTTATTTTATTTTTAGGCTTGCTACGGGTTCCGGATTTGAAAGAATTCTCGTTCCCTAGCACTGGTCATGGCCCCTGTTTTGGGTCGTGACACCTGGTGATGCCTTGCTCTCGGGATCCGGCAGTTTTGGATATAAATGAGTCATATGACTGTTAAAAATTTATAAATCGGGTTCTACCAAATTTTTATACTGAAACGATTTAAAAATACATTTAAATATTTATTTCTATGTATACCAAATGGTTGAAATAAAATAAAATAATATTATATTTCCATAAAATTTATTTTAATGAGGTTTTCAAATTGCATTCATTTCTTTATTAACTTACTCAGTGAGGTCTGACTCCCCTCAATTTAATTTTTTTCAGGAGTTTGAGAGTTTATTGTTAGGCCTACTTCTTTTTGCCGTGTAGCTTTGTCAATGGGTATTCTACGTAGATCTATTTAGTTTTGTTGTATTTACTTTCGTGTACCGCAGTAGAGAAAATTGTATAACTGCATACTTTATTTGGAATTTCATGTATTTATAATTTATGTACTGAGATACTATTTGTATAATCGATGTTTATTTATTTTATTCTATGCATTGATATTATGGTTTAAATTATATTGAGAAAAATCAGTTTGATAATGTGCATTGTGATTTTATTATTTATTGTAAGGTTTCACAGTTAAATATTCTACGATTTTCTTTCAAGGCTTACTATGGGTTTCGGTAGCTTTATTCTTTCCCATTCCCTAGTGCTGGTCACTTGCCCCTGGGTTCGGGTCGTGACAATCATATTGTTATTTTGTTATGGTAGCTATGATAACTATTAAATTAAAATTTTTTCAAATATTAAAATTTAAAATTTTATATGAAAATTGAAAGTGGTTAAAATTTAAATGATGTTGGTGATGATAAAATTAAATATAAAATGATTAGTTAGTATAATTAATGTGGCAATTAATAATGTCACTATTTGTACTTTTTGGGACAATAAATTATATTGTCATGAAAAATAGTAATGTATTTGTGACAGTATAATTTTTATGTGACAATTATAATTTTAATTGTTCCAATATATATTGTCACATTAAATATTTTTTGTGACATTCAATTTATTGTCATAAAAAATATTATTAGTAACAATTTTTTATTGACACATTTTACAATAGACTATTTGCATTGGGGTATTACATGACAACTCAGTGACAATTTTGTATTGTCACAATTAATATATCGTGACAATTTTATAATACATGAGACAATTTTAATTGTAACAAATAAGCCAATTTGTTGTAGTGTCTACTGCTAATAATATTTATTCTGTAAGTGAAAAATGTGGTCTTTTATTGGATCTAAATTTGAATTTGTGATGTTTATTTTGATTGGTGGATTTAGGCTAATAGTTAATCTGATAATGCTACTTGAGATTGTTACCCTTCAACTTTTTTATGTTTCTCTTTTTTTTTAAATTTTTTTCAATTTTAAGCCTAATTTTTGCTTGCATTCGTGGCATTTATCTAATAAATTTGATATTCTGAGACTTAAAATATCTAGAATTTGAATGATTACATTCTATGCATTTGATTTGAATTCAGTTAGAATTAGTCTATTCAATTCTCATGTTGTGAAAAGTCATAATTGCTTGAATTCAATTCTTTCATATTATAAACAAAAAATTGCAGTTGCTAGAATGTTTATGTAAGAACTTAGTTGAATGATTCATTTCAAATGAGCTCTATAAGTTTCATATCAGACCAGGTCATGGAATTTTGAGTTAGGATTTAACTATTTAGGTTATGGCTTCATTTAGTCTACATTACAGTGATGGGAAGAGCATGATGATGTAGAGCTTTTAGAACCTATTAGGCAACTATTGGTTTGTAGGTTGCATGTTCCTATATGATTATCTTAACCATGTATAATCATAATCTTCAACTGCTTAAGGTGTGACTATAACACATAAGATAAATATGCTTTGATTCTCGAAAAGTAAACTAATTCTTGGCAAGATCATCTATGTTGGGGACACCATTTGATAATTGCAACAATCTAGTTATGGCAAGTTAGTCAGCTATGAAGGACTGTTGATTGGTTCTATATAAACTCAGCTATACCTTCCTTTATCGGTTGTGCTTAGGAAAAGGTAGAAAATAATGTTAATTTGGTAATCATCTTTGTTATATTGTTTGTGGAATGAGCAGTTTGCACTTGGTTGTGGCTACACACTAAATTATCTTCTTCTTGACATAAAGGTTATATTAGGCCAAAGTTAGCTATCACCAACGCAGTTTGGGATCATGATTATTGCATTTTTCATGAGTTCTTATTGTCACATGGTTAAATAAAAAAAAGGTACAGGTACATCTAGCAAGTGCTATACAAAAATAGTCTCATGCATATCTTTGGTGATATTCTAAGTGAAAATTGATGCTAAGACAACATTCATTAAATACTTTCTGACACCATCTCATTGCAGGATTATATGAATTATTAGACTTATGTTTTATGTTCATTGTGACTTATGTTTGAGATTTTATGTTGTCTCTAGTTTGATAACTTATAGGAAGCTCTAATTTGTTTGATCTCTCCTAAAGAAAATTTTGCAAAAATTTTAGTTCGGGTATTTAATCTGCTAAAAGAATTGCATTTAATTGATGAACTGTTAACTTTTTTTTTTTACGTGATTGACTATTTCTTTATGCGATTTTACAATTCAATTATATTTACAAATTCACTTTTTTTTTAAGGACTGATGAACTGGACGAGTAATTTGATATTATGCTATGTTGGACAATGTTTATTATGAGTTGTGTAGACAAATTTATTGGTGTGATGTGGGTAAATTGTAGTTGTTTCAAAAAAAAATTCTTACACGTGTTTTTTTTCTTTATTTTGTTTTGAGTTCCTTTTTTTATGCTATTCTTATTCAAAATAATAACAATTCAGAAGCCCTAATTATATGTAGTTGATAGATGATTTTTTTATTTTGTTTGTTTTGTCCCATATTTTTATTTTATTTTTTTAAAAAATGGTTTTGTAGTAGAAGGAATGGCCTTTTTTCAATTTTTTCCCATTGATGTAGTCACTTTTTTTTTTCCTGGGTTAGGAAGCTATTGAAGTACTGTTAATGTCGTAATATTTGGCCCTTTTTTTTTTTTTACCTTTGTATATTTATAAGCTTCTTGGCAGTTGTATTAAAAGATGTGGATTATAATACGAAGCATTAAGTATATCGGTTTTTTCATTTTAATTTTTTATTTTGGTTGTATTTATATGTGGCATTTTTTTTTGTAACTTTTAGAAATATATTTGTTTTTTTTATAATATGCTGTAATTCGTTTATATTATTTTTTCATGGCACCCTAACTTTTCTTTACTTAAATTGGATAAATTTATGGGGTAAACCAAAAAAAATGTAAATTAAAATATTAAATTGGATAAAATTTATGGAATTCATAAAGGTTATAATATTCTATTAAATTGTTATTAAAATTAAATAATAAGTTAAATATTCAATTCTTATTATATTAAAATATTAATAAAATAATTAAAATAAAAATAAGAAAAATATTAATAAAATATTAAATATAATAATTATTAAATTCTAATTATAAAATATTCAATTAGTTTTTTAAAAAAATAATACTTACATATGCTTGTTTAATTTTATTGTGTTTGTATTGTGAAAGCTGTAGTTATTATTTTTAGGTTATGTCATGGATAAAAGAATCATGTTTATAAAAACAAAATACTTATGTAATAATAAATTTAATATTTATAAGTGCTGATGAATGATTTTTTTTTTTAAACTTTTTCAATAAGGTTAAAAAAATGCTTACTATTTATTTTTTTGTTAAATTTAATATTTTAAGTTTAAATATTTTAATTTGGCTATTTTGTAATAGAATTATTAAATGATTGTTATTTTTATTTCCATTTTATAGATTTTTTTTCTTGTGGAATTATCACCAATTTATTGTTAAAAAAATTATAATTTTAATTGATTTCTCCTTCTCCTTGCAAGCTTGATGACCGATACGAAGATAAATATAAACATTATTTTTTATTTTTACATTTTTGCTCTTTCTTTTTTTTTTATTTGAACAATTTGCATAAAATATTAATATAAAAAAATATAAACTTAATGTCTGTAATAAATAATAAATATGAACTTAATATCTGTATTGTACTTACGGTGAAGAGTGCGGGTTGTCTTCCTAGATACATACATACATATATATATATATATATATATATATATATATAGTCAATCTTGTTTTACTTATTGGAGAACTCAGACAATTAAGAGAATTTGATTACTTTATTTTATATGTAATACCCTTAAAAAAATAATCATTAAATCAGTTTTTCGCTTACTATTTACATAAAATTTCTTAATTGAAGGATAATGATTTTAATCAAATGTATTTGTAAGATGATTGTTTCATGATTACTTAGTCTAGTTGAGTTGAAAATTTGTAAATTCATCAACAATTGGAAGGGACTGTTTTACTTAAGTGACATTTTGGGTTCGGATTGTAACATATGTAATTGTATTAAATTAATTTTTAAAATTTTTTTACTATTCTTATAATTTTATCTAAATCGAACTAAATTAATTAAAATTCAACAACTGTAATTATCCCTCATTTAAATAAAAAAAATTTTAAATTCAAACACTTTTATGTAGAATTGGCATATGTAAAGAATAGAGATATTGACTATATAATGAATAAAAATATAAAATATTTATAGAAAAGGAAGAAAAATGCAATTTAAGGAATTAAATATCACAAAAAAAAAAAATTCAGCGTTAGTCTATAATTTTCAATTTTTTTTAAACTAAATCAAACAAAGGTATATAATATTAAAATTGGCAAGTTGCAGCAGGATAATTGGATTAGGACAAAGTCATAACACTTTGTTAGGAAATCTTTTGTTTAAAGAATTATATGATATGTTAATTAAATTAATTTTATTGGAGATAAATTAGAAGTTAATCTAATTAGAATAAAAAATATATTTTCAATTAAATTAGAATTTTTATTAGGGATAAAATATAAGTTAACATAATTTGAATAGGAAACATATTAAATTAGAATCATATTTTAGTTATTCAATTTTTATTAGAGATAAAATAGAAGTTAACATAATTAAAATAGGAAATAGATTGTCAATCAAATAAAATAAAATAAAGTTATATTTTAATCAAGTTAATTTTACTTTTATTAATAAATGACTAAATTATCCAATTTTTATATAATAATGAGTGAAGACTTTTTCAAAATTTTACCTACCTCTCATTCGTATATATATATATATATATATATATTTAGTCATCCTATATTAACATTGCATCATATACCTACACATTGATATTGTATAATAATTAGGTTCATAACCTCACTATGCAAAGCCAATAGGTCTTTTCATTCCAACCACAGATTTCCTTGGCTCATATTGAGATTCAATCTTGCTATTGTTGTCCCATTCACTATTACAGTCTTGCTCTGCTTATACCTCAGGTTCATCATCTGTATCATCTGAGAAACAATGCTAAAGGTTTTGAATAAAAATGCTAGTTGTTAGCATATTGTAAATGCTAGTTACAACAAAAGTCAGCATTACAACAACTTAACAATATACTAACTCTTTTCTTTCTTTCAATAATTATAAGTGTTCAAGCTCGAACTGATGAAGAAAATTTTCCAAACGTAGTTGACAGAGAGAATTCACTCAATCATCTTACATTGTCCTTCAGCGTTTAGAGTTCATCTTCCTTCTCATAGAGTTTTTATTTGGTCATATGCAATTCATATTTCAACTCCAAAATTTGGTTGTCCTATTGTTCAACGAGCAGACAACACAATTTCATATCAAGTTCAGAGGGTAAGACTCCTTGCCATACAAAAGCAACAGTGTCCTGCCTTGCCACTTTTGTAATCCTACCAGACGAAACCACATCCTACATAACATTACTGAGATTAGAATTAGGCAATACTTGCTTACCTTATAACACAAGCACGAACTTATAATTAAAATTTCAATTCACTGTGACTCCAAAAACATGCTATGATAAATTACGCCTAACATATTTCATTGGTCATGATTGTAACCCATTAAAGGAATCATGCTTGAAGGTTGTTTACCGCATTGTCACAAAGAACCATAAACCACATTAAGACAAATAGGGTAGTTCAAAATACAAATGCATACAAATTAATTTTGACCAAAGTAAGTTACACATTTTCTATGTGAAGAAATCTGCGATCAAGGCTTGCCAGTTGAATTTTGGCATTGAAATTGATCAAAAGATTATGAGATCTGCTGGTTATGAAGGCAATTCTCACCGATTTTATGTTTCTTTGAAGAAACGGATAATTACTACTGCTGTTAAGACTCTGCCTTCTAAATATGGACCGTATTCTTTTAAAGGTCTGCTCTTTTTATCCATGTATATGATTTCGCTTTCAATGTTACATGATGTTTAGTTATTGAGAAAGTGGAGGAAAATTAATACTTTAGTGTTAACTAGAGGTTGTTGATTTTGATTTTATTCCTCAAGATTGGTAGCATCATTAACAACAGCTGGAATAACAAATGCAGAATCAATAATAATAGGCTGATTTGCCATTAGTTAAAGTTGTCTTTTTGAATGAAGTTTCATATAAGGATTGCAATTTTGAATGGAGCCCAACTTAGTTGTTCTAAAATGGACCAGAGCTAAGTAGTGTGAAATTATCCCAAGGAGGTTAATGTTGTTGAGCTCTTCTTTCCTCTTCCTCTAAGTTTCTCCCATGGATCCTCTTTTCTTTAACTATTTTTCCCTTCGACTTCTTAAGAATCCCATGATTCCTCTTTGATTAAACTATTTTTCTCTTTTTTTATTCCATTAATAGGTATTTTTATGTGAATTCTTAGAACACAAAACAACCTAAAATTCATCTATCATTCTGATCCTCTTCCGCAGCTCTTCTATTTCTTTCTCTAGTTATTTCCTTCAAGACTTTAACTCGCATTTGTACATACATCCCCTTTTTTCCTTTAGATTTTCAATTAAAAAGAAAATACATAGTTGGTGCAATTTACCCTTTTCCCCCAAACTCTACTTTAAATGAAACACTACTCTCCCCTCCCCCTTCACCTTCACGTCCTCTTTATGTTCCCACCACATATTCTCTTATTTTTCCATTCTAAATATTTGAAATACTTTTACTCCCATTTTTTTATTTCATTTTTTCCTCTAAAAAACTTTCCTACTTTGCATTTTGAGGTGGAGATGCTCTTTCCCATTAATAAAAAATTTAAGGTATTATATTTTTTTTTAAATTTTTTTGCCTTTGTTTTGAATTCTACCCTTAAAAAAAACTAGTATATCCTCTTTTGGTGTGTTATATTATTTTGCAAATGAGATTCACAGTACTCAGACAAAGGTTATAGTACTTTTATTGGTTTTATATGTTGCTAAGCATCATATGATGTGAATTGGTGTTCCAAACTTTCAGGGCTTTACAGGCTGCTAAGCATCTCTTATCAGTTGTGTTTGCTTTTAAATCTAGTGATAATAATATTTATTTTGTAAGTGAAAAATGTGGTCTTTTATTGGATTTAAATTTGAATTTGTGATGTTTATTTTGATTGGTGGATTTAGGGTAATAGTTAATTTGATAATGCTACTTGAGATTGTTACCCTTCAACTCTTTTTATGTTTCTCATTTCTTTTTCATTTTTTTTTAATTTTATTCAATTTTAAGCCTAATTATTGCTTGAATTTGTGGCATTTATCTAATAAATTTAATATTTTGACATTTTAAATATCTAGAATTTGACAGATTACATTCCATGCAATTGAGTTGAATTCACTTAGAATTAGTCTACTCAATTCTCATGCTCTGAAAAGTGATAATTGCTTGAATTTAATTCTTTCATATTATAAAGAAAAAATGTAATTGTTGGAATATTTATGCAAGAACTTTGTTGAACAATTCATTTCAAACGAGCTCTATAAGTTTCATATTAGACCAGGTAATGGAATTTTAAGTTAGGATTTAGCTATTTAGGTTATGGCTTCATTTAGTCTACATTATTGTGATGGGAAGAGCACGATGATGTAGAGCTTTTAGAACCTGTTAGGCAACTATTGGCTTGTGGGTTTCATGTTCTTGTATGATTATCTTAACCATCTATAATCATAATCTTCAATTGCATAAGGTGTGGCTATAACACATAAGATAAATATGCTTTGATTCTTAGAAAGTAAACTAATTCTTAGTGAGATCATCTATGTTGGGGACACCATTTGATGGCTATAACAATCTGGCTGTGGCAGGTTAGTCAACTGCGAAGGACTGTTGATTGGTTCTATATATACTTAGCTATACCTTCCTTTATCGGTCATGCTTGGGAATTGATAGAAAATAATGTTAATTTGGTAATCATCTTTGTTATATTGTTTGTGGAATGAGCAACCTGTGCTTCTTTGGTTGTAGCTACACATTAAATTATCTTCTTCTTGATGTAATGGTTATATTAGGCCAAAGTTAGGTATCACCAATGCAGTTTGGGATCATGATTACTGCATTTTTCATAAGTTCTTATTGTCACTTGATTAAATAAAATAAAAAAAATTATAGGTACATCTAGCAAGTGCTATACAAAAATAGTCTCATGCATATCTCTAGTGATATTCTAAGTAAAAATTAATGCTAAGATAGCATTCAATAAATACTTTCTGACACCATCTCTTTGCATGATTATATGAATTGTTAGACTTATATTTTACTTTCATTGTGACTTATGTTTGAGATTTTATGTTTTCTTTAATTTGATAACTTATAGGAAGCTCTAATTTGTTTGATCTCTCCTAAAGAAAATTTTGCAAGAATTTTAGTTCGGGTGTTTAATCTGCTAAAAAAATTGCATTTAATTAATGAACTATTAACTTTTTCTTTTTATGTGAATGACTATTTCTTTATGCCATTTTGCAAGTCAATTATATTTACAAATTCACTTTTTTTTAGGACTGATGAACTGGATGAGTAATTTGATATTTTATTTTATTGGACTATGTTTTATTATGAGTTGTGTAGACAAATTTATTGGTGTGATGTGGGTAAATTGTAGTTGTTTCAATTTTTTTTTCTCTTAGATGTGTTTTTAATTTAATTTTGTTTTGAATTCCTTTTTTTATGCTATTGTTATTCAAAATAATAACAATTTCGAAGCCCTAGTTATATGTAATTGATAGTTGATTTTTTTTGTTTTGTTTATTTTGTCCCATGTTTTTATTATATTTTAAAAAAAATGGTTTTGTAGTAAAAGGGATGGCCTTTTTTCAAAATTTTCCTATTGATGTAGTCACTTTTTTTTGTTTTTAGGTTAGGAAGCTATTGAAGTGCTGTTAATGTCACAATATTTGGCTTTTTTTTTTTAGCTTTGTATATTTATAAGCTTATTGGCAGTATTAAAAGATGTGGATTATAATGTCATGACCCGAACCCAGGGACACGTGACCGGCACTAGGGAATGGAAAAGCATAAAGCTACCGAAACCCATAGTAAGACTTAAAAGAAAAATCGCAGAATATTTAAACTTTGAAACCTTATAATAAATAATAAAATCACAATGCATATTATCAAACTAATTTTTCTCAATATAATTTAAACCATAATATCAATGCATAAAATAAACAAACTTTAGTTATATAAATAGTATCTCAGTACATAAATTATAAATACATGAAATTCCAAATAAAGTATGCAGTTATACAATTTTCTCTACTGCAATACACGAAAGTAAATACAATATAACTTAGTAGACCTACATAGAATAGCTGGTGACGAAACGACATGGTGAAGAGAAGTAGGCCTAACAGAAAACTCCCAAACTCTTGAAAAAAAATTAAATTAAGGGGAGCCAGACCTAACTAAGTAAGTTAATAAAGAAATGAATGCGATTTGAAAACCTTATTAAAAGTAAATTTTTATGGAAATATAGTATAATATAATTTTATTCAAACCATTTGATATACATATAATAAATCCATTTTTAAAAGAGAAGAAATAGATATTTAAATGTCTTTTTAAAACGTTTCAGTATAAAAATTTGGTAGAACTCGATTTATAAATTTTTAACAGTCATATGACTCACTTATATCCAAGACTGCCGGATCCTGAGAGTAAGACATCACCAAGATACATAGCCGCAGTCATATCTCTTAATCCAATATTACTAGCAGTGTCCAAGAGTAAAAGCATCACCAGACCTTCGGCCCCAATATTTATTAAATAAATAAATATTATACTACTGGCGGTGTCCGAGAGCAAAGCATCACCAAACCATCGGCCCCAGTAATATAATTAAATAATCACATATTTTACCGGTGCGCACACGGTCCTGATGAAACCCATAAGGTAGCTCGTTCTACCGTGGTTTATTTAAAAAATAAAAGAAAATAAATAAATCAATGAAAATTACAATAAATAAAAAAATAAATCAACTATAAATTAAATCATGCAAAATCATATGAAGAATGCCGACCAAAATCTCACAAAATTAAATTCATAAGAATTTAATATAATTTAAATTAAAAGACTCGACACTCAATTCAAATATTAACTTACATGATAAAGGTGCTCCTCTGGCACGTTGTGTCCGACCTCGACTAGTATATGTGACTGGAGGGGCAGCTAAAAGATAGAAAAGGAAATGACAATCAGAAAATAGAAACCTAACTTCTAGAGTTTCTAAGGAAGACTCGATTTGAACTCAGAATAAAAATTTTAGGATTGACCTGGTGTCACATTTTACGAGAAATCTACCAAAAATTCGACAGAGTTTTTTTTTGTAAAATAGACATCCCTCTATCGAAGTAGAGTCAATCCTGCAAATAAACAACATGCTATAAAATTTCATAGTGGCACAGTATCTCAGGTTGGGACCCCAAACTACATAATTCACCAAAAATACAAATAAGCAAATACTAAATATTAATTTAGTAAATCAACAAAAATAATAAAAATTAATAATAACTCATAATATAATTTATTTAATTTTTAAAACACTAAATAAAATTATTTTTCACCATAATTTAATAAACTTTCAAATAATAATATAATATTAATAACAATCCAACTTTCCAAATATTCAACATAAAATAGTCAAATTCAAACTATAATTGCCCAACTAGTTTAAATATACTATAATATTAATTAAAACTCATTCAACCCACAAAACAATAAATAATTTAATTTTGAATAAATTTTCAAAAATAGTTAGTGTTAATTAACTAAAAATAATAAATAATTTATAAAAAATTATTTTAATAACACATTTTATCTCAAAATTAACTAAAACATAGTATTTAATTATAATATGAACAAAAAAACACACCATTTACCTATTATTTCAAAATTTACATAATAATGATAATTTCTAAAAAAATTAAATAAATTATCAAAAATTATTTTATCACTACTAAAATTACTAACATAATATACTAACACTAATTAACTCAAATATCAACCAAAAATAATTAATTAATCACATTAGAAAAATACACATAAAACTTAAAATACCTAAATAAATATACAAAAATTCCATAAAAATCAATTTAATTAATCTAAATTAATTTTGATATACTCTTAACCAAAATTAACCCCAATTAATTTAAATCCACTAATATAAGTATAGATCAACTCAAAAATTAACCACATAATTAAAATAAAATTTTGGGTAATTAATAAATATAATAAAAATCAATAAAAATCAACACAAATCAACTAACAACAACCCTAAACAACTAAAAATGAACCTGAAAACTAACTAAAATCAACCAAAAATTATTGAAATCAATTGAGATCAATCAGAAATTAACTACAACAATTCTAACTAACTAACCTAAAACTCACTTACAACAGAAATCTAAATGCAGAAAAGAGCTACTGGAGGAACTAGAGCTGCTGGACTGCTGCTGCCTCACACTACCAAACTTGTTGTTGCTTTTTGTTGCTACAGTGCACGCTGCTGCTTGCGCAAGAAAGGAGGAAGAAAGCTGTTGTGCAGGGACATCAATGTGGAGAAGCAGCTGATGGTGAGGAAGATGACAGTGTGGGTGGGTCTTGTAGCAAAAAAAGAAGGGGAAACAGAGAAGAAGAGGAGAGAAAAGCAAGAAAGGAAAAGGAAAAAAAAATTTGGCCCGTTGGATGTCTTTTTTACCAATACATTTGGTCTGAAATATGTATATATATATATATATATATATATATATATATATTATATATATAATATATATGTGTATACAATAATATATATATATATATATATATATATATATATATATATATATGTATATATACAACAACAATAATAATACTAGCATTAATTAAAATAACTCTACAAATAATAATAATAATAATGCCATGAATAAAATATTAGGACAATTAAAATAATAAAGTATGTGCATAAATTAAAATGATATAAAAAAATAATAATATCATTAGTTCTCGAATAAAATTTTAAATTTAGTACTTAAACATAATAATTTTAATCTCACAATTATAACAATATAAAATAAAGATAATTAATATCATTGAAACCTCAATATTTATATATAAATATATATATATATATAGTTTACAAATATTCGGGTTGTTATAGTCTTCCCCCCTTACAGAAATTCGTCCTCAAATTTCAAAGAAAAGCAAGGAATTAAAAGGTCTAAGGATGAAAAAGATAGGGATAGATGGCTTGCATCTCAGATTCTGCCTCCCACGTACAATCTTTTGTTGTGTGGTTACTCCAAAGCACTTTCACCATTGGAATCTCCCGAGAGCGAAGCTGACAAACCTAGTGATCCAGAATTGCTACTAGATACTCCTCATAAGACAGATCTATCACGACCCAAAATAGGGGTCATGACTGGTGCTAGGGAACAGGAATTCTTTTGAATCCAGAACCCGTAGCAAGCCTAAAATAAAATAAAACATGTAATAGTAATAATAACAACAAAATTAAGTAAAATGTTATGCAACGAAATAAAATCATAAATATTAAATAATAATCCACCACGGGAATTAAATCAAATCCTCATCTCATATAAATAAACTTTTAATACAAATCCAGTTCAAATATTATACAACATCTTTTTAACAATTTTATAACTATTGCAGTGTCTAGATCATAAAATAAAACTCAAGTGAGCAGTTTACATAGTAAAGCCGAGGTGGAAGAAATCTGGCGTACAGGTATGCTACTGAGGTCTGATGAAGATGACTCTCTTGAAAAATAGTCAACGGAGGGGAGTCAGACCTCACTGAGTGAATTACTATAATATATATACATGCATACTAAATGACAATGCATACAGTCAATAGTATATATATAATAAGTATATATGCAAGCAAGTTCACGCAGATGCAATAAAATCATTTTTATATATTTTGCCTGAAAACCACTGGTTATGAAGGATCAAATAGAACCCTAGAAAATCGCAACCTCAAAACAGTGTTAAACAACACTCTAGCCATACAGGCTCACTTATTCCAATTATATTCACTTGTTCCATTTGGACAGTAGACTGGCCCCGAGACACTAAGTCAATCGAGCTCCAGCAGTCTGACTGTCAGTGTGATTGGCCCCGAGATACTAGGTCAACCGAGCTTCAGCAATCACACTCCCAAATCATATCTCACACATCAATTAATCAAATCCAATCAATATCCACAAATGGTTAGTAATATAGCCTAAATGCTATAAGCATACCAGTACGTACTCGGTCCTAGTGCTGCCCACTAGGTAGCATGTTCTAGTGATATCCTTCATTAAAATATAAAACACACATTCATAAAAATAATTGATGCATGAATTTGAAATAAACAGCAACATAAACTTTATATATACTAGAAATATACCAAAAGTAAACCAGGTATATTTCGAGTATATATACGTCAAATAAATCCAATTAAATTACAAAATAAACTAGAAATGTATTTGAAAACATTTTAAACATAATTCGTTAGTAAAACATGCATATAGTTTAAAATATACCAAAATAAACCAAAAGTAAACTAAAATAAACTCGAGTACTAATTAATACCATAATGCATTTTTAGTCAAAATAAAAGATAGATTTCTAAAATCATGCACCCTAGAGCATATATATATAGAATAGTAACTCATAAATTATTGCGCTCCACGAGATGGGTTCAATGGGCTTGGTCCACTAGGCCTTGGTCTCGGCGCAACTAAACAAATAGATAACGACAGAATATCAGAATAAATCTAACAAAAATTCTAAAGACTCGATCTAGATTACTAGAGACAGAATTAAAATCAGAATTCGACCGGACATCACGTTTTACGAGAATTCTATCAAAAATCCGATAGAACCTCCCCTATAAAATGGACATCCCTCTACTCAAAGAGTAGAGCCGGCCCTGCAAAGAAACACACTTTGAAAATAAACACAGAACATAACCACAATCCCTCGGTCGGACTCTAAACTACAATTTACCGATCGAGGTCCACAATTCACAGAATATTTATAAAATGCCAAAAATACCCTTATATGCCAAAAATACATTTTATAAGTAGAAATTACGTAATTAACCTAAAACACAGTAAAAATCGATGAAAACTCATTTTATTAGAAAAATCGTATAATATATATATAATTGAAAATAATTTACGAAAAATAGTTTTAATTAGTTAAAAATACTAAATAATTTGTAGAAATCATTTTCATACCCTAAATAACTATTAAAACCAATTTAATTACATTTTTAGCCAATTTAGGGTAAAATTACCAAAACACCCCTATATATATAAATATACTAAAATTAATTCAAAAATTCACCAAAAATAATATAATTGTACAAAATTAATTTTCTCAACATATATTTTAATAATATCAATAAATATACTTAATTAACCAATTAATTTCAATTAAACACATAATTAACCCTTTTTTCTTAAAATTACATAAACTAAATAAATTCAAATAAATACATGAAAATCCAAAAAAAATCCAAATAAATTTTTATAATTCATTTCAACACCTATATTTACCATAAAACACAATTTTAAAATTTAATTAATTAATTTTCAAGAATTAGAAAATAATAATAATAAAATAATAAAAAATACCCAAAAATAAAAATAATTTCCAAAAATTCTAAAAAAATTCCCACATGAAGATTAAGCTAAGGGGGAGCAACATTTGTGAAGGAATTTTTCATGAATCAATCAAATTGAAGCTCAAAAAAATCAAGAACCCTAATAGGCCGAAATTGAAAAATCAAAACCTAGGCAAATCAAGACCATTTTAAGTGAAACAAAACTTGGAATCACACTCACCGGAGCTCAAGGAGAAGATAGAGACCGGCGATGTAAAAAACAGTGGCCGAAAACGCTGGTGAACGACAGTGAGAAGAGTTTCGGGTTTCCAATGGATTTTGAGCTCTTTCGACATCGAAAACGCTTACTGTAGACGGCGGGAATGGCTGAGGAAGAAGGTGGCATGCCGGGAGGCACATCGACGGCAAGAGAACGGCGTGATAGTGACCGGAGGGTGGATGGGAACGATTGGGAAGAAGGAGAGGGAGGAGTGGCAGTTTGGTAATTTTTGTAAACTTTATATTTTTGTTAAATAAATATGTATATATGTATATATATATAATCACACTATATATTATAATAATATAAACTCCCACACACATTAAATATACTCCACACACAAATAATTTAATATATTAATAATTTTATACACTTAAAAATAATTAAATAATATTAAAACTAAATAATAAATAACAAAAAATTAAGGTAATTAATTTAAACATATACACATATATACACTTTATTTTAGCACTTTAAAAATATATATGAGTTCATGCAAATTCATGAATTTGTTTAAAATATTTAATATTAAATTATTTACGTATTAATTTCCTCGAAAATAGAATTCTCGGGAAAATTTTACGTAAAACACTTAAAATAACATAAAATAATTAAAATGAATTTCAATTAAATAACAAACTCATAAAATATCATAAATATATACAAAAATTATTAACATTGCATATCCCGATGCAATATAAAACTATTTAAAAACTTAGGGTATTACAAGATATTCTATGAGCTCCACTGCTTGAGGCTGAAGTATGTGAGAAGGATCAGGAATATACTTCCTCAACATAGACACATGGAACACTGGGTGGATTTGAGATAACTTAGGTGGCAATAGTAGTCTATAAGCCACTTCCCTAACTCATGGCCATATCTCGAAAGGTCTAATGTATGTCGGAGCTAACTTACCCTTCTTACCAAACCTCATAACTCCCTTCATTGGAGATACCTTTAAAAACACCATATCTCCAACTAGAAAGGAAACATCCTTCCTTTTGGGATCAACATAACTCTTCTGCCTGCTGAATGTTGTCCTCAACCTCTGTTGAATGATAGGAACTTTTTCAAAAGTAATATGCACCAACTCTGGACCTATCATCTGTCTCTCACCAATTTCCCAACATATAGGTGGTCTGCACTTCCTACGATATAAAGCTTCCTACGGAGCCATCTCAATTCTTGTATGATAACTATTGTTATATGAGAATTCAATTAGTGGAAAATGATTATCCCATTAACCTCCAAAGTCCATCACGCACATTCGAAGCATGTCCTCTAAAGTCTGAATGGTCCTCTCAGACTGACCATTAGTTTAAGGATGGAATATTGTGCTGAAGTCAAGTCTGGTACCCAATGCCTTATGCAACTCTTGCTAGAAAACTGATGTAAAAGTGGCTCCTTTGTTAGATATTATGCTCGCTGGAACTCCATGAAGACAAACAATTCTACTAACATACAACTGTGCCAACCTATCAGTGGAGTATGTCTTCTTAATTGGCAGACAGTGAGCTAACTTAATTAACCTATCAATGATCACCCAAATAGCATTAAACCCACATGTCGTCTAAGGCTAACCAGTCACAAAATCCATAGCAATCATATCATACTTCCACTTTAGGATAGGCAAGGGCTGTAACGATCTTGAGGGCCTCTGATGCTCTAATTTCATCAACTGACATGTGGGACACTTGGATGCAAATTCTGAAACATCCTTCTTCATTCCATTCCACCAGTATGTATCCTTCAAATTATGATACATCTTGGTAGAAACTGGATGAATACTGTAAGCAGAAAAATGTGCCTCTTCTAAGATCTCTTTCCTCAGATCATCAACATCTGGCATACACAATTGAGTACCCAAGCGTAGAACTCCCTCACTGTCAATCACAAACTCTTTAGATTGACCTTGTTGCATATCAAACATAATTCTCTGTAATTATGGGTCCCTTCTTTGAGCTGCCTTAACCCTATCCAAGTACATAGATCGTACTCTGAATTGAGCTAAAAGGCACTTCTTAGTCACTTTCCACTATAAACCTTGATCAATTAGCTCATGCAACTCCTGAATAATCAATCTCCTCTCAGTACTAATATGGGCAAGACTACCTGCTAATTTTCTACTCAACGCATCAGCTACTACATTCGCCTTGCCTAAATGGTAAAGAATCAAACAATCGTAGTCTTTCAGAAGTTCCATCCATCTTCTTTGCCTTAAGTTCAAACCCCTCTGCTCGAAGATATACCTTAAGCTTTTATGGTCAGTGTAGATCTCATAAGTGACACCGTATAGATAATGCCTCCAGATCTTCAGTGCAAATACAACTACTGCCATCTCTAGATCATGAGTGGGATAATTTTGCTGGTGCTTCATCAACTGCCTTGAAGCATAAGCAACCTACTATTATGCATTAGCACACATCCCAAACCTACATGGGAAGCGTTACAATACACCGTGTATCCATCATCACCAGAAGGTAATGTCAGTACTAGAGTTGAAGTCAATAAATCGTTAAGCAACTGGAAATGCTCCTCACATCTATTAGTCCACATAAATCTAACATTCTTCTGGGTTAGTCTAGTCAAAGGCATAAAAATCTTAGAGAAATCCTTCACAAATCTCCTATAATAGCCTGCTAAACCTAGAAAACTTCTCACTTCAGTAACCGTTGTAGGTCTTGGCCATTCAGTAATCGCCTCTATCTTCTTGGGATCCACCTGAATGCCATCTTTAGACACCACATGGCCTAAGAATGTCACTTGGTCTAACCAAAACTCACATTTTGAAAACTTAGCATACAACTGGTGCTCTCTCAAAGTCTGTAGCACCAATCTTAGATGCATCGCATGCTTCACTTTATTCTTTGAATAGACTAGAAAATCATCAATAAACACAATCATAAATTGGTCTAAGTATGGCCTAAACACCCTGTTCATCAAGTCCATAAAGGCAGTTGGGGCATTAGTCAACCCAAAGGACATCACTTTGAACTCATAGTGGCCATATCTAGTCCGAAATGCTGACTTGGGTACATCCTCACTTCTAATCCTCAACTAATGATACCTAAATCTCAAGTCAATCTTAGAGAAATGTCGAGCTCCTTGTAACTGATCGAATAAATCATCAATCCTAGGGAATGGATACTTATTCTTGATGGTAACCTTATTTAGCTATATTTAGTCAATACAAAGTCGAAGACTGCCACCCTTCTTCTTTACAAGGAGAACTGAAGCACCCCAAGGAGATGTACTAGGCAGGATGAACTCCTTATCTAATAATTCATGCAATTGCTCTTCTAAATCCTTCAACTCTGCAGGTGCCATCCTATAAAGTGGCATAGAGATGACATGTACTTGGTACAACATCAATACAAAATTCTATCTCTCTATCCAGCGGCAATCCAGGTAACTCCTCTGGAAAAACATCTGCAAATTCACGTACTACTGGTACCCTCTCCACTGATCCCATTTCTACTTGAACATCTCTAACTACAGCTAGATAGCCCTGACATCCTCTACTAACCATCTTTCTAGCTGTAATGGTAGAAATAAGAATGCGAGACATGGAACTGTCAATACCTCTGAATCTGATTATGATTATTATTATTATTATTATTATTATTATTATTATTAGTATTATTATTAGTATTATTATTATTATTGTTATTGTTATTGTTATTATTATTATTATTATTATTATTATTATTATTATTATTATTATTATTATTATTATTATTATTATTATTATTATTATTATTATATAAGTGATAGAGGTCCCATTTTCAGTCCATTTTTTTCCCTTCTCCTTGTTGTCCCACGTGCCCTCTTCCTCTCCCATTTTCTATCCAAATTCTTCCCTTGCTGCCTTCTTTTCTTTCTGCTAGTAGGTATCTCCTTGCTCTTCCTTCTTCCTCGCGCCAAATAGCAGTAGCCTCTTGCGCCAGCAGCTACAGTAATATGTAGAGAAGCAGCGCCAAACATCAATAGCAGAAGCAGAAGCAGCAACAGGTCCAACAGCGTAAAGTAGCAGCAGATCAGCAACCCTAGAGTAACCCTTCCTTACATCTGATTTTCAGTTGTAGGTGAGTTTTAGCTTAGTTAGTTTTAGGTTATTGTAGTTGATTTCTGGTTGATCTTAGTGGTTAGGTGGTTGATCTTAGTGGTTAGGCAGTTGATTTTAGTTAGTTGTCAGGTTGATTTTTAGTTGTTTAGGGTTGTTGTTAGTTGATTTAGTTGATTTTATGTTGATTTAATTTTTTTGTTGATTTTTTATTATATTTACTAATTACCTAGAATTTTATTTTAATTATGTGGTTAATTTTTGGGTTGATCTATACATTTATTAGTTGATCTAAATTATTTGGGGTTAATTTTGGTTAAGAATATATAAATTAGATTAATTAAATTGATTTTATAGAATTTTTGTATATTTATTTGGGTATTTTAAGTTTTATGTCTATTTTGTTAATGTGGTTAATTAATTATTTTTGGTTGAATATTTGAGTAAATTAGTGTTAGTATATTATGTTAGTAGTTTTAGTAGTGATAAAATAGTTTTTGATAACTTATTTAATTTTTTTAAGAAATTATTATTATTATGCGAATTTTGAAATAATAGGTAAATGGTATGTTTTTGTTGATATTATAATTAAATGCTATGTTTTAGTTAACTTTGAAATAAAATGTGGTATTAAAATAATTTTTATAAATTATTTATTATTTTTAGTTAATTAATACTAACTATTTTTGAAAATTTATTCAAAATTTAATTATTTATTGTTTTGTGGTTTAAATGAGTTTTTAATTAATATTATATTATATTTAAACTATTTGGGCAATTATAGTTTGAATTTGACTATATTATGTTGAATATTTGGAAAGTTGGATTTTTATTAATATTATTATTATTTGAAATTTTATTAAATTATGGTGTAAAATAATTTTATGTAGTTTTTTAAAAATTTAATAAATTATATTATGATTTACTATTAATTTTTATAGTTTTTGGTGACTTAGTATATTAATATCTTAGTATTTGCTTATTTGTATTTTTGTGAACCTCGGTTCGGAATTGTGTAGTTCGGGGTCCCAACCCGAGGTGTTGTGCCACTGTGAAGTTTTGTAGTATGTTTACTTACAGGATTGACTGTCACAACCCAAAACAGGGGCCATGACCGGCGCTAGGGAACGGGAATTCTTTCGAATCCGGAACCCGTAGCAAGCCTAAAAAATAAAATAAATCATGCCATAATAACAGTAACAATATAATATGCAGCGGAAAATAAAAATCATAATTTCATAATATCATCCATATCAACTGGATTTAATTCAAAACTCATCTCATCACATATATATATAATCTTTAATACAAATCCAGTTTCAATGTAGTACATCTCTTTAAAATAAGGTACATGAAATCCAATACTTTAATTCACAACTACTGCAGTGTCTAGATAAAATAAATAAGACTCAAGTAAACAGTTTACATAAAGAAGCCGGGGCGGAAGAAATCCGGCGTATCGACCTGCTACTGAGGTCTGAGGAAGTTGACTCTCCTGAAAAATAGTCAACGGAGGGGAGTCAGACCTCAATGAGTGAATTACTATAATATATATACATACACACTAAGTGATAATGCATACAGTCAACAGTATATATATTAATATGTATATATACAGGCAAATTCATACAGATGCAGAAAAATCATTTTTATATATTTTATTGAAAAATCCCAATTTATGAAGGATCACATAGAACCCTAGAATATCGCAACCTTAGAATAATAGTGTTAAACAACACTCTGGCCATACAGGCTCACTTATTCCAAATATATCCACTTAATCCATATGGACAGTAGAATGGCCCCGAGACACTAAGTCAACCGAGCTCCAGCAGTCTGACTGCCAGTGTGATTGGCCCCGAGACACTTGGTCAACCGAGCTCCAGCAATCACACCCAAACCACATCTCACACATATCAATAATCATAATCAAATCAATATCCATAAATAAGTTAGTATTATAGCCTAAAGCTATAAGCGTACCGGTACGTACTCGGTCCTAGTGCTGCCCACTAGGTAGCACGTTCTATTGATATCCTTCATTAATAAATAATATAAAACATTCATTCACAATAAATGATGCATGAATTTAAATGAAATAACAATATAATCCATATATATACCGGAAATATACCAAAAGTAAACCAGGTATATTTTGAGTATATATATCAAATACATTCAATCAAATTATAAATTAAGCTGGAAATATATTTAAAAACATTTTAAATATATTTTATTCACAAAACATGCATATAATTTATTATATACCAAAAATAAACCAAAAATATACTTAATGTAAACTTAAGAAATAATCAAATTATTTATGCATCTTTAATCAACATAAAACATGCATTTCTAAATCATGCATCCTAAGTATATATATATATAGTATAGTAACTCACCTAATGCGCTCCACGAGACAGGTCCGACGGGCCTGGTCCACTAGCCCTCGGTCTCGACGCAACTAAACAAGAAATAAATAACCGATATCAGAATAACCCTAATAGAAATCTTAGAATTCAATCTAGAGTATTAAACACAGAATCGAAATTTAGGGTTCGACTGGATATCACGTTTTACGAGAATTCTACCAAAAATCGGGCAGAACCTCCCCTGTAAAACGGACATCTCTCTACTCAAAAGAGTAGAGCCAACCCTGCAAAGAAACACACTTCGAGAAATAGGCTCAACACAATCAAAATCCCACGGTCGGACTCCAAACTACAATCCACCGACCGGGGTCCACAAACACAGAATAATTTCGAATATACCAAAAATATCCTTAAATCACAGAAATACATTTTATAGGTAAAAATTACATAATTGACCTTGAAACACTGTAAAAACCGATAAAACTCATTTTATTAGAAAAACCGTATATTATATTTATAATTGAAAATAATTCACGAAAAATAGTTTTAATTAGTTAAAAATACCAAATATTTTGTAGAAATCATTTTTATACCTTAAATAATTATTAAAACCAATTAAATTACATTTTCAGACAATTTAGGGTAAAATTACCAAAATACCCCTATATATATAAATATACCTAAATTACTTCAAAAATTCACCAAAAATCATACAATTATCCAAAATTAATTTTCTCAACATATTTATCAATAATATTAATAATTAAACTCAATTAACCAATTAAATTCAAATAAAAACACATTTAACCTAATTTTTCCAAAATTCCATAAACTTCAATAATTCAAAATAAATACTTAGAAATTCATAAAAATTCCAAATAAATTCCTATAATTCATTTCAACACCTAATTTAACCATAAACTCAAATTTCATAATTTAAATAATTAATTTCCGAAAATTAGAAAATAATATTAAAATATTCAAAAATACCCAAAAATCCAAACAATCTCCAAAAATTCTACAAAAATTCATACATGTAGATTAAGCTACTAGGAACAACATTTGTGAAGGAAGTTTCCATGAATCAATCAATTCGAAGCTCAAAAAAATCAAAAACCCTAATAGGCCGAAATTGACAAAATCGAAACCTAAGCAATTCTAGACCATTTTAGCTCAAACCAAAGCTAGAATCACACTCACCGGAGCTCAAGGAGAAGAAAGAGACTGGCGGTGTCGAAAATGGTGGCCGGAATCGACGTGATCGACGGTGGATCGATTTTTGGCTTCTCCGGCCAAAATCGATCTCCCGACGCCGGAAACGGTTTCCTCAGGCGGCGAAATTGGTCGGGGAAGACGGTGGCACACCGGACGGCACACCCACGGTGAAGGAACGGCACGGCAGCGACCGGAAATGGAGAAGGGAGAATCGGGAGGAAGAAGAAGAAGTCGGGGGCAAAATGGTAATTTTCCAAACTTTTTGATTTTTGACAAATATATGTATATATATATAATTTATACTATATATTAAAATAATATTAAATTACACACATCAAATATACACCACACACATAAAAATATTAATATTTTAATAATTTATACTAAATAAAATTAATTAAATAACAATTAAATAAATAAATACTTAATAAAATATTAGGGAAATAATAAACCCTAATTAAATAAATATACACACACCGGCTTTATTTAATAGTTTAAAAATATGTATGAGTTCATGCAAGTCCGTAAATACATTTAAAATAATTAATAATACATTGTTTACGTGAAAATTTCCCCGAAAATGCAAGTCTCGGGAAAATTTTACGTAAAACACTGAAAATAATAGACAATAATTAAAATAGGTTTAAAATACATAACAACTCATAAAAATATCGTAAAATATATACAAAAATTATTGACACTGTATATCCCGGTACAGTGTAAAAATATTTTAAAAACACGGGATATTACATTGACTCTGCTTCAATGGAGGGATGTCCGTTTTACAAAGAAAATTCTATCTAATTTTCAGTAGATTTCTCGTAAAACGTGACACCGTGTCAATCCTAAACTTGTTATTTTGAGTTTGAGTCTTCCTTAGAAACTCTAAAAGTTAGGTTTCTATTTTCTGATTGTCGTTTTCCTTTTCTGTCTTTTAGCTGCCCCTCCAGTCATGTCAACCAGTCGAGGTTGGACACGACATGCCAGAGGAGTGCCTTTATCCTATAAGTTAATATTTGATTTGAGTGTTGGGTCTTTTAATTTAAATTATATTAAATTCTTATAAATTTAATTTTATAAGATCCTAGTCGGCATTTTTCTATATGATATTGCATGATTTAATTTACAATTGATTTATTTTATTGTTATTGATTGTAATTTTTCCTATTTTATTTATTTGTAATTATTTTAAATAAACCACGGTAGAATGGGCTACCTGATGGGTTTCATCAGGACCGTGTACGTATCGGTAAAATATGTGATTATTTAATTATATTATTGGGGCCGATGGTCTGGTGATGCTTTGCTCTCGGACACCGCCAATAGTATAATATTTATTTATTCAATAAATACTAGGGCCGATGGTCTGGTGATGCTTTGCTCTTAGACACCGCCAATATAGTTGGATTATATTTATTAAATCATTAGGGCTGATGGTTTGGTGATGCTTTGCTCTCGGACACCGCCAGTGATATTGGATTAAGTGATATATGTAATACCCTATATTTTAATTTAAATAAAATAATTTTTGAATTTGTAGTACTCATAAATAAGTTTAAATTATATTATATAATTGTTAAATTATCTAGCTATTTTATTGAGATAGATTTATGTTATTAATATTTTAGGGAATTATATTTTCTATAATGATATTAAATATTAGATAGCTATTTTATAAGTACGATTATTTTATATTCCCCTTGCCATTTTCAAGCTTATAATATGTAATATATATATATACTATATATTATATATGAAAGTATACAAACTCACACCTAAAAACACCTAACCTCGCAGCCCCTCCTTCTTGTCCATCACTATCTCCATCACACTCCCTCTCCTTTTGGCATGCCTTGACCGCCTAAGCTTCCATCTCCACCGTAGCAAGCTGCTAGCCACTATTTCTTCACCTTTTTCTTCAATTTTTGGTGTCTCTCTCTCAGTTTAAGCTCTCCCCACCACTATTGAAGCTAGATCGACGTCATCATTGCTCCCTCAGCTTGCCTTGCCTCCTTAGGCGACGGTTGACACCAGGCCTCGCCACTGCAACCCATTTTCAGTGTCGAAAATCAAAGTAGAAGGTTAGTTGTTCTAGGTTGTTTTTAGGTTGTTTTAAGGCCATTTTCTGGTTGTCTAGGTTGATTTAAGTGCTAAACTTCATCTATTCTAAGTAAAATGGTTAATTATGCTAAGTTAGTTGTTAAAATCTAATTTTGGTATATTATTTTGATTTTACAGAATTTTATTTCATTTTTTTGTTTTATTTTATTTGATTTTATTTGAGTTTAATTAGTAATTAGAGTAATTATTGTTAATTATTTTTAGTATATTGATTTTATCTAAGATTATAGAAAATTTTTGTGTTAATTGTGAATTTTGGATATTTAATTAATTTCCGAAAATTAATTGTTAAAAAATTATGAAATTGTAATAAGTGGTATTATTATTAAATGTTATTAAATTTAGAACTTAATTTATAGTTTTTGTGATTTTTATACTATTTTTATAATTATTATAAGTTTATGTCAAATGTGGATAATTAGGTTAAATTTATATTTTGGAAGAAATTATTACTTAATTATATGATTTTATTTATAGTAAGAAATTTGATTTTGAGAAAGTAATTTTTAGGCATTTGTATAATTTTTAGGGAATTTTTGAGTAATAATAGTATATTTTGTAAATTTATGTATTATAGGGGTAAAAATATAATTTTGTGCTAATTATAGCTAGATAATAGATTGTGGTTGGTTTTAATAATATTTAAGTAATTAAAAGGATTTTTACAAATTGTTTACTATTTTTGACTAATTAACACTAATTTTTAAAAATTATTTTCAAATAATATATTAGGTATTATATTTGGGTATTATGTGAAATTTGGATATTTTGGTATTAAATTATGAATTTGATAGTAAATATATTTATTTATTGTAGAGATTTATTAATATGAGTAACTAATTTTAGGTTATATTTATATGCTGATAACGAAATGTAAGTTTGGTCATTTAATTGTTGAATAATTGATATTTTATATTAGTATATATTTTGGTATACATGTTTGTGAAATTTTGTTTTTAAGCTCTAATAAGAAATTATTTTCTAAGTTACGGATATTTATATGTAATATATATATATATATATATATATATATATATATATATATATATATATATATATATATATATATATATATATATATATATTGGGAATTAAATGATTCAATTATTAAATCAAGTTTATTATAAAGAAAATTTAAGTATTTAATTTGATTTAATTTCTATAAAAATTAAGTTGCCTATTTTCACATTCTTTTAAAATAAATTTTGTGATGGTTGAGTTTGTGATCTCAGACGGGGCTAAGTGTAGTTCTGGGAGCCCGACTCGAGTGTGAATATCTGTGAATACTAGAAGTACGTTTTTCTATGCAGTAATGGCTCTACCTATGGTAGAGAGAGGTCCATTTTACAGAGGAGACTCTGCCAAAATTTTGATAGATTTTCTTGTAAAACGTGACATCTTTCGCAAATTTCTAGCGTTAATTAAGGTTTTTCCCTATCTATCGAGTCTTATTTGGTCTTCCTTACGTTAGTCTAGAATTTCTCTATTTCTATCGATTTTCAATTTTAATTTCATAGACGTGTTTTTAAGATAGGTTTGTTATTTTTTCTAGAGAATACCGGAGTGGAGCTTTTGGATCAAGGCAGACGTGCAGTCGTCAGCCTTCTTATTCGTCCTGTAAGTTAATAAATTGATATGTGCGTGTGTTTTATTTAAAGATGCATGCGCTCATATTTTTAGTATTTATTATATGATTCATTTAATTTAAATGTTGTTATTTAAGATTTAAGTGCATTTTATTTATTTAAAATTAGTTTTGAGAAATTTTGGTAGAACGGGCTACCTGGTGGGTTTCACCATGACCGTATGCACATGGTAGAGATTGAGAGATGGATCCGATGTATGTATAACTTGTGGATATAAATTGGGATGGGTGCCTCGGTGGAAGCCTTTGCTCTCGGGGACCGCCAGTGATTGGAAAGTTAATAATGGACTGGGATGGGTGCCTCGGTGGATGCTTTAGCTCTCGGGGATTACCAGTGCCATGTATTTGGATTAAGTGGATGACTGCGGCTTGATGCCTTTGCTCTCAGGGACTATCAATCTATAAGGATTAAGTGGGCCCAATTGGCCATTTAGAAATTTGGGTTTAGGGTTCTACCAAGATTTTTCAAAAGCTATATATATATACGTTATAAATTATTTTCACTGTAACTATATGGTTTTCAAAAAGGTTTTCAAACCGTACAGCTCTTTTTATTAACTTGCTCAGTGATGTCTGATTCCCCTCAATCTAATTTTTTTTCAGGAGCTTGGGAGTTTGACCTCATACTGCCTTTACGCCGGATTTCTTCATCACCGGCTATATTATGTAGGTTATTGTGAGCTGTATAGTAGTAGTAACTCTAGAATACTGTAGTAGTATTTGTATTATGAGATTGTATAACTTAAGTATACTTATGTATTGTGCTTTAATGAACCACACTTATGTATAATGTTTTAAGATTGATTTATGATATTTGATGATGAAGAATATTTTACATTGCGCACGATTATGTTTATTTTAGAAAAATCAATTTGATAATGTGTTCTTGCTTGAAATAATAGATTGAATAAAAAAAATCATATCATTGAAACTGAAGACTATAAATGAAACTAAATTGATTATAGAAAACCTAAAATAATGTAAAGAGCAGAAGAAGAAGAAGAACTGAAGATTTGATAAGATCTCTTTTAAGAGAAGCAATGTAACTTCTGAAGTCGATGATCGTTTTTTTTCTGCAAAAGAGATGCATTTTTCTTTTTTTCTTTTTTAAAAAAAAGCCCATAGATTTTTCAGTTACGAACCTTAGCTCAGCTAATAAATCATGCCAAGAATTTTATTTTATTTTACAAATTATAAATAGAATTTAGAGTCATTTACAAAAATAACTTATTTTTAAATATTGGTAATAAAAATATCCTAAATTTTCATTTTTTACAAATCTACCTTATCATAATTATAAAAGTGTCTTTTGTATTTTAAAAAATATACTTATATTTTTTTATTTCTCTTTCATTTCTCTACCTTTTTCTTTTATTTTTTATTAATTGTTCAACGGTTTTTATTCCTTTTTTATTTTTCTCTTTTTATTTACTCTTTTTATAAATTTTTATTTTATCATTTTTCTTATATTTTCTCCTTCCATTAATTTTATTTTATTCATTTTTATTTTTATTTTCTCTTTCTTTTTTCCTTTTTCTCTTTTTTATAATTTTTTTCTCATTTTTATTTTTATTTTTCTCTTTATTTTTTATTTCTCTCTTTTTTTAAAAAAAATTCACTTTCGTAATTTTTTTATTAGTAAAGCATTAGCCAATATATTTTTTTTGGAATTTTATTTCATAAATTCCTGAAGTGGGTTATAAGCATATACAAAATGTGGTGGCTAAAATACAATCAACTCATATGGAAAAAAATTTATGTACATAATTGATTATTTCAATTCTTAATATGTAAAAGATGTAACATTCATTATGATTGAACCAACATGATTATTTCTAAAAAGTGATAATAGAACTTTTAGTAAGGAAAATAAAGTCATAATTTAAATTTCTAACAATTCTAAAATAGAATCAATTTTATCAATATATTTCAAGCACGAAAAATATAATTTTAACATTTTTAAGATTTCAAATAGTCTAACATGTTTGTAAAATTCAAAATAATGTCTTATAACTTCAAATTGAAGAACAAATCCCAAAATATATCATAACCTAATTTAATAATGTGTTAGTAAATGAAAGATGAAGATGGGAGTAACTCAGATGGTAGAGCACTTACTTAGCAAAAGAGAGGTACAAGAATCAATACCCCATGTCTCCATTCTTTTATTAGTTAGCATGTATTTAATTTTGTTACTTTTTGATTTACATTTAGTTACTGATCCTGTTTTAAAAGTGCATGGAAAGGTGGATGTACTTTTGGTGCTTCTAGTTCGAATTTAGGAGATGTTGTTGTTTGTGAAAAGGATGTTTATGATTTAGAGTTTGTTCAAAACTATTGGTGGTAGTGATGAGTTAAAGGCTTTCTTTTATTAGGTAGCATGTATTTAATTTTATTGCTTTTTGGTTTACTTTTGGTTTCTGATCTTGTATTAAAAGTGCATGGAAAGGTGGATTTCCTTTTGGTGCTTCTAGTTCTGATTTAAGAGATATTGCTAGTTGTGAAAATGGTGCTTATGATTCAATGTTTGTTGAAACTATAAGTGGTGGTGATGAGTTAAAGGATTTTGTTGGGGTATGTTTTGTTTTATTATTGTTGTATTGTTTTAGTTTCTATTTGGTTTCTGATACTTTGTTTTATGTTTTTTTTTTAAAGGTGATAAGAAATTAGGTGAGGATGTTGATTTTAATTCTAATATTAAAGATAGTTTTGTTAAAGATGGCGTTGATGGTGATGGAGTGTTGAAAGATTCTAATTTGGTGTGTTTTTTTATTATATTAATTTATGTTGGTTTTGTTTTTGGCTTCTGATTCATTTTTTGTATCCTTTTAGTTTATTTTTGGTTTCTGATTCATTTTTTTATACGATTTTGGTTAATTTTTGGTTTCTAATTTTCATTTTTTTTCTTGAAGAATGTATATGAGATTTTGGTTCTATCTTGCAATATTATGTACATAGTACATAATATATAAAAGATGACTTGGTCAAATCCACACATGAATTGATCAAGTTAAATTAAATTGTAACGACCCAAAACAGGGGCCATGACCGACGCTAGGGAACGGGAATTCTTTCGAATACGGAACCCGTAGCAAGCCTAAAAAATAAAATAAAACATGCAATAATAATAATAACATAATTTTCAGGGGAATAAAATCATAAATATCAAAATAATATTTACACAAAATGAAATTAAATCAAATCCTCATCTCATATATATAAATAAACTTTTAGTACAAGTTCCAGTTCAAATTCTTAAAATACATAACTCGCGCAAATATAATATACAAAGCCCATAATTTATTTACAACTACTGCAGTGTCTAGATTATATAAAAAAAACTCAAATGGGCAATTTACATAATGAAGCCGGGGCAGAAGAAATCCAGCGTACAGGCCTGCTACTGAGGTCTGACGAAGATGACTCTCCTGAAAAATAGTCAACGGAGGGGAGTTAGACCTCACTGAGTGAATTACTATAGTATATATACATGTATACTAAATGCCAATGCACACAATCAAAAGTATATATAATATGTATATATACAAGCAAATACACATAGATGCAATAAAATCATTACATATATATATATATATATATATATATATATATATATATATATATATATTTATTTATTTATATTTATTGAAAATCATCGTTTATGAAGGATCAAATAGAACCCTAGAAAATTTCAACCTCAAAACAGTGTTAGACAACACTCTAGCCATATAGGCTCACTTATTCCAAATATATTCATTTATTCCATTTGGACAGTAGACTGGCCCTGAGACACTAAGTCAATTGAGCTCCAGCAGTCTAACTGTCATTGTGATTGGCCCCGAGACACTTGGTCAACCGAGCTCCAGCAATCATACTCCCAAATCCTTTCTCACACATCAAATAATCAAATTCAATCAATATCCTCAAACAAGTTAGTAATATAGCCTAAATACTATCGGCGTACCGGTATGTACTCGGTCCTAGTGCTGCCCACTAGGTAGCACGTTCTATTGATATCCTTCATTAAAATATAAAGCATACATTCATAAAAGTAAATGATGCATGAATTGAATAAAATAACCACATAAACTATATATATACTAGAAATATACCAAAAGTAAACTAGGTATATTTCGAATATATATGCATCAAATAAATCCAATATAATTGTAAAATAAACTAAATATATATATTTAAAAACATTTTAAATATAAATGTTTAATAAAGCATGCGTATAATTTAAAATATACCAAAGATAAACCAAAAATAAACTAAAAGTAAACTTAAGTACTAATTAAATTATTTATGCAAATTTAATCAAAATAAAACATACATTTCTAAATCATGCACCCTAAAGCATATATATATATAATAGTAACTCACACTTAGTGTGCTCCTCGAGATGGGTTCGACAGGCCTAGTCCATTAGGCCTCGGTCTCGACGCAACTAAATAAATGAAAATAACAGGAATCAGAACAAATCTAACAAAAGTTCTAAAGACTCGATCTAGATTACTAGACACAAAATTAAATCGAAATCCGACCGGACATCAAGTTTTACAAGAATTCTACCAAAAATCCGACAGAACCTCCCCTGTAAAATGAACATCTCTCTACTCAAAGAGTAGAGTCGGCCCTGCAAAGAAACACACTTCGAAAATAGACACAGAAACACATTCATAACCCTTCAGTCGGACTCCAAACTATAGTTTACCGACCGAGGTCCATAATTCATAAAACAATATAGAAATATCAAAAATACCCTTATATCGCAGAAATAAATTTAATAAGTAGAAATTACGTAATTAACCCTAAAACACAGTAAAAACCGATAAAAACTCATTTTATTAGAAAAATCGTATATTATATATATAATTTGAAAATAATTTATGAAAAATAGTTTTAATTAGTTAAAAATACTAAATAATTTGCAGAAATCATTTTTATACCTTAAATAACTATTAAACCAATTTAATTATATTTTTAGCCAATTTAGTGTAAAATTACCAAAATACCCCTATATATATAAATATGCCAAAATTAATCCAAAAATTCACCAAAAATAAGATAATTGCTAAAATTTAATTTTCTCAACATATTTATCAATAATATCACTAAATAAACTTAATTAACCAATTAATTTCAATTAAAAACACAATTAACCCTATTTTCTCAAAATTACACAAACTAATTAAATTCAAAATAAATACATAAAAATTCATAAAAACTCCAAATAAATTTCTATAATTCATTTCAACACCTAAAATTATCATAAAACACAATTTCATAATTTAATTAATTAATTTTCGAAAATTAGAAAATAATAATAAAATAATAAAAAATTCACAAAAATCAAAATAAATTTCAAAAATTCTACAAAAATTACCACATGTAGATTGAGCTACAAGAAGCAACTTTTGTAAAGGAATTAAGCTTGAATAATTAAGATTGAAGTTCAAATAAATTGAGAAACAAAAATGGCCAAAATTAACATCAAGCTCAAAACCTTACCAAAACGAATTTTAAGCTAAAAGAAAGCTTGGAATCGTCTTCTATGGAGGCTAGGGAGTTCAATGACACCGGAATCACTGGATTTGGTGGTCGGGAAGTCAGTGAACGGCGAGGAGAGAAGTTTCGGTCATTCCATCCAAAATCAAGCCAAACGGTGCCGGAGAAGAAGGCTAGGGGTGGCAGAGCAAGCTGGAAATGGAGGTGGCATGGTGGGAGGCGCAGTGATGGTGAGTGAACGAAGTTGCAGATGCCGGAGGAGTGAGGGAGACGATCGGGAGGGATGAAGAAACTTCAATGGCAATCTTATAATTTTAATGAACTTTATATTTTGATAAATATTATATGTATATGCATGTATATATGTATCTATACTTTATATTATTTTAATATATAATATTATATGGATAATAAATATTCACCACACGCATATTTAATGTTTTTAATAATTTATACACTAAAGAAAAATAATTAAATAATACTAAAACTAAATAATAAATAATAAAAAAATTAATGTAATTAATTAAACCCTAGTTTAATTTAAATATACACACATATATACACTCCATTTAGTACTTTAAAAATATATATGAGTTCATGCATGTCACGACCCAAAACAGGGGCCATGATCGGCGCTAGGGAACGGGAATTCTTTCGAATCCGGAACCCGTAGCAAGCCTAAAAATAAAATAAATCATGCAATAATAACAATAACCATAATATATATATGCAGCGGAAAATAAAAATCTTAAATATAATAATAACAGTTTCATCACTGGATTTGAATCAAACCTCATCACATATATATATATATATATATATATATATATATATATATATATATATATATATATATATATATATATATATATCTTTTTAATACAATTCCAATTTCAATATAATACATCTCTTTAAATATAATACATGAAATCCAATACTTTAATTTACAATTACTGCAGTGTCTAGATAAAATAAATAAGACTCAAGTAGATAATTTACACAAAGAAGCCGGGGCGGAAGAAATCCGGCGTATTGACCTGCTACTGAGGTCTGAAGATGTTGACTCTCCTGAAAAATTATCAACGGAGGGGAGTCAGACCTCACTGAGTGAATTACTATAATATATATACATACACACTAAATGATAATGCATACAGTCAACAGTATATATATATCTAATATATATACAGGCAATTACACACAGATGCAATAAAAATCATTTATATATTTTATCTGAAAATCATCTTTTATGAAGGATCACATAGAACCCTAGAATATCACAACCTCATAAACAGTGTTAGAAAACACTCTAGCCATACGGGCTCACTTATTCCAAATATATCCACTTAATCCATTTAGACAGTAGACTGGCCCCGAGACACTAAGTCAACCGAGCTCCAGTAGTCTGACTGCCAATGTGATTGGCCCCGAGACACTTGGTCAACCGAGCTCCAACAATCACACCTCCAAACCATATCTCACACATATCAATAATCATATCAAATCAATATCCACAAATAGTTAGTAATATAGCCTAAAGCTATAGGCGTACCGGTACGTACTCGGTCCTAGTGCTGCCCACTAGGTAGCACGTTCGATCGATATCCTTCATTAATAATATAAATCATTCATTCACAATAAATGATGCATGAATTTAAATGAAATAACAATATAAACCATATATATACCGAAAATATACCAAACGTAAACCAGGTATATTTCGAGTATATATATGTCAAATAAATCCAATCAAATCATAAATTAAACTAAAAATATATTTAAAAACATTTTAAATATATTTTATTAATAAAACATGTATATAATTTATTATATACCAAAAATAAACCAAAAATATACTTAATATAAACTTAAGAAATAATCAAATTATTTATGCATATTTAATCAACATAAAACATGTATTTCTAAATCATGCATCCTAAGCATATATATATAGTATAGTAACTCACCTAGTGCGCTCCACGAGACGGGTCCGACGGGCCTGGTCCACTAGCCCTCAGTCTCGATGCAACTAAACAAGCAATAAATAATAGACATCAGAATAAACCTAACAGAAATCCTAGAATTCGATCTAGAGTATAAAACACAGAATCGATATCAGGGTTTGACTGGATATCACGTTTTACGAGAATTCTACCGAAAATCCGACAGAACCTCCCTTGTAAAACGGACATCTCTCTACTCAAAAGAGTAGAGCCGACCCTGCAAAGAAATACACTTTGAAAAATAGTCTCAACACAAATCCATAACCCCTCGGTCGGACTCCAAACTACAGTCTACCGACCGGGGTCCACAATCACAGAACAATTCCAGATATACCAAAAATATCCTTACAACATAGAAATTCATTTTATAAGTAGAGATTACATAATTAGCCTTAAAACACTGTAAAAATCGATAAAAACTCATTTTATTAGAAAAACCGTATATTATATATATAATTGAAAATAATTCACGAAAAATAGTTTTAATTAGTTAAAAATACTAAAATAATTTATAGAAATCATTTTTATACTTTAAATAACTATTAAAACCAATTAAATTACATTTTTTGCCAATTTAGGGTAAAATTACCAAAATACCCCTATATATGTAAATATACTTAAATTACTTCAAAAATTCACCAAAAATTATACAATTATCCAAAATTAATTTTCTCAACATATTTATCAATAATATTAATAATTAAACTCAATTAACCAATTAAATTCAATTAAAAACACATTTAACCTAATTTTTCAAATTTACATAAACTTCAATAATTCAAAATAAATACTTAGAAATTCATAAAAATTCCAAATAAATTCCTATAATTCATTTCAACACTTAATTTAACCATAAGCTCCAATTTCATAATTTAAATAATTAATTTCCGAAAATTAGAAAATAATATTAAAATATTCAAAAATACCCAAAAATCCAAAAAATCTCCAAAAATTCCACAAAAATTCATACATGTAGATTAAGCTACTAGGAACAACATTTGTAAAGCGAGTTTCCATGAATCAATCAATTCGAAGCTCAAAAAAATCAAAAACCCTAATGTGACCGAATTAGAAAAATTGAAACCTAAGCAAATCTAAACCATTTTAGCTCAAACCAAAGCTAGAATCACACTCACCGGAGCTCAAGGAGAAGAAAGATACCAGCGGTGTCGAAAACGGTGACCGGAAATGGGAGAAACGGCAAAGGGACGATTTTCGGCCAAAAGAGGAAAATGGGGCTGCTGGCGCCGGGGAAGGGAGCTGTTGGCGACGGGGGACGGCTGGGAACGGCGGTGGCAAGCCGGGAGGCACACCGACGGTAGGTGATCGGAGTTGCAGACGGTGGGGGGAAGGGTGGGTGGTGGTCGGGCGCGGGAGGGAAAGAAAGAAGAAGAAGAAGAAGAAGAAGAAAAAGAAAAAGAAAGAAAAGAAAAAGAAAAGAAAAAGAAAAGAAAAAAAAGAAAAAAGAAAAAGAAAAAAAGAAAATAATTAAATAATAATAAAATAATAATAAAATAATTTTAATAATTTAATAATAAATAAAATAATTAAATAACAATAAATTAATAAATAAATAATAAAATATTAGGGTAATACATTAAACCCTAATTAAATAAATATACACACACAGACTTTATTTAGTATTTTAAAAATACGTATGAGTTCATGCAAGTCCGAAAATACATTTAAAATAATTAATAATACATTGTTTACGTGAAAATTTCCCCGAAAATGCAAGTCCCGGGAAAATTTTACGTAAAACACTGGAAATAATACATAGTAATTAAAATAGGTTTTAAATACATATTAACTCGTAAAAATATCGCATATATATTCAAAATTTATTAACACTGCATATCCCGGTACAGTGTAAAAATATTTTAAAAACACGGGATATTACAATGCAAATGCAGAAATCTATTGAAAATAACTAATAATAAATAATTTACGTGTCAATTTTTTTGAAAATAGAATTCTCGGAAAAATTTTACGTAAAATACTTTAAAATAATTAAGAATAATTAAAATTAGCTTTAATTAAATAACAAACTCATAAAATATCAATATTATATATAAGAATTATTAACACTGCATATCCCAATGCAGTATAAAAATATTTAAAAAAACACGGGATATTATAGTCTTCCCCCATTACAAGAATTCATCCTCGAATTCCAGAAAGAAAATGATCATAAGATCAAGAAGGGAAGAGATACAGGTAAGAAGTTCGCATCTCAGCTTCAGTCTCCCACGTATGCTCCTCAACTCTGTTGTTACGCCATAGAACCTTGACCATCAGAATCTGCTTTGAACGCAACTATCGGACTTGATAGTCAACGATCGCCACAGGTTCTTCCACAAACGTCAGATCTTCACTCACTTCTACACTGTCGGGCTGCAACACGTGTGAAGGGTCTGAGATATACTTCCTCAGCATCGAGATATGAAATACTAGATGCACCTGTGACATATTCGAAGGCAAAGCCAACCGATATGCAACAGTGCCAACTCTCTCCAGAATCTCAAACGGTCTGATATATCTCGGTGCTAACTTACCCTTCATGCCAAATCTCATAACACCCTTCATCGGAGATACCTTCAGAAAAATAAAATCCCCGACCTGAAATTCCACATCTCTGCACCTAGGATCCGCATAGCTCTTCTGCCTACTAACCACGGTCTCTAATCTGTGCTTAATCATGGTGACTTTCTCTGTAGCATCTTGAACCATCTCAGGTCTAGTCAAAGCTCTCTCACCAATCTCATCCCAACTCAAAAGGGATCTATACTTCCTTCCATACAATGCCTCATACGATGCCATGCCAATACTGCTATGGTAGCTGTTATTATATGCAAACTCTACGAGTGGCAAATGATCATCCCAGCTACCCCCCAAATCCAAGACACATATCCTCAACATATCTTCCAGTGTTTGGATCGTTCTCTCAGACTGACCATCTGTCTGAGGATGAAAAGCAGTACTAAAGTCCAACCTAGTGCCCATCGCTTCCTGCAACTTCTACCAAAAATGAGAGGTAAACACTGAACCTCTATCTGACACAATGGACACAGGTACTCCATGAAGGCATACGATATGCTTCACGTATAGCTTCGCTAATCTAGCTACAGAATATGTGGCTTTCAAAGGCAAGAAATGTGCAGACTTTGTTAACCTATCTATAATCACCCAGATGGAATCGTATCCATCCTTAGAACGAGGTAAACCAACCACAAAATCCATAGCTATCCTTTCCCACTTCCACTCTGGAATAGGAAGAAGCTGAAGCTTCCCAAAAGGCTTCTGATGTTCAGCTTTCACTTGCTGACACGTTAGGCACTTAGCAATATAATTAGTGACATCCTTCTTCAGTCCGTCCCACCAGTATAAGTCTCTAATACTGTGGTACATCTTAGTGACACCTGGATGTACGCTATAGGCTGTAAAATGTGCTTCCTCTAGGATCTCTTCTCTCAAGTTATCCACATCAGGAACACACAATCTACCACTGATCCACAACACACCATCATCATCAAGTGTGAAATCAGTGAACTTCCCTGCTCGAACATTTTCTGCAAGCTCTTCTAGAATAGGATCTCGGCTCTGAGCTACTTTAATCCTATCCCTTAGTATAGATCGCACCTTAAATGAGCTAGCAGTCCACCTGACCTACTGATCTTCATTATCAGACCTTGATCCACTAACAGATACAACTCCTGGATTAACGGTCTCCTCTCAACACTGATGTGAGCAAGACTACCTGAGGACTTTCTACTCAAGGCATCTGCTACTACATTAGCCTCGCCCGGATGATATAATATCTCGCAATCATAATCCTTTAATAATTCCAACCATCTCCTCTGCCTTAGATTCAGATCTCTCTACTGGAAAATGTACTTAAGGCTCTTGTGATAAGTAAATATCTCACAAGTCACCCTATATAGATAATGTCTCCAAATCTTCAGAGCAAAGATCACTGCAGCCATCTCTAGGTCGTGTGTAGGATAGTTCTGCTCATGCTTCTTCAACTGCCTCAAAGCATAGGCTATCACCCTACCATTCCGCATCAACACACAACCAAGGCCAACTCTAGAGGCATCACAATAAACTGTGAACTTGTCCACACTATTAGGCAAAGCTAGCACTGGGGCTATGGTCAATTTCTCCTTCAACAACTGAAAACTATTCTCACAAGCTTCTGACCACTCAAATCTAACATTCTTCTGAGTCAAGGGAGTCATAGGGGCTGCAATTCTAGAAAAATCTTATACAAACCGCCTATAATACCCGGCTAAACCTAGAAAACTTTGAATCTCAATAACAAAAGTCGGTCTAGGCCAATCAGACACTGCTTCAATCTTCTGTGGATCAACCTGGATACCTTCTTTAGACACCACGTGTCCAAGAAAAGAAACCCTCTCCATCCAGAAGTCACACTTCGAGAACTTAGCATAAAGCTAATGATCTCTCAGTGTCTATAGTACAGTCCTCAAGTGATATACATGCTCCTCCATACTCCTTGAATAAACCAGTATATCATCAATGAAGACTACCACAAACTGATCCACATATGGTCTGAATACCCTATTCATTAGGTCCATAAAAGCTGCTGGTGCATTAGTCAAGCCAAAAGACATCACCAGAAACTCATAATGGCCATATCGAGTGCAGAATGCCGTTTAGGAATATCAGCTTCACTAATCCGCAACTAATGATAACCCAACCTCATATCAATCTTGGAAAAGAACTGTGCACCCTGTAGTTGATCAAACAAGTCATCTATCCTTGGGAGAGGATACTTGTTCTTCACTGTCACCTTATTCAGCTCTCTGTAGTCAATGCACAGTCTCAGGATACCATCCTTCTTCTTCACAAACAGGACTGGTGCACCCCAAGGAGAAACACTGGGTCTAATGAAACCTTTATCCAACAACTCTTGCAACTGCTCCTTCAACTCTATCAACTTTGCAAGAGCCATTCTATAGGGTGGCATAAATATAGGAGTAGTACTTGGAACCACATCTATATAGAACTCAATCTCTCTGTGAGGTGGTAAACCTGGTAACTCCTCGGGAAAAACATCAGGAAACTCACAGGCAACAGGAATATCTGTGAGTGACAACTTCTCCATTGAAGTATCCCTGACTAATGCCAAATATCCCTGACATCCTTTCCTCAATAACTTCCTAGCCGTAATAGCAGAAATAAGATTATGAGGTGCGAAACTCCTATCACCCACAAACTTAAAATCTTCTTCATCAGGAATTCTGAACGTCACCTCTTTATTCCTACAATCTACCACGGCATAGTGCTGAGATAACCAGTCCATTCCCAGAATAACATCAAACTCCATCACATCCAATAGGATCAAATCAACGGGTAATTCTCTACCTCCCACGAGAACTGGACAACCAAAAAGAATAATATCGATGTCCAAAGAATCGCTCAGAGGAGTGGAAATGGACAAAGGAAAAGCCATCCTCGAAGCTTGCCAACAAGAATTGGAAATAAAAATAGGAGAAATAAACGAATGCATGGCACCCGGATCAAACAAAACCCATGCATCTAGGTAACAGATAGAAATAATACCTGCCACGACTGCATTGGATGCCTGAGCATCCTGCTAAGTAAGGTGGAAGACTCTGGCCTGTCCTCGACCTCCCTGTTGACTGGTAGAAGCCTGGCCAACACCTCTGGCACCTCCTCTAGTACCTCTACCATGACCCCGCTGTGGAACAAGCTGAGTGGAACTCTGATGGTAGGCTGGAGGTAACTGAAATGGCATGGGTGCAGCACTAGCAATCAATTGCTATGGAAATTATGGAATCTGCGGCTGCTGATACTCGGAGTAAGGACATAATCTGGCATAATGTCCTGTCTATCCACATCTGAAGCATGTCAACGGTGTCAGGTAGCACGGTCCTTGATGGACTCTACCGCAGGTCTGGCATATACTAGCAGCTGATCCAGAACTACGACCACTGTTACTGCTCGAAGCACCTGACCCAAATTTGAATGACCTACGCTGACCTCTACGGCCATGTCTACTACTCCGATGCACTCACTGCTACTGCCTCTGACTTTGCTGAGTCGGACCTCGCTGCTGACTACTCGAACCAACGTGAAAACTCGAATATGGAGTAGTCTACAATCCACTCGACTGAACTCCCAGTTGGTAATAATTAGCCTCGGCTCAATCTCCTTGGCCAACTTAATCACAGACTCCAAAGTAAGGCTTGTTGTAGGCATACCAGCAAATGCAGAACCCAATCCGGTGACATAGGTAGTGACTGCGAAATACTGGTCTCGCATCAGATCCTCTGCATATCTACCCAGCTGGAGAAACTCTTGGGTGTACTCCTCAACTGATCGCTCACCATGAGAAATGCTGGTCAATCAGAGACGATAGCTCATACGGAGAGGCTCTGGACAGAATCTCCTCATAAATAGCTCTCGAAACTGAGCCCAGGTCATCGTCATCATATAGGGCTGAATCATCTGAATAAACCAGTCTAGGGTTGGTCCCTCGACAGACAGCTCGATAATCATAATCCGCTAGTACTTGGTGTGAGCAGTCCGAGTCCTAGTCTCGATCGCGTGCAAAAAATCTAATGGATCGGAAGTCCCATCAAATGCAATCCTGCTAACTCTGGCATAGAACAGAGCTGCCTTAGGGTCAGACATACCCTGCTGATAGGCAGGCAGAACAACAGGAGGTATAGGAACATCAAATTCAGGCTCAACAGGCTCCTCGTCCTATAACTCTCTCTGCCTATGGTGACCTACCGCTCCTCGAGGTCTACCTCTGCCATGACCTTTATGTCTAACTGGCTGCTCAGGAGGTAAAACCTCATCCTGAAAAGACTCATCATCCTCGGCCTCAATGACCGGTGGAGCGACACGCGCTTGCCTCCTCATTTTGAAAAGACAACAGAATGATTCAGACAAAACAGACAACGAAGGAATAACACAGAAAACTAAAGCAAGGAATACTTATCAAGACATACTCAAACCTAATTCACTGCAGTAGTTTCAAAAGAAAACATAACTTGAAAACTAGGGCCACGACTCACACAACTAAGCCCTGACACAGAACTCCGCTCTGATACCAACTTTGTCACGACCCAAAACAGGGGCCATGACTGGCGCTAGGGAATGGGAATTCTTTTGAATCCGAAACCCGTAGCAAGCTTAAAAAATAAAATAAAACATGCAATAATAAAAATAACATAATTTGTAGCGGAATAAAATCATAAATATCAAAATAATATTTACACAAAATGAAATTAAATCAAATCCTCATCTCATATATATAAATAAACTTTTAGTACAAGTTCCAGTTCAAATTCTTAAAATACATAACTCGCGCAAATATAATACACAAAGCCCACAATTTATTTACAACTACTGCAGTGTCTAGATTATATAAAAAAAACTCAAATGAGCAGTTTACATAGTGAAGCCGGGGCAGAAGAAATCCAGCGTACAGGCCTACTACTGAGGTCTGATGAAGATGATTCTCCTGAAAAATAGTTAATGGAGGGGAGTCAGACCTCACTGAGTGAATTACTATAGTATATATACATGCATACTAAATGCCAATGCACACAATCAAAAGTATATATAATATGTATATATACAAGCAAATACACATAGATGTAATACAACCATTATATATATATATATATATATATATTATTGAAAATCATCATTTATGAAGGATCAAATAGAACCTTAGAAAATTGCAACCTTAAAACAATGTTAGACAACACTCTAGCCATACAGGCTCACTTATTCCAAATATATTCACTTGTTCCATTTGGACAGTAGACTGGCCCCGAGACACTAAGTCAACCGAGCTCCAGCAGTTTGATTGTCAGTGTGATTGGCCTCGAGACACTTGGTCAATCGAGCTCCAGCAATCACACTCCCAAATCCTTTCTCACACATCAAATAATCAAATTCAATCAATATCCTCAAACAAGTTAGTAATATAGCCTAAATACTATCAACGTACCGATATGTACTCGG
Source organism: Mallotus nudiflorus (assembly GCA_947683625.1). NCBI lineage: Eukaryota > Viridiplantae > Streptophyta > Magnoliopsida > Malpighiales > Euphorbiaceae > Mallotus > Mallotus nudiflorus. The sequence goes on from CANTUR010001276.1 coordinate 454,071, forward strand.
TGCTAGTGCTGCCCACTAGATAGCACGTTCTATTGATATCCTTCATTAAAATATAAAGCATACATTCATAAAAGTAAATGATGCATGAATTGAATAAAATAACAACATAAACTATATATATACTAGAAATATACCAAAAGTAAACCAGGTATATTTCGAATATATATGCATCAAATAAATCCAATATAATTGTAAAATAAACTAAATATATATATTTAAAAACATTTTAAATATAAATGTTTAATAAAGCATGCGTATAATTTAAAATATACCAAAGATAAACGAAAAATAAACTAAAAATAAACTTAAGTACTGATTAAATTATTTATGCATATTTAATCAAAATAAAACATACATTTCTAAATCATGCACCCTAAAGCATATATATATAAAATAGTAACTCACACTTAGTGCGCTCCTCGAGATGGGTTCGACGGGCCTGGTCCACTAGGCCTCGGTCTCGGTGCAACTAAATAAATGAAAATGACAGGAATCAGAACAAATCTAACAGGAGTTCTAAAAACTCGATCTAGATTACTAGACACATAATTAAATCAAAATCCGACCGGACATCATGTTTTACGAGAATTCTACCAAAAATCCGGTAGAACCTCCCCTGTAAAATGGACATCTCTCTACTCAAAGAGTAGAGCCGACCCTGCAAAGAAACACACTTCGAAAATAGACACAAAAACACATTCACAACCCCTCGGTCGGACTCCAAACTACAGTTTACCGACCGAGGTCCACAATTCACAAAACAATATAGAAAGACCGAAAATACCCTTATATCACAGAAATACATTTAATAAGTAGAAATTACATAATTAACCCTAAAACACGGTAAAAACCGATAAAAACTCATTTTATTAGAAAAATCATATATTATATATATAATTTGAAAATAATTTATGAAAAATAGTTTTAATTAGTTAAAAATACTAAATAATTTCTAGAAATCATTTTTATACCTTAAATAACTATTAAAACCAATTTAATTACAGTTTTAGCCAATTTAGTATAAAATTACCAAAATACCCCTATATATAAGTATGCCAAAATTAATCCAAAAATAATATAATTGCTAAAAATTAATTTTCTCAATGTATTTATCAATAATATCACTAAATAAACTTAATTAACCAATTAATTTCAATTAAAAACACAATTAACCCTATTTTCTCAAAATTACACAAACTAATTAAATTCAAAATAAACACATAAAAATTCACAAAAATTCAAAATAAATTTCTATAATTCATTTCAACACCTAAATTTATCATAAAACACAATTTCATAATTTAATTAATTAATTTTCAAAAATTAGAAAATAATAAAAAATTCACAAAAATCAAAATAAATTCCAAAAATTCTACAAAAATTACCATTTGTAGATTGAGCTACAAGAAGCAACTTTTGTAAAGTAATTAAGCTTGAATAATTAAGATTGAATTTTAAATAAATTGAGAAACAAAAATGGCTGAAATTAACATCAGGCTCAAAACCTTACCAAAACGAATTTTAAGCTAAAAGAAAACTTGGAATTGTCTTCTATGGAGGCTAGGGAGTTCAACGACACTGGAATCACTGGATTTGGTGGCCGGGAAGTCAGTGAACGGCAAGGAGAGAAGTTTCGGTCATTCCGGCCAAAATCAAGCCAAACGGTGCCGGAGAAGAAGGCTAGGGGCGGCGGAGCAAGCTGGAAATGGAGGTGGCACGGTGGGAGGTGCAGTGACGGTGAGTGAACGGAGTTGCAGATGCTGGAGGAGTGAGGGAGACGATCAAGAGGGATGAAGAAGCTTCAATGGCAATCTTGTAATTTTAATGAACTTTATATTTTGATAAATATTATATGTATATGTATGTATATATATATATCTATACTTTATATTATTTTAATATATAATATTATATGGATAATAAATATTCACCACACACATATTTAATATTTTTAATAATTTATACACTAAAGAAAAATAATTAAATAATACTAAAACTAAATAATAAATAATAAAAAAAATTAGGGTAATTAATTAAACCCTAGTTTAATTTAAATATACACACATATATACACTCCATTTAGTACTTTAAAAATATATATGAGTTCATGCAAATTCGGAAATCTATTTAAAATAACTAATAATAAATAATTTACGTGTCAATTTTCCTAAAAATAGAATTCTCAGGAAAATTTTATGTAAAATACTTTAAAATAATTAAGAATAATTAAAATTAGCTTTAATTAAATAACAAACTCATAAAATATCAATATTATATATAAGAATTATTAACACTGCATATCCCAATGCAGTATAAAAATATTTAAAAAAACACAGGATATTACATAAATATATAACAATCATGAAGATTCATTTTTTGTATCCTTTTGGTTTATTTTTGGTTTTTGATTCTTTTTTTTTTTTTTGTATCCTTTTAGTTAATTTGTGGTTTGTGATTCATTTTTTCTAGTTGTAGTTTTTTTTCTTGTTTTGAAGAATGTATATGAGATTTTCGGTTTTATCTTGCAATATTATGTATTCAGTACATAATATATAAGAGATGATTTGGTCAAATCCACACATTAATTGATCAAGTTATTAAATAGATAACAAATCACAAAGAATCATTTTTTGTATCATTTTGATTTATTTTTGGTTTCTGATTCATTTTTTTGGTATCCTTTTTTTCGTTTCTGATTCATTTTTTTTTATTTAAGTTTCTTTTTAAAGAATGTATATGAGATTTTTGGTTCAATCCTACAATAATAAAAGTAATAATAATAAACTAAAAAAATATACAGCTTTAATATTTACATATACTTTTTGTATATTTATACATAACATGGTAGGTAAGAAAAACTCAAATCTATTTCAAATCTATGTTTATTTTACATACATGAATTTCAATTATTTAACAATTTGTCCTAGTTCTCATTCATATATTTTTTTTAAAATGTAAAATTAGAGTTTGTGACAAACTTGCAAAGATAAATGGAGAGTTTATATCAATTTGTTGTTGAATTTGATTTAGCATACCTCCAGATTCCCTATTCAATACCAGGAAGCATAACCATTTCAAGCACTTTAAATCCTCTATTTATGACTGAGAACTCCTCAGCATCCAAAATGCCTAAGAATCAAAAGCTTAATAATTGTAATCATTACATGAAATTAAGCACGTTTGTACTCCATATAATGCAATAATAACAATACAAGATAGGGATATAGTGAATGTTAAATGTATTTGGACTTGTAAAAAAAACACTATCCTAAGCTAAGCTTTTGCACAAGCTATTGATTCCACTAGCTTTTACTGGTTTTATGGATTTGGAGCACAAAGATATTTGCTCTCTATGCCTAGTTATATCCACTATGTTATTAGATACTTGAAAATTAAGAGTCTCAAATAACTCTTCTAGATCCAAAACTCCTAAGGAGTTAAAGAGAACACATAGATATAATGTCCAAATCTATAGAAAGCTTGAAGAATAAATAGACATAGCACCCATTGAGGAAGCCTTCACCTTAAAAATTAAACTTGGACTATTAAAAAAGGCACTATCCCATGCCAAACTCTTACGCAAATCACAAATAGATTTAGATTGTAAAGAGTCTTCCTCCCTATGCACAAGTACATTAATAGTACAATCAACCTTCCTTATATTATTTGGAGCATTTATGAAATTAAGCAATGTGAAGGTTAGTGGAAGGTATAGTGACAAGTATAACATTTTTTAAGGTAAAGAAAATGAAACTTAAATCATTTGTCACCAATGTAGCAAACAAAACAACATTGAATGCTCTTAAATCAGAGAGAAATCATTTCCAAGAAGGTAGTAGTGAAAATTGCAAAGTTCAAAAGGAATAAAAAATCTATTCATATCACAGTTACTAGTTAATCTTACACAACACTAATGACTACCCAATATCTATATCCTTCTGATTATGACACAAGAACAATCATTGTTGCAATTTGTAAAAGCAAAAGTAAATTTAATCCCTTTTATATAGACAAAAATATTAAGACCAGGCCTTCAAGAACCAAAACTATTTAATATGTAATAAAAGAAATGATATGATCTAACAATTGCCTAATTCAATATAAGCATACATCAATGCATACAACCAGTAGCCTTAATCATTTTTTCCTTAAGTTCTTGTAATGTGACCACACAAAAATAATTCTTTTGACATATATTTTGAAATAAAAAATTAATATCTAATGATAATGGCATACAAATACACAAATAAAAAAGGGAACTCGGTTATTGTCTTTTTGAAGCAAGACTAAGAAGTTCAACAACCAAGAAAATAAGAAAAATCTTCAAAATCCCAAAAACCTAATTCTTGGTTTTTATTGAAATTCAATGAATCAATAGAGAAAATGCAACCAAAGAACTCAAAAAAACGTTCAGAGATCATAACTTTCTTAATTAGAGATACATAAAATTGTTAAAAATAAATAAATTTAATATGTTAGAATGGAATTATTTTATTTACTAAGTTTCTCAAGCCATCTTTTAAGATCTTGTGTTTTGGATGTGTCAATTAAAATTGTTGCATTATGCAGAATCTAAATAATAAAAATCTACGAATGAGGCAATTCTTATATGTGCAAGAGTTGCTCATTTTATGACTGATTTTCAAAAATAGAATTCAATTTCATATTTTTTTTATCATGTAATTGCTCGAGAGAGTTAATGAATTCAATTATTTACTGTTAAAAAAATAGTGTATATAATTATTTTTATTTTAAAGAGTCTGATCCAATTTAAAAAATAAAAAATTTTCAAAATTCCATAAACATATAAGCTCATTTTTTTTCAACTGAATCATATGATCTTAAGCTCATGTTAGTCATATTAAATGTTCAAAATCTATTAATCTATATAATGTTGATCACGAAAGTGACATTATTCATTTACAGTGTTACAACTAGCCTTTGATTTCAGTGATATTTCAATTTTGCCACTGCTAAAACCTAAGCAGCCTCCTCAAGAAAACAAAGCGACGCAATTTTTTTTACTATTTATACCTTTTATGAAGCTTGAAAATGTTGCTATTTTGCCCGTCTGTTTTGGTCATTTTATAGCCATTTTTTTGCTTAGACGATTGCACCCCTCATTTTTCTTTGAAACTCTGATGTTTTAAGTGTTGTTTTGGATATATTGCTATGTCCTTTATATTTTCAAGCCCACCCAATTTACTTGCTATAATGGATTTGATCTGTTTTTATTTTTAACAAGTGATTTTTTTTATTAATTATTGGTTTTTTGTTATTTTTGACTTTAAAATTTGTTAGATTTATTTTTTTAATTTTAAATCTATGTCTATACTAATATATAAATCTAGACTGAATAGTGAAATCCACAATCCATTAATTTTACAATCGCACCACTCTGTCACTCCACACACTTGCATAGGAAATGACGTCATCCATTTAAACTATGAAAAATTGATCAAAATTCCTATCAACTGCTTGGTTTAGGACTATGTGGGCATAGATATGGAGTTGGATAAGAGGATAATATAGTGGATTAAGAATAGTCAGTAGATTAGAGGTGGTAGTGATTAAGTTCTTTACAAGTTTGTTTCATGACGTACAAATCTACATAATTTAAGCTAACGAAATTGTTTATCATTTAAAATCATTCACCCTTTTAGGAAAAAATTCATTTTCAAAACCATGTCATGCCAAAGTTCTTTTTGTGTCTTCCTTCCAGTTCTAGTTGATGACAATGCAAATAACTTATGTTTTGAAATTTCAAAGTGACAATTTATCTTTCCATTTATGGTTCTAAATTCAAATGAAATAATTTTTCAATGGTAATAAAAAATTTCTTTATTTAAATTATAAATACATATTATTCTAAATTTTTATGAAAAAATTATTTTAGTTGCTTTTTGTTTATATAAAAATTTTGGCTGAAATATAATTAAGAGGTAACTTTTGAATAATTTTTAAAATTTTCAATATTTGTATACTAATCCTATGATAATAATTATGAAAGAAAATAAAAAAAATATAAGTATTAAGACATAATTTTAAAGTAATATTGTAAACACCTAATTTCGAGATGATAGAGTGTGGATGCGATAGAGGGTTCCGATGATGAAAATATTATAAATAGGTATTCAATACTTGAAGTTTGAAACCTCAAAAATCTAAATGCATTTCCAAAAAGAGTTTAATTGATTTTCTTAAGGACTTAATTGTAATGCTTTTTCTTTTTTCAAGAAAAATCTAAATTCTTTCAAGGATCTTTTTATAATTAAAAGTTAAAAAAAGTGATTGGAATTCTATAATTCCAATTAAAATTACATAATTCTGATACAGATTTTCGATTAGAATTTTGATCGGAATTAGGCATGTTTCGTCTGCTTATTTTATTTTATTTCAGTAAATAAAATTTGGATTCTTAAATTTATTGGGATTCATGATACAAACGCAATGAAAAAATTAAAAATTTTATCACGTTCCCAAGCCTGGATCCATGTAATTCGACTACTTGATTATATCTAGGGTTTTAAAATCTTACCAAAACGTAGAAGAGGCAAGATTCTCTGGAAGGATGAGATGAGGTCCGAGGGCAGCGCCCCAGGTAACGGTAAACACTTTACCTTAGCTCTTCGGTGAGTTGCCTTTCAAATTTCTGAACATTATTGAATTTTCGTAATCAAAGTACTATAAAATCAATTTGTTCAAAATAGACAAAAACGCTTAATTAAAATAGCCACCTTAAAACCCTTATTTGCGTCAAGGAAGCAACTAACCAATTTTCGTAATCATATTACTGAATCAGCTGTTGCCTAAAAACATCACTTTCTGTAAACATTTTACAGTTTGAGAAATCCGTTCAAAACAAATCAAAAATAATTTTTTTTTTATTTTAAACAGACGCATCCATTAAGAAAACCCTAATTTATGTAATCAAAATTATAGCTTGAAAAAATCTGTATCAAACAGATCCATTCTGCATAATCTGTTTAACATTTAAACAGATTGCCCTTAACACATAATCTGCATAATCATAAAATTTCTGTTTCAAATTTAATTAAAAATAATTTTCCTGATCAAATAGAAAATGTTTTTATAATTAAAATAGGAAACAAATATGTTGCTTCAATTAATCATATTAATCAAAACAGAATACATAACAGATTTAAATCCTTAAGTGATTAGGTTTTTGAAAACAGCATTTCTGTTTCATTAAATCATATTAATAAAACATTATTCTTAATTCGTTTTTCATAAAAACATCATACAAAATTTGTTTTCATGAAACAACATTCTTAATTCATAAAATAAAAGGCTGCTTTTAGTTTAATCACATTAAACCATTACAAACATTAATCAAATTAATGTTTAATTCCGTTTTCAAATAGATTACTAAGAATTGTCACAAAACAAATCAAAACCCCTTTTGATAATTTTGAAACCCTTTTCAAAATGAATCTTAAACCCTAACATATATCACATATACACAGAATCAATTAATCAAATTACAAGTGGCTCTGATACCACTGTTGGGATTCGTGATACAAACGTAGTGGAAAAATTAAAAATTTTATCACGTTCCCAAGCCTAGATCCATGTAATTAGACTACTTGATTATATCTAGGGTTTTAAAATCTTACTAAAATGTAGAAGAGGCAAGATTCTCTGGAAGGATAAGAGGAGGTTTACACCGGTGACACCTTACCTTGAGCTTTTTTTTGGCTTGGTTGTTCGGATCAAGATGTCTCCAAAAGGATGCGTCCTCTATAGGTATCCACACGAACAGCCCTTCATAAAACGAATTTGAGTGTGTGTGCTAGCAACCTCCTTGACTATCTCACAAATCAAGAATAAAAGGAAAAACTCTGTCTTTGTTTTCTAAGAGGAAAGAATACGAATTTGGAGGCAGGAAAAACAAGTGTGTGAAACCCTAGAGAATATAACATATTTATAGACTCCAAATTAGGGTTTCACTTACCAATGACCTTTTGGTAATTTTCCATTTATTATATTCTGATTTTGTTTAAAAAACAAATCAAAAATAATATCTTATTTATTTATTTATTTAAAATAACATTTATCTTAAATAAATAAACAAATAAATAAATAAATAAAACACTTTAATTATTTATTTCCACAGAGTTTATTTTGGGCTTATTAAACCCATATCCGTTTTGGGCTTGTTCTAAGTGTGTGACCCTGTAGGTTCACATAACATTGGCAGTGGGCCTAAATCTCTATTTAGGCCTACAAGTCATAAGTGGCCTCTAGCAAGACATTATGACTACCCAAGTCATGTGAAGTCAATAATCCGACATAACCTAATTACAGTGAATTTTATTGTCCCTTTATCACATGATATCTTAATTGAATATAAGGCATAGAATGTCATCCTTATATAGTTCAATATTATGACTTGATTCCAAGTAGACTGAAAATGATAACTCTTTATCAATTCATTTCAGCATGGCCATGCATTTTCCTTCAGTCTATCTCATTAAGGGGCCTTTAGATATCTTTCTCATATTAATGAGGGATAAATTCCTTCTAAATCACTCACATTCCTCACATAACTAATTTTATATCCAACAACATCCTTTTAATTGTCCGGTTAAAAACAATGTTAGAATGTGTCAAAACATAAAATAGCTATGTAGAAATCCATGATGATTTCAAGGTCAAAGGATCGAAATAAAATTACTGTGATAAGAAATACTTATGACAATAATCTATGTAGCATTCTCATAATGGGTCAATCCAGTACATGATCTCTCATCATGTACCTATGAGTTGACTTAATATCTCATATTTATGAATAGTAAAATATAACCATCAATCAACATCATACTAGCCTTAATACTTTAATATTCATATAATGAATAAATGGCTAGGGATAATTAGAATAGAACTCTTATTTTAATCTAAGGGTTTTACTATCAAGTCACATACTTGATGGCCTTAGTAAGAATTAACCATTCATGTAATTATCATAAAATAAAATGATAATAGAATACCTCTTTATTAACAAAATAAGAAAGTCAATACATAATCACAAATGATTGACCTAGTGCATATCACTAACAAAATTTTGATTGGTCAAATAATATTTCTCTAAATTTTCAAGAAATTAAAGTCCTCTTAAATCAAAACTTTAAGAAAGGAAAGTCACAGTAAGATACATTTTTTAGCTAGAGTTTTTTCCTATAAAATCTCAGCTTAATCTCTCCTAAGGGGGACTTCTTTGAGACTTTTCTTTTTGTCACTAGGCAGTACACAAAAAAAATATTCTCTTTGATTTATTTATTTTTAAAACAAGGAGCAATAGACTTTTGAGAAGATGAATAAAAAGTTTTTGAAGACCTACTAAAAAAAACAATGGTGATTTTTACTAGTCTAAGGGGCAACTCATACTGCATCTATAATCATTATCTTTTTTCCTACCTTCTTTTATTTTTATTTGTTTATTATTTTGATTTTATTAAATTTCAATTTTATTAAATTTTTATTGTTATTTTATTCACTAATCATTGTTTATCCTTTTATGATGGTGATTATCGAGGGGATTACATGATGTTCTTACTAGGTGAACAAAATCCATGAAGGTCCATGGAATGCCATGGATTGAATTTTGTAGCTAAATGTAGTTTCTAGATTTTTTTATTTAGTTGTTTATTATTGTTTTAATTTTTTTTATTTTTGGCATTGTATTAATTTTTTCTTTTCTTATTATCTTCAGTAGATCATTGTAATAGCTCCAATAGTGAGAATAATAAAATCATGTGTGTGTGTGATGGTGTGTTTTATTTTAATTAATCAGTTAGTAAAATTAGGATTTTGATTAGGTAATTGATTAAAATTAATGGCTATAGAAATCATTAGGGTTTATTTTCATTTTAATTAAATTAGATTTAAGTAGATAGAATTAGGGTTGCTTGTTATTTATTAATTTGTGTTTTAAAGTCAATTTAACTAAACTAGGTTTTTTTAGAATAGATTTAATTGATTGTGTGATCCTTTATTTGATTGTTTTGACATTTATTTCATATGATTTTGGGCTTGTTTATTTATGTTCATGTGTTTGGGCCTTAAGCCCATGTTAGGCTCTAACCTACTTAAATAAATTTAGGTTTTTTTAGGTTTAATTAATTAAGATTGATTTATGCCTATTATTAATTAGATTTAGGGTAGAAATAATTTAGGTCCATTTAGTTAATTTAGACATAGGCTTACCTAATTAATTTAATTAATTTAGACTTAACCCATTAAATTTAAGCTTTTTCCATAAATTGTAGATTTAAAATCATCTTAAAATTAAAACATGTAGAATTAAGCTCATAACATAAATGCTTCATAATTTGTAGATTTAGGCCCATTTTTAGAATTAAAATAAATAGACTTAGGTTCACTTAATTAAAATTAAATAATAATTAGGCCTACTAGTCTTTAGGCTTACTTGTAAATTAAAACATATAGATTTAGCCCACTTAATTAAAATCAATGTAGATTAGACTAACTTAAAGATTTGGAACTTAAATGAATTCATTGTTTACATGTATGTTCATGACTAGTTTGCCTAAAGTTAATTTTAAATAAGGGTTTATATGAAATTGCATGTAAATAAAGGATATGATAGTAATTCATAAAGTAATTCTAAATGAACACAAGATTGAAAGAAGTTAGCATTCTATATCCAGAATCTTCTAGTTATGGTGTTAGTTTTCTTTTAGGGAATCGGGTACCACCATTTTTTTATTTATCCCAATTATTACCCTGGGTGGCTACTCCTTATCTCTATGCCATGTCTTTGTGACAGTGGTTAGTATGTTCTCTAGAGCCCTAAGCTCAAACAGTATTGAGGTTGCTAAAATCTTGGGTGTGAGCTAAACCCCACCGTCTATAGTGGTGACTCCACTAGGGATAAGAGATATTGATTATACTTGTGTTCTTTAAAGTTATTTTATTAATTATTATTTTATTATTGCATTCATTCTACATGTCCTTATCATTTGATGGTGTTGGTTTATGGTTCCATGATTCCACTAGCTTCATGGGATTGTAAATTGGCTAACCATCACTTTTAGCCTTAACTCGATTCAAGAGAGATTACCAAGCTCATCTGACTAGAGTCTATAACCCAAGTCCTAAAGGGAGGTAGTCTTCTCTTGAGTTTACAAAGGATGTCAAGCCCCTTTAACCTTGGCATGTAACTTAAGTCTTAAAGGAAGGCATTTTGCTAAGGGAACCTTGACCCTTTTCATCAAACTCAGCTCATGTAGGAGCCTAGTAACTTCCCCCAGGATTACCCAAATTGCTTATGAATGTTGCCATAATGTATTTCTATCTATAAAAACCCAAGCCCATACTTTAGAAGCCCATTTAGGCTAATAAAGATTGGGCTAATCTTTTATACTTAGAAATGTTATTTCTATGCTTTTACTACTTTAAGAGATTTGGCATAAGCATCGGTTCTTAATATCCCTTATTGATATTAAGGCTAAGATTAAAAATCCTAGGAAAAGAGACTCGCCATTGAATACATGTGTGGGAGGAATAAGGTTGGAAGGATGTATATACACTTGACTTGTTTGACTTGCCATTTGTTGCATGGTACGTGCATCATGCATACATGCATTATACTATCACTTTGTTTTTCAGCCATCATAGATTCATCTAGGTCTTCCTGTGTTTAGGGTTGGAAAGGTGGCAGACTAGTAAGAATTGATTCAAGCCCGTAATCAATTATAAAAGAGATCCTTAGCAAACTGGAAAGGAGTCCCATTAATCCACTCTACCTAAATGTTGCACAAGCTAAACAAGCAAAAGAAATGGAACAACAAGAGGGAGGAAACTGCACTCTAGAGGATGTTAAAGGAGCATTGATGGATGATATGAGAGCAATGATGCAAGATGAACTAAAATAAGCTCTGGCTAGATTAATGTCATCACTTGCTGCTACTGTACCTCCCGTTGTGGCCAATCCACGTATTATGGGCACACTATTTGCTAATAATGACAATGCTGCTAGGAATATGCCTACTATGGAAATGAAATTAGAGGATATTGAGAGCTATATGGTTGAAAAGGCAAAAAGGGAATTACTTGAGCAAGTTCAAGAGCTGGAATCTAAGGAGATTAAAGTATTGACTCAGAAGATGTCCAAAATGGAGGAACTGATGAGAGGACAAGGCATCAAATACTCATTGGAATTTGATGATATGATGTAATTTAAAGAGGATTAGCTACCTAATAAGTTCAAAATGACACAATTGTAAAAGTTTAGTGGTACTAGAGACCAAATGATCTACCTTAGTCAATACACAACTACTATGAACACCATTAAGGCTCCTTTGTCTATAGTTACCAAGTTATTTATACTATCCTTGGAGGGTATGGCTATCAATTGATATCATGGGTTAGAGAAGTATATATGAACGGACTGAAGAGAATTATATACTGCTTTTCTAAGGCAATGTACTATAATACCATGCTTAAAGTGTCCATCAAGGATTTAGAATCGACTAAACATAAGCCTAATAAGTCATTTTAAGATTTTCTAACTAGATTCATGAATAAGGCAGGATTGATGAAGAATAAGCTGGCTGAAAAGGATCAGGTTAGGATGATTGTTCGAAATGTGTTGCCTAATTTGGTTGAGAGGTTATAGATGATGAACCCCAAGAAATTTATAGACCTCTATAATGATGGGTTACAAACTGAAGAGATCAAAAGGGAGAAAAAGAAGATTGCTAGGAGCATTGGAGCGAGAAATTACCCAACGGGGGCATATAATAAGGAAATGCTAGTCGGGTTGTGGGAGTCCATGCTATTCAATAACCCAGGATATTCTTAAATTTTAACGAGCCCTTATCTAAAGTCTTAGACAGTTTAGACCCTTAACTCCCTCTAAACCACCAAACCCAAATCTCCTTAGCTTTGACCCATATAGTTATTACAAATTTCAATAAATTGTTGGCCACTCCATTGACTCTTGCATGGGCCTTAAAAATGAAATTCAAAACCTTATAGACTCTAGAAAAATCATAGACCCTGAGAAATCAAACCCAAACCCAAACACTAAAAATAACCCTTTCCCAAATTATTGAAACATGCCACCCCCAACCACCATGATGATGAACTCAGGAGTAAGTAACAAAGAAGTGCTAAACTCCTTTAAGGATCTAGACCTTAAAACTAATGAGAAGGCTCCTAATGCCCCTAAAGATGAAGAAAGAGTTAGAAGACTTATTGGGACAACCTTTAGGCAAGTTCGACTATAAGGTGTTTTATTCCAAACCACCTTCTTTTGATATATCCATTGAGTCAATCATGCCTACATGATGGGGTGATGAGTTTGATGATGAGAAGATGCCAGATAAAAAAGAAAAATGCATGGTCGAGGTGTGGAAAGATGGAAAGAAGGAGCAGACTATTGGGGTTATTAACATTTGATATAATTTTGATAAAGAAAGCACTAAGGGTTACAATGTATGGGTTGATAATCTGGAAGTCAATCATGTTACTAGAAAGAGTAAAGGTTATAAACTAATGGAGAAGGCTATAGAGAGAGTAGAAATTATTGAAAAAGAAGACTCATATGAACATGATGATGACTTGATCCTTGAATAGCTTAAGAAGGCAAAAGCAAATGTGAGCATTTGGAAGCTCTTGATGCACTCAAGTAGCCACAGGAAGGCTTTGATTAAGGCTCTAGCAAAGATGAACATTGAAACTACTACAACCCCTAAGGCAATGGTAGAGAAGGTTACTGAGAAAAATCATGGTGTTATCACTTTCTCTGACGAGGATTTACTTGTGGAAGGAAGAAATCATAATAAAGCCTTATTTATTCTAGCTGAAGTAAGAGGGAAAATGACTAATTATGTGATGGTTGATGATGGGTCTACAATTAATTTTTGCCCACTACAGATCCTGCCTAATCTAGGAGTGAAGGTGGAGGATCTAATAAAATCTGACCTCATTATTAGAGCTTATGATGATAGCACAAGGAATATAGAGGGAATATTTATGGCTCCTATAAAAATTAGACCTATAGAAGCAATAGTGGAATTTACTATGCTAGATATCCCTATCACCTATGCCTTGCTTTTAGGTAGACCTTGGTATCATACTCTGGGAGGAGTGCCTTCAACTGTGCATCAAAAGGTGAAATTCCTATTGGATGGAGAAGTTGTGACTTTAGATGCTAGTATAGGAAAGACTGTATTTGTAATTATGGATAGTTAGAAGCAGGTAGTTACTCCTCCTGGTTACCAAATAGCCACAATCTCTGATGGAATTGAGATGGATCCAAGGGTTATGAGCATGATTAAGAAGATGAATTATCGACCTAGACAAGGACTGGGAAAGAATGAGTAAGGAAGCTTATAACTCCTAGATTTTACAAGCCAAGATGATACGAAAGGTTTGGGCTTTACAGGAGTTGGATTTGGTAGTAAATGAGCTAGAAGAAGGATTTTAAATGAGAATAACTTCTTTAAGAATGTGGAACCACTGAAGGATAGCTTTGTCAAAGAAAGAAAAAAGAAGCTTTACCTAGGTGAAAAAGAGCCTATCCAAGTAGCTGGTGCGAATATTCCTTAGTTTAATATCTTTAAGAATCAGATAGTTAAGATTCTAGTACAAGATAACAAAGACAAGGTGATGAAGCAAGTTACTAAAAAGATGAGGACTGAGGCCATTGAAGAGTTCCTTTGTCTGCCACTTAATGAAGAACCATCATAAGATTTAGCTAGCATTATTAATAATAGTTTTGATGATGTTTTTGTATAAAGAAACTGATGTAATAATATCCGATTTGTTTGAGGATGAAAACTCTATTTTTCTTGTGATCAATGATATGAAATCTAGTTTGGCTTACTTATGTGATATCGATTCTAATGGCCTTATGCATTTTAATAATGATCATTTATACATGTTTGACATTAATTCTATTCAATTAGATTTATTAAACATAGGCATAAATGAACAACCAAAGCACATTTCTATATCACATGATTTAACTTTTGAAAAGGGGGGAAAATTAGAGAGAATATTAATAAAAAGAAAGGTAGTATTTGGTTGGTCCTATAAGGACATGCCAGGTTTAGACAGATAAATTGCAAAGCATCATATTCCAATATATCTAAAAGCTAAACCTGTTAAGCAAAAACTTTATAGGTTATGACCAGAGTGGACAAAAAAGATAAGGGAAGAAATTGCTAAGTAAATCCATGCTAATTTCCTAGAAGTGGTAGAATATCCTTATTGGTTGGAAAACATAGTACTAGCTTATAGGCAAGATGGAAAAGTTTGAATGTGTGTAGATTTTAAATATCTGAATAAAGCATGCCCAAAGGAGGACTTTCCTTTACACCATATTAATGTGATTGTTGATAGTGCAATATACTCTTTCATAGTGGGTTCTCAAGTTATAATCAGATAATGATGGCAGTTATGGACAAGATCAAAACTTCCTTTATCATGGAATGGGGGACATATTGCTACAAATTGATGCCATTATGATTGAAGAATGCAAGAGCAACCTATCAAAGAGCAGCAACCACCCTATTTCATGATATGATGCACAAAGAAGTGGAAGTGTACGTTGATGATATGATGATTAAGTCAAAAACAAGGGAAGGACATTTTGAGGCTTTAGATAAGTTTCTAGCAAGAATAGAAAGATACAATCTAAGGCTTAATCCAAAGAAATATCTCTTTATAGTCACTTCTGAAAAGTTATTAGGGCATATAGTCAGCAATAGTGGAATTGAAATCAATCTTGACAAGATCAAAGCCATCCAGGAGATGTTAGCACCAAGATGAGAAAAAGAAGTACGAGGATTTATTGGAAAGTTATAGCACATTAGCAGGTTCATTGTAAAACTTACCATGGTTTGTGATCCAATCCTCAAGCTCTTATAGAAGAATCAACTAGTGGAATGGATTGAAGAATGTCAAAAAGCCTTTAATAAGATTAAAGAATACCTTACTAAAAAACCTGTGTTAAGACCACCAAGATAAGGTAAACCCTTAATTTTATATTTGGCTCTAAAGGAAAAGGCAATGGGGGTAATGCTAGCACAAGAAGGACTAGAAGGGGTAAAGTATGTGGTGTACTATCTTAGTAAAAAGTTTCTACCATATGAAGAGAAATATGATCTTGTGGAGAAGATATGTTTGATCATGATATGGGCTACAAAGAAGCTGAGGCATTATTTCTAATATTACAAGATACGAGCTGTTTCAAAGATAGATCCTTTAAGGTACCTATTTTAAGTACCAACTTTAACTGGAAACATGTCTCGATGGTTGGTACTTTTAACTAAGTTTAATATCAAGTACATCACTACCAAGGTCATTAAAGGAAGAGTAGTAGTAGAATTCCTAGCACAGAATGCAGTCAAAGGAAATGAGCAATAGAATTTAGTTTTCAAATGAGAACTTAGCAGTAATAGAATAATATGAATGGAAGCTTTGTTTTAATAAAGCTATGAATAGTATAGGAGCAGGGCTAGAACTGATTCTTATCACACTAGGAGGGGAAGCCATCCCCATGGCTAAAAAATTAGACTTCAAAATTACAAATAACATGGATGAGTATGAGGCATGTATCTATGGGATAGAAGCAGCACTAGCAATTAGAGCTAAAGACCTACTAGTTTATGGAGACTCCTTGTTAGTCATTAGTTAGGCTAATAAGGAATGGGAAGTGAAATAAGAGAGGATGAAACCTTACATATGCTATTTAAAGAAGTTAATGAGAAATTTTACTAAATGTCTCTTCATGCATTTACAAAGAGATGAGAATTAAATGGTGAATGCCTTGGCAACACTTTCTTTAATTTGGGATAAACCGACAAGGTCAATGATGAAGCCTTTGGTGATAATGAAAATGAAAGCTCCATGTTATAGTGAAGAATAAGTTATGAGTATTCAGATATGGCTAGAAGAAAAGCCATAGTTTTATAACATCCAAAGATTCATCGAGGAAAGGAAATACCTAGATGAAGTGACTTCTAAAGAAAGATATGCCCTTTGTGTTCTTGTGCACCATTATGCAAGTCATGATGGGGTATTATATAGAAGAATACCGAATGGAATACAACTCAGATGTCTCAATAAGGATGAAGCAGAACAGGCGATGAAAGAGATTCATGTAGGGGTCTATGGATCTCATATGAATGGGATGATTTTGATGAAGAAAATAATTTGACAGGGGTATTATTGGATGAGCATGGAAAGAGATTGTATCCAGATAATGAGACAATGTCATTAGTGCTAGATACATGGGAACCTCAATCATCTTCCCCCTATGGTGTTAAATAGTTTAACATCTCCATGGCCCTTTACACCATAAGGGATAGATATAATAGGGGAGATAAGACTAACTACCTCAAAGGAGCATAAATATATAATGGTGGCAATTGACTATTTATCTAAATGGATAGAAGTAGAGTCCTCCGATACCTTGAAGGCTAGACAGATGGCAAGGTTTATTGAGAAGAACCTCATTTGTAGGTTTGGGATCCCACTCTATGTTATGGTGGACAATGGTGTTCAGTTTCAGGAAGAAACAGTTGAGTTATTGCAGAGATACAAGATTGAGCATCATAAATCCTCACCTTATCGACCTCAGGCTAATGGTGCAGTTGAAGTAGCTAATAAGAATATAAAGAAAATCCTTTCTAAAATGGTGAAAACGCATAAAGATTGGTTTGATTATCTTCATTTTGCCTTGTAGGGATATAGAACTACAACGTGCACTGCTATAAGACAGACGATGTTCTCATTAGTATACGTTTGTGAAGCAGTTTTGCCTATGGAGGCAGAAATTAAATCTTTGAGGGTTGTTATGGAAGTGAAAATCCTTAAAAATGAATGGATACAAAAGAGATACAACCACCTCATATCTCTAAATGAGAAAAGGATGGATTCTTTATTTCACACTCAGATTTTTTAGAGAAGAATAGCAAGAGCCTTTAACAAGAAATTCAAGCCTAGAAGGATAAAGGCTAAAGATATGGTGTTAAAGCAGTAAAGGGCAATGGTGTTTGATCCAAGAGGAAAATTCAAACCAAATTAGGAAGGACAATATTTAGTCAAAACGATTCTACCCAAGGGAGCTACAAAAATATCAGATCTCAAAGGGAATGAGTTCACTGAGCCAACCAACTTTGATCACCTCAAGAAATACTACCTTAAAAAAAAAAAGGGTCTGTTGGCTAGAAAACCTAAAAAGTCTAGCCAGGCAAAAATTAGGACATTCTTGATGTTCAAAAAACCTGCAAAGGGCTGGCAGACAAAAATTAGGGAATAAGGTAAAAGAGATGATCTCTCTGATTAGAAAAATCACAAAGGGCTGGTCAGGAAAAAATTAGGGAAACAAAAATGAAAGAAAAATATTCATTTAGAAAATCCAAGAGGACTAGCTGATAGCAGGAGTTATGTCATGTGATGTAATAAATGTATTCACTTTGACCCCAATTAATGAATCAAATTGAAATGGAATTTTTTTGGATATTGCATATTCTATCTTTATTATGAAGCATCAAGACTTAAAGAGAAAGCAAAACACGAGATTCTAAAAAATTAGACATATGAGATCACTATTTTTGTTTTTGTTTTTATTTCTTCTTTTATGACTCATCTAGTAATACTTGGGTCCTTTTGTACTTAGAAAATCCTGGTGGTTCTGTATCTTACATGGTAACCCAGGCCTTGTAGATGGCATCAATGGTCATATCAGCATCTAAGTGCATATTCTGCTCTAGTGCTCTCTGAGGCCACAGGTTCTTCACTTTATCCAAGAAATCTTATCTCAAAAGGAAGCCTTCAAAGTTAGGTATAACAACCACAATGAATTGTGAGTGACATAATGATGACAAAGGCATGAAGGGGAGAAGAAGGTTAAAAAGCACAACCCAGGAATAGAAACACAGTGGTCATACAGATTGATAGTTGCAAAATTCAATTTCCATTAAGGACGGACCCATATAATCTTAGTATCAGCAATACCTTTCATCCAATCAATCTATTGATTTGTAGCATGCTTGCCCTTCATCTTTAATGGGCAAGACTATAGGTGATGAAGTTAATAAATCAAAGAATTGATGGGGGCATTAAACAAACTCAATTTCTCTTGTAACCAAATCTATAAAAAAAAAGATAAGTTGAAAACCCAAAATGGCAACTTAGGCAAAAAAAAAAAAAAAAAGAAAAGGTTGCATACCTAAAGGAGAAGTAAAATATCCAAAAATCAATTTTGAATCTTGAAATTATCTAATCCAATAATAGTTTCAACTAGTATGACAGGCACAAGGTTAGCTCTAGCTTCCATTTGTTCTAGGATACTAACAATCCTTATGTCATCATCTCAATAAGAAGCCATTAGTAGAAATTAGGCATACAAGCAAAAATAGACAGTCCTAATCCAAGCAGTATTGTTCTTATCCCTAGTCTCACAATAAGTAATCAGAGAAGAAAGATTGATAGTCTGAGAGTTATGTGCGTAAATATAGATATCACTTGGGGGTATATCAAAGAATGTCATTAGTCTGTTAGGGAACTGCATCTCAAGATCAGGAAGAGCAATCACAGCAGTTGAGTCTAAATAACATCCAAGCATAGTAGCAAACTCTTTGATTAATGGACACATTTCTTGACTATTAAATCTAAATAAATGGTCCTCGACATCCTAAAAGGTGGCAGCAACATGAAGAAAATTGGGGTTTATTTTTAGATATTGAAGGGACTTCACAAATTTGACATGAAAGGGTAGCAGTCTGTTCCAATCATCTCCACCAAGGCCTTTGAGGAATTTCTTCATCAAATTAAGGGTGGCTTGTGTCACAACCCGAGCCCGAGGGCACGTGACCGGCACTAGGGAATGGGAAGGCATAAGGCCCCCGAAACCCGTAGTAAGCCTTAAAGAAAAGAAAAATAAAATCTTACAATTTAAAACTTTATTTTAAAATAGAACACATTATCAAACTAATTTTTCTAAAATTAATACATAATTGAATACATAAATAAAATATTCCTAGTGTCACTTATCACAAATCAAACTTAAATCATTATACATAAACATGGTGCATATAAATAAAATACACAAATATACTTAAGTCATACTATTCATAGTACAGTTACTATTGCAGCTTTCTAGAGTATTACAACAGTACAACTTACAATGACCTACATAAAATGGCCAGTGATGAAGAAATCTGGCGTAGAAGCAGTCTGAGGTCGAACTCCCAAGCTCCTAAAAAAAATAAATTGAGGGGAATCAGACCTCACTGAGTAAGTCAATAAAAGAGCTGTACGGTTTGAAAACCTTTTTGAAAACCATATAGTTATAGTGAAAATAATTTATAATATATAGATATAGCTTTTAAAAAATCTTAGTAGAACCCTAAACCCAAAATCCTAAATGGCCAACCGAGCCCACTTATTCCAACTAGACTGCCGGTCCCCGAGAGCAAAGGCATCAACTGAGGCACCAAGTCACAGTCATTCACTTAATCTGAATATATGGCTCTGGCAGTCCCCGAGAACTAAGGCATCAACCGAGGCACCCATCCCAGTCCATTATTAACTTTCCAATCACTGGCAGTCCCTGAGAGCAAAGGCTTCCACCGAGGCACCTGTCCCAGTTTAATATTCACCAATCATATATAATTCAGATCCACCTCTCAATCTCTACCATGTGCACACGGTCCTGGTGAAACCCACTAGGTAGCCCGTTCTACCAAAATTTCTCAAAACCATTTTTTAAATAGATAAAATACGTTTAAACCATAAATAACAACATTAAGTCAAATAAATCATATAATAAATATTAAAAATATGAGCGCACACATTCTTTAAATAAAACACACACACATATCATTTTATCAACTTACAAGATGAATGAAAAGGCTGACGACCGCGCGTCTGCCTCGATCTCACGGCTTCTGCTTCGATATGCTCTAGAAAAGAAAATAACAAATCAATTTTAAAACATGACCATGAAATTAAAAATCAAAAATCAACAAAAATAGTGAAATTCTAGGTTGACTCAAGGAAGACTGGACAAGACTCGATAGATAGGAAAAAGCCTAATTAACGGTAGAAATTATTACGAATATCACGTTTTATGAGAAAATCTATCAAAATTTTGACAGAGTCTCCTATGTAAAATGGACATCTCTCTACCAAAGGTAGAGCCAAACCTGTATAGAAAATGTACTTCTAATAACCGTAGACATTCACACTCAAGTCGGGCTTCCAGAACTACACTTAGCCCCGACCGAGATCCCAATCCAACAAGAACATCACAAAAAAATTATATCATTTATTTTCCCCAAAAATACACATCACAAAAAAAAATGATTATCCATAGTCAGAAATTCATCTATCAATATAGATTTAAAAATAAAATTTCACAAACCAACATATATATATATATATATATATATATATATATATATAAATAGCACTCACAATTAATATTACTTATTGAAAATTATCTATTAATACATATATAAAAATATATCTCTAAACCTCTTAAATGTTAATAAAGCTAATTAAAATATATGTATTATAATTAGCGTAAAATTACATATTTATCCAAATAATAGAAAAAATACACATAATATTCAAAAATAATACCTAATATACTATTAAAAGTTGATTTAAGAAATTTGTGTCAATTAGTCTAAATTAGTGGAAAATTTGTAAAACCCTTTTTAAATCCCTTGATTTTTATTAAAACCAACAAAAATTTATTATTTAACTATATTTAACAAAAATTACGTTTCTACCTTTATAATATACAACTTATATAATACATCATTAATACTAAAAAAAATCCTTGAAAAATGTAAAAATATCTAAAAATCATTTTCTTTATATTAAATATCTTAATATAATTAAAAACATATAAATGACTACTAATTTCCTCTAAAAATATAATTTAACCTAATAATTCACATTTGACATAAACTTAAAAATATTTATAAAAATAGTATAAAAATCACAAAAATCACAATTTAAGTTCTACAATTAATAACATTTAATAATAATATCAATTATCAAAATTTCATAATTTTTGTTTTTACAAAATTTTTTGAAATTAATAAAAATATTCATTAAATACCCAAAATTTACAAAATTCATAATTAACTCTATAATTTCTAAAACATCTTAAATAAACATCAACACATTACAAATAATTAACATTAATTAACCTAATTACTACTTAAACTCAATTAACAACTAACTAAACCAACTAATTACCAAATAAAATCACATAAAATTTTGAAAAAAATCACACACTCACTAAGATTAACAAAATTAAAATCAACCTTCTAAATCTCTAAACAACCATAAATAAATAAAAAAACTACCAAGAATAACCAGATCAAGGGAGGAAGAAGGAGGTCGGGGAAGTACCACTTACTATCAAGCTTGAAGGGTAAGGGGAAAAGGAAGCTTGCTGCCATTGGAAAAAATGGAGGAGATGGAGCAACAAGTCGTAGCTGAGAGGAAGGGAAGTTAGCTGCCAGGAGAGAAGAAAAGAAGAAGAAGAAGAAGAACAAAAAGAAGAAGAATAGCAATAGCAACAACTCGCGAGTGTCTGCCCACGGCGGAGATGGGGTCTCCGGGCGGTGATAGGGGCGGCACGGTGAGAGGGAAGACATAGGTGGTGACGAGCGAAAATGGGGAGGTGGGCAACGGCTTAGGGTCTTCGGGTTTTGAGAGGTAAGCTTCTATTTTTTTTGTATATATATATATATATATATATATATATTAAAACATTATATTATAATATTACACATAAATTGTCCACCACACAATCACATTATACACACACACACACATATATATATATATATACACACACACACACACAAGCATATTACATACATATACATATATATATACACAATAATAAATTAATACACACACATATAAAATAATAATTAAACCCTACTTATATATATGTGTGTGTGTGTGTATATATATATATATATATATGTATATGTACTTAGTAACACACATAAAATAACCATGAAATTCATGTAGTTTAAAAATAATAATAATAATAATAATAATAATAATATAAGAATAATAATAATAATAATAATAATAATAATAATAATAATAATAATAATAATAATAATAATAATAATAATATAATAATAATAATAATAATAATAATAATAATAAATGTCATTTTTAAATAATAATAAAATAATACTCATATAAATTAATAACCCTAAAATAATATTAACATAAATATATCTCCATTAGATAGAAAAATAATTAACAATTATATAATATAATTTAAAATTATTTATTAACAATACAAATTCAAAAAAATTACTTTATTTAATTAAAGCGTAGGGTATTATGGCTTGTGTCATAATGAAAGCCAATAAAAAGAGGGACAAAAGACAAGCCTTTTGGTAAACTCCTTATATAGACATAAAGGCTAATATGGATGGGATTAGAATTTTATGTTTTTAGGATTAAAGTCAGGTCAGGAATCAAGATGGAAAAGAGCACAGAATGGGAGACAAAATTTCGATCAAAAATTCAAAATTTTGAATGGAATTCTAGAATTCCAATTGAAAATCCAGAATTTCGATTGAAATTTTACAAATCCAATAAAAAATCTATAATTCCAATCAGATTCCCTAGATTTCTGAAAAAAAAGGACTTCAGAGCTTAATCTAAAATAAAAGTCCATAACCCATTCATAAGAGGTGAAACAGTTTGGAACATTCAAAGTACAGTCATGCTAGCACAAGATAAAAAGATCAGTCATCCTGAGCTCTAGTGTCTGGCCAAGGACTCCACCCTTTAATAGGATCGTCGCTTTGATCTGGGGGCATAAAAGTCCAGCCTCATGATCATCAAAGCTGAGACCAACAAGCTGTCTGTGAAGCTCTCATTCTCACTCTCTAGATCCCCAGTATAACTCTGTTGCTTTAAGAATAGTTAGAATCACGCATCAAGCATATCATATATAACATGCATACATTTGCATACTTGTTGTGAATACTAACCCTCCAATTATCTATGATTTTTATAGTAAATAATCTCTGGGATGAGGCGAGTCCATACAGAAACTCTACCAATGTTCGAAGGATCTATGCAATAACATATATTAATTCAGCAATAAGTGTTAGTCTATGCAGGATTGGAAATGCAAAAATTCACTTACATGTTAAGCATCAAGAGCAGAACAACTAGGAATTTGAGCTACATCAAAATATATGTGCTGCTTAGCGGGAGTCTGCATTGATGGAGCCTAGTAGTACATAGACCTATCAAGTGGGGGAACATCACCCAAAATGGCACTCGAGGAAGTATCACCTCGCGCAGCTCCACTATGCTGAGTATGCTCAACCTCCTGCTTAGTCCTCTTAATGTCACCCCTAGTCTCCTCCTCCATAATAATATCATGAGCTTCTTTAGCCTGCATAAAAAAATAAATGTCATCTATAGTGATGAAAGAGATAAAGTAAAATGGCGATAGTGAAGAATGGTGAAGGAAAGCATACCTCAATTGGGTCTGTAAGAACCTATTATAGGAGATTCTCTCAAATATACTTTTGATAGTGATGAGGATGCTCGAGCAGGGTCAAAGCATCATATCCTTTAAGAGTTGCTTTAAGGTCAAGACCAGTCATACTACAGCTCCTCAATATCAAAGAGGGAATCGAAGAAAGAACACACCTCCTTTAAGGTCCCATATGCCAATGATAAACACACTCACCAATATACCATATATGGCAACCATAACTAGGAAGCAAAATCCTCACAGTCTCAAGCCTCATAGTTGTAGTCATAAATCGTATCACTGGATGTCTTCGGCACCGACTAGCTAATCTGATTTAACTTATAAATTCATTTAGACAAATTTTATTTAACTTTCATGATTGGTTAAATACTAAAAATTAAATTTATCTTACTAAGTCCCACTCTAAAGAGTTCAACTGATCCCGATAAGTTTATAGATCATACTTGACACTAGTTAGATGAGAACAGCCCTATCTCTACATCAGAGGAAGATCCTTATCAAAGTTAACAACACTAAAGCCTCATATCACCTCGATATTAATGCCCCATATCTGAAAAGAAAAAGATAGTCAAAATAAAAAGAAGGGCTTGTAAAAGAGCAAAGTTAAAAAGGAGTAGAAGACATGTAAAAGACATACATGTAAGACATGTCAAAAGCCATACATCATCACAACACCTCTATAGACAGTGTCCATCCTATAATAGAGATAGGAAAGAGTTGTAGATCCCTAATCAAAAGTAGTGACTCTAGCAAGATCTTAAAAGGGACTAAGAAGAGCAATGCCAACCTCATAACCATTATCACAAAAGAGGGTAATGCCTAGCAGTATCAATAAGAAACATCTTGCCTTTTGAAGGATCTAACGAGGTGTGGTGGTAGGTAATCTCCTGAAACCCTGAACAAGAGAAGAAAGAAGCATGTTCTTCTTATTTTTCCATATTGGAACAAACTCGAGCAAGTCACAAACATAGTGATTCCTAGCATTCTCAGGAAGAGTGCGGTAATGGATATTAAAGGGAACTAAAGCACCCCTGAAGGTGATCCTAGTAATAGTAAAAAATCTTATGGGGGAAATAGTAAGCTCACCCACTCGTGTGTTGCAGGTGTGAGTGGTATCCATCCACCTCTCGAGAAGAGCAAAAAGTGAATAGTGGTTTAACCTACCTCGAGCAGTCGATAGAGTAGCAATGAAGCATCGAAAGCAGATGCCCAGATATGCTATACTACCTCTCTAGATAAATCATGAAAGAGTTCCCGAGCCAAGTAAAGAAATTCGAGAACTTTAGTGGTTTGTGAACAAAATTCAAAAAACAACAGGATTACTTTCTTCATAAACTCTTGATTTTTATCTATTTTTATTTTTGTCTTAGAAAAAAAAAGGATCAAAAGATTGGATTTCCAATCAAAAATCTAGAATTCTGATTGAATTTCTAGATTTTTTATTGGATTCCTAAATTTCCAATAAAAAATCTAAACTTCTGATCCGGATTTTAGATTTTCAACTGAAAATCCAAAAATCTGACTGCAATTATGTCAATCTTCTATAACATGCAAATGACAATTTTACAAAATTCTATTTCCAGATTAACAATTTCATGCAATTTTATTTAATTTGTATAACAGATATTCTATAATTTTGGCATGAATATGTAGTTTATATATTGACAGGAATATATTTTCTTGCAGAATAAAAAACAGAAGGAAAATTTACCTTATCTCCAGCCTAGGAGCATCTATGAAGGTGCAAGCATGTCAACGGGAGTACCTCTTCCCCTTCATCGAGCCCCAAATTATTTTGAGGAAAATGTAGTTAAGATATAACTGGATCTGATTGTCTAGAGCTACTTCCATGTAGTCTACGTCCTAGGTGAGCTATAAGATCATATGGATTCCAAATTAGAGATCATATGAAAGAATAATTGAAGAATTGAGTTTTGAAAATCAAGAGAAATGAAAAGAAAAAAAAGGAGGAATGAAAGGGATGGGAATAAAGAAATGAATCAGCAAAATAAAAATTTTATATTAAAATGACAAACATCCACTTTAGTCCCTTAACTTTGTTTGCATTCAAATCCAATACTTTTCTTGTAATTTAGTCCTAAATTGTAAAGCTACACGATTTGATAATTCATTGAATTATTAAATTGTTAGCATAAAAGAAATCCACGCTAAACAACCGAGTATGGTGTATTCCTATACGTATTATATGACCGAGTACAGTTAACATCATACGACTGAGTATGATGTATCCCTTTCAATCTGGACTATACAACTAAGTATAGTTAGCATCATATGACCAAATATGATGTATCCCTTTCAATTCGGACTATATGACTGAGTATAGTCAACATCATATGACCAAGTATGATGTATCATTTTAATTTGGACTATACGATCGAGTATAGTCAATATTGTATGATTAAGTACAATGTACCTCTTCAATCAATGCTACACGATCGAGTGTAGTGTATTCCTATATGTACTATATGACTAAGTATAGTCAACATCATATGACTGAGTATAATGTATCCTTTCAATCCAAACTATACAATCAAGTATAGTTAATATTTTATAACCAAGTGCAATGTATCCTTTTAATTCGGACTATATAGCCGAGTATAGTCAGCATTATATAAATGAGTATGATGTATCCTTTTAATCTGGACTATATGACTGAGTATAGTCAACATTGTATGACCGAGTACAATGTGTCCTCTCAATATGCACTAAACGACCGAGTATAGTCAACACTGTATGACCAAGTACAATGTACTTTTTCAATCTGCACTATACGTCTAAGTATAGTTAATATTGTATGACTAAGTATAATGTATCCTTTCAAATCTGCACTATACATCCAAGTATAGTCAATATTGTATGACCGAGTATAATGTACCTTTTCAATACGTACTATATGTACAAGTATAGTCATCATTGTATGACTAAGTACAATGTATTCTTTTTAATTTATACTATACGACTGAGTATAGTCAACATTATATGACCGAGTATGATGTATCCTTTCAGTTAGTACTATACAACAGAGTATAGTCAACATTATACGATCGAGTATAATGTGTCATTTCAAATCAATGTAGATTTGACCCACTAACTTAAATGCTTCATAATTTGTAGATTTAGACCCATTTTTAGAATTAAAATAAATAGACTTAGGTTCACTTAATTAAAATTAAATAGTAATTAGGCTCACTAATCTTTAGGCTTACTTGTAAATTAAAACATATAGTTTTAGCCCACTTAATTAAAATCAATGTAGATTAGGCTAACTTAGGGATTGGGAACTTAAATGATGCATTGTTTACATATATTTTCATGACTAGTTTGTTAGGAGTTAATTGTTTAAATAAGGGTTTATATGAAATTACATGTAAATAAAGGATAATATAATAATTCATAAAGTAATTCTAAATGAACACAAGATTGAAAGAAGTTAGTATTTCGTATCCAAAATCTCTTGGTTGTGGTGCTAGCTTTCTTTTGGGAAATTATGTACCACCATTTTTTGATTTATCTCAGCTATTACCATGGGTGGCGACTCCTCATCTCCATGCCATGTCTTTGTGACAGTGGTTAGTGTGTTCTCTAGAGCCCTGAGCTCAAATAATGTCGTGATCGCTAAAATCTTGGGAGCATGCTAAACCCCACCATCTATAAATATCACTAATAATTTTTTTATTTTTAAATTTCAAAAAATATATAGATAAAAGACATTTACATAATTGCTTTGTTATGTCCACATTTAAGTACTTATTTTTTCATTTTTTGATTTGTCTCAGTTATTACCTTAAGTGATGACTCCTCATCTCCACGTCATGTCTTTATGATAGTGGTTAGTGTGTTTTCTAGAACCCTGAGCTCAAATAATGTCATGGTTACTAAAATCTTAGACGTACGCTAAAGCCCGTTGTCTATAAATATCACTAATATTTTTTTATTTTTAAATTTCAAAAAATATATGGATAAAGGACATTTACACAATTGCTTTGTTATGTCGACATTTGAGTACTTATTTTTATAAAATTTAAATGAATATATTAATTCTCAACAAAATTTATTCCCCGAATGTATATATTAAAACAGTTAAATTTTAGTCCTTAAATTTATATATTTTTAATTATATTTGAAAAGGAAAAATGAGAACTTGAATTTAAAATTTAATAATTGATGTATAAAATTTTTAACCATTGGATCAAATATTTATTGGCACATAAATTTATATTTTAAGTAAATTTTTATTCTTAATTTAAGTGCAAGTTCATTTTAAAATGAAATGATGTAAATAATTCTTTTAAAATGCAAACGACTAAAAATTTATATGACAAAAAAAAAAGTGAAATACAGAAAACATTAAAAACTACTTTAAATTTGAGGATATATGTTTATGTGTGAGTGTATATACATAGAAAATATCAAGAAATTTTTTTGTAATTTATTTAAAATGTATTTTAGAATTTAAATATTCTTATGCTGGTAGTAAATGAACCTTACAAATGAATCAATATTAATTATTTTATTACTAAATTTAAATATTACACTATATAATTCCATATTATGCTCTATTAGATCATGTTTGCTATAAATTAAATTGTGCATATGAACTAATTTTTTTTAATCTCCAATTTGAAAAAGAAAGTGTGTATTTAATAATTAATACATGAATTATGATTTTTTTAAGTGTAAAGTTTAATTTTACACGTATCTCGTTGTGAAGCACAGGTAACTTTTATAGTCTCAAATATTTCCCATACAAATTTGAAGTGGTTTTTTTTTTTAACACAATCATCAAAGCAAAGGTAAGTGTATTTATTGAAAATAAATTGAATGATTATATAGTAAAAAGTATATATAATCATTTTTTTCCAAAGTATATTTAATTAGTATTTATTTATTTATTTATTTAGTATCTATTAAGTTGTGTGTTGGCAATGGTGGTTTAATTTGTATTGGCACAATACATACACAGCCCTCTGAACTTGTCCATTTTTATCATTTAGCCACCTGAACTTACATTTTTGTCATTTAAACACCTCAACTTGCCAAATGCATAACTAAAAAACCATTTGGTGCACAGGTGACATGAAATGTGTTTTCAGTCTTCCAAGAGTGAGTTATACAAAAAAGTTCATATGACTCTTTTTCTATTTCTTCTTAGGTAATTCTTCTCTTCTCTTCTCTTCTCCTCATCTCCTTATCTTATTCTTATATAATTCTTATGTTCCTAATTTCCTTAAAGGAAATAGTTTCCTTGTCTTCTTCTAATATTCTTGCCTTTTAATTACAAAATTTCTCAAATTGAACATAAGAAAGGAGTCAATGCGAGAAACATACGGGTTTTTGAGGCATTCTTTGAGAGATGTTGTGAGCAATCACCATAGATTCTAACCAACAAGGATTATGCTCTTTTGTTATCTTATTCACTTATAACGCTCACCACATATCAACATAATGTCCAAGTGAAGAAAAAATGACATAATAGGACTTTATACGGAATAATAGGACCATTAATTGAGGCACTGATCTACCTTGACAAATCCTGTCTGAACTGTACCATTCAATTTATAAGAATAAGATCTGCACCACTCCAAAATAGGGAGTTGCATTCCCTAAAATAACCTCAAGCCAGTGGATTGATCTAATGCTTAACTTCATAATATGTTTGCAATAACGTCAGGTCCACGATTATTGTTATCTCGGTGGTGTTTGACCACGTAGAACATGAAGATGTTTATAATTACTTTGACACCAGAATCTAAAGAGGATAGTTTGATGACACCTAACAATCCTCTCAATCTTCAAAACTTCATACCTTTCAAGAACTCAGTTAAAATTGAGTTATTATCCACACTAGGGACAATGGACATTCTTGAAAAACTAGCAGCTTTTGATTATGTACATTGGGATTATATGAGGCTAAAAATTAAAATTATACGCCCAAAAATTAAAATAACTACACATAACACCAAAAATGGAAAAATAATAAATAAAAAAAATCCTAAGAACTATTGAAGAAATAATATAGGTTCATCCATGGCATTTCATGGACCTTCTTTTCAATTCAACACAGGTGGTATCCTCCTCCTCAATCCACATATGGACCTCAAAAAAAAAAAAAACAAATTAGCAATGAAATCAAATAATCAAAATAATAACAGAAATAAAAGAAAAATCATAAATAAAAAATAAAAAAAGAGTAATAAAAGAAATAGAAAAATAACACTGGAGATTTAAATGTTGTGCAAATGCCCTTTTTCAGCCCCTCAGATTAGGATTTTCACCGTTGAAATTAAATTGTTTGTTGATTCTGGACTCGGACTTGATTTGCGTTTAAGGACACTGGCAGTATCCAAAATTAGGGTTTTTTAGGGTTTCTGCATTTTTTTTTGTTTGTGTAAAAGCTCTCCAGAAAAAAAAATCCTTTCGAAAACCAGAAGGAAAAAAAGTTCCCCCCCAGCAAAACCTCTCCAAAAAATCTTCCAAAAAACCCTCATGCACGCTATGCTTTTAAATGCAGAGTCTACGTGTACTGAACTTTCTCCAAAAGAGGAACGAACTAATGATCAGATAGCATTTGTTTTGATTTCAAAAAAAATATCTTCTACATTTCTTTTTTAAAAAACTTATCAGATAAAATTTAAATTTTTAACCAATCAAAACACTGAAAAAATTAATAAAAATAAGGAAAAATACGCGAAAAGAATCAAAAAATGGAATTATTACACATCGGTATTGTACAATGCCGAGTGGCATTACACCAATGTCGATCTACACTTTTAATTACCAAAAGACCCTTGAAAAAATGACCTATTTGTAATCAAATCCTAAAAAATGTTACAATTTAGTCCCTAAAGTCCAGAAAATCAATAACCAAGTTAAATTTTTGAATAAATTTCATCATAGGGGCTTACGTTACAATTATGCACAATTGCATCCCGAAATTGGGTGGTGCTTATAATCACTATCGCAGTTTGAGAAGGATAGTTTAAAAGATTCAAGAAAGAAGGACAAGAAGACTCTTTTTTTTATCTATCAAGCCCTTGAAGATGATAATTTTGAGAAAATTTCAGACACAACCTTTGCTAAACAAGTATAGGAGAAGTTGCAAATATTATATAAAGGTGAAGAAAAAGTGAAGAAGGTGCGTCTTCAAACCTTAAGAGGGGAGTTTGAATCTCTGCACATGAAATGAGGCGAAACCATTTCTGATTATTTTTTCAGAGTTTTGGTTGTTTCTAATCAACTGAAAAGAAATGGTGAAAAGTTAGAAGATGTGAGAATAATGGAGAAGATACTTTGCTCATTAAATATGAAGTTTGAGCATATTGTTATAACTATAGAAGAGACAAAAGACTTAGAAGAAATGAAGATTGAGCAGCTTCTAGGCTCATTATAAGCCTATGAAGAAAAGCACAAGAAGTAGCAAGGAATCACTGAGTAACTCCTCAAACTGAAGCTCAAGGATGTGCATGAAAGTGAAGGCAATAAAAGAAATCAACATGGCCGAGGCAGAGGCAGAAGTTACGGAGGAGGTGGAAGTTGTGGTCGTGGATGAGGTTGGAGTTCATACAATAGCAACTTTAACAACTGCATCAAAAGCATTATAGGAGGCCAAAAGGGTCCACATAAGGGTCAGTACTATAAGATTCATGTTCAGCCATCTTCTCCACAAATTCATCCTCCTCAGTTGAATCATTAAAGGCCAATATTTCATCCATTAGATTCTCATCATGCTAATGTTAATGCTCAGATAAAGTTCATGCCCACAGAGAACATTATTCATCATGATCCTTCTAAGCATCAATTCCCTGTAAATTTGATTCGACCATCTTTCCATCACCCAAGCATTGGACTGGCTGGATTAGATCCTAGCTCCCATAATCCTTTGCTACATCAGATGCAACTTGTTAATTTTCCTAACAAAGAGCTTGTCTAGATGGCAAAAAAGGGAAATTTTAGGGGCTACATATGTATTGTGCCATTTGATTTATTGAGTTTGTATTAGCAATGGTGGTCTATGACCGCACATGATAACAACAACTACTACTTTTCCACCCTTTAACTAAATTCGTGTCCACATGTCCTAGTTTTCCTAGATCCACATTACATTTACAAACTTTCTTAACTCTTACATATTTCCTTGAGAAAAAAACAAGCAATAAGAAAAAACTTGTAGAAAAAACCAAACTTTACAGCTCCATATCCATAAATCTCTCTCTCTCTCTCTCTCTCATTTATTGTCACGATGACCCATCATCCACCACTAAAGGTAGTAACTCTTAATCATGTCCCGTACCAAAGAGGAGATCGATTAGGCTACTTTCTCGCATAGATTTCATTGGTTCTAGTCTTTATATCTCTAGGCAGATTTGTCTGCCATTTCATCTTTCGTTATGAATTACAAGGAATGTTCTTCTTGCTCGGACTCATAATCTCCCAAATGCTACTTCTATTGTCAATTGCTTGTGGAATTTTATGCTTTTATCTTCATCTGCTTATGTTTATCTATATCATTTTATCATATTTGTTTTATATGATATATCGGGTATATAACCCTAAACTTCTATCTTATAAATGATGTAAAAATTGTATCTAACTTTTACAAGCAATAGTTGTTACATGATAAATGAGGTCCTATTTATATAACTGTGAAGTTTCCTTGGGGGAGCTACTATAATTTCTAGTTACCCCATATTATGGTTAGTTGGAAAATGTCTTGAAGAAAGGATTACCTTTTAAAACTAAATTTGTAGAAACTTTGTCATAATAGAATGATTATTTTATGTAAATTCAAACTGAAATCCTTTTGTATTACAACAAAAAGATTCAAGATGCCATTTCTAGTTCTTGCTTGTATAACCTTTCTTTATTTGAATTGTTAGGGAATCACTACTTGAGGATTCATGAAAGTTAATTATGTTAATGTGTGTGTTTAAAAAGGAATTGATTATGTAATTTTGCACTTATGCTGACTTCTGTGAAAATTTTACATTAGATCATATAAGCATAAAAACAATAATGCAAACTAATGCTTCACAAGACATCTCTAAGTTGGCTTAGAAAGGCCAACCATGCATTGGATGGTGAAAAACAGAGAAGGCAATATATTTATAAATCAGTATTATTAAAGTAGGAACATTGAAATGGATCCACATGGTAGTGCAAGATGTGAGCCACTAAAATGAGTTAAAGTAAAGAAATCAATAGCTTGGAATTGAGTTCTTCAGGTATTGAGCTCCATAAGAAACATGTCTCTAGAGACCGAATTGAATTGTTTGCTTCTCCTCCCACCCTCTTTCTTGCGTGAATATTAACTCATCATTGTTTTTCTTTTTCATTTTTTTTAGTTCTAATTCTGAGCAATCTGTTCTGACCATTTCTGCATTCTCATTATAGAAAATGCTTTCTTCATTTTGCAGGTAGACAACTTTAGAGTTGTTGTTTTGGATCTGGGTTACCCTATGTTTGCTCATAGGGATGATAGAATTAAGCAAGTACAAGGTCCTGTTTATATGTTTTCATCTCAAAGACAATGTGGGAACACCTATCCAGAGGGACTATTACTAAGACTTAACATTGTTTTAAGTTAGCAATTTAAGATCTTATTTTTCATATTTGCTAAATGTTCACATAATTGAAAAAGATGTAATGAGAAATATTAGTTTTTAATCATGATTAAGATTTTACAAACTTCAGGCATTTTATGGTATAATGGTGCTTGTGCAAAAAAAAAATGTTTCTTATTTATTAAAGTTGTTTTTTTTAATTTATGTAATGACCCTGTATTTTAAATAATATAAAATTATTTTGAGATGTGCAATATTAATAAAATTTTAAATTTTATTTATATATTATTGTTATTATTTGTGAATATTATTTATTTATTTTATTTTAAAATTTTTATTTACGTAAATTAATTTATTTAGGGAGTTCTATTATTTAAATATATTAAAGTTATTATCATTACTATTTTTTAAAATAGTAATGATAATAACTTTAATATATTTAAATAATAGAACTTAAACAATAAAAAAACTAGGATTTTCGAGTCAAGGGTCAGCCACCTCCTTCTTTCTTTTTCTTTTTCTTTTTTTTTTCTCTCCTCTCCCCTATTTCTTCCTTCTCTTCCCGTAACCTTCACTATGCAACCCTCACCTCGCCGGACTGCCATAGCCACCACCACCCATCACCATCAACTCCTCTCTTCCTCCTCAACCTTCCTGTCACCTGAAGACTGTTAGAGAGCCACTGAAACCACCATAAACAACAACAGTAGCAAGGAGCCTCCATGAACACTGGTAGCTCCTCTGGTCACCTTAGCTTGCATTCTTTGGCTTGCCAAACTCCTTGAGCACCGGTAAGTTCATTTCTGAGCTTTGTTTAAGCTCAATCTTCCTTGGTTTTAATATTTATCAAGTTTTTAGTTTATGTCCATTTTAGGTTTTATTTTTTTTAAGCTTGTTATTGTTTGATTTATGGATCTTTTCTTTGGAAATCTTGATCATGGCAACTTAAGCTTCTCAAAAATAATTTTTGTGTATTTTTTTGAATTAATTTGAATTATGGGTATTTTTTATTATTTTAATATTAAAATATTAAATTTTTGATAATTATGTTCATTAATTATTTTTAATGGAAATTTGGTTAAATTAGTGTTATTAATTTGAGTTAATAATTTTAGAATTTATAAAATTATTTTTAGTGAATTTATTAATTTTTTAGAATATTTTAGTATTATGTGAATATTGAATTAATGAGTTAATTGTGTATTTTTGTTGAAATTATAGTTAAATATTATTTTTTCAATGATTTTATAATTATATAGGGTATTAAAATAATTTTTATAAATTATTTACTATTTTTAACTAATTAATAATAAATTTTGAAAAGTACATTCAAATAATATATTATTTACTATTTTAGTGATTAAATTGATTTTTAGCTACTTTTATTATATAATTAAGTTATTTGAGTAATTAAAAATAAATTTTACCATTTTATGTGGAATTATTGAAATTTTTGATTTTTTATTAATATTATATTAATATTTCATAATTTTATTTAATTATTGTGAAAATAATTATATTTAGTGATTTAATGTTTAAATATATTATATTTTAGTATTTTATGGATATTTATGGAATTTAATTGTAATATCCCATGTTTTTAAATATTTTAATACTGCATCGGGATATGCAGTGTTAATAATTTTTGTATATATATATATTGATATTTTTACGAGTTGATGTATATTTAAAACCTATTTTAATTATTGTGTATTATTTAAAGTCCTTTACGTAAAATTTCCCGAGACTCTTATTTTCGGAGAAATTTTTACGTAAATATTTTATTATTAATTATTTTAAATAGATTTACGGACTTGCATGAACTTATACGTATTTTTAAATTACTAAATAAAGCCTATGTGTGTATATATTTATTTAATTAGGGTTTAATTTATTACCCTAATATTTTATTATTTATTTATTAATTTTATTGTTATTTAATTATTTTTTATTTATTATTAAATTTTAAAATATTAAATATTAAGTGTGTGGTGTATATTTAATGTGTGTAATTTAATATTATTTTATTATATAGTATAAAGTATATATATATACATATTATTAGTTAAAAATCAAACTTTTGGAAAATTACACAATTGCCCCCGACTATCTTCTTCTTCCCCGACTCCGTTCCCCTTGTCATCCGTCGCTGCAACTGCCGATTCCTTGCCATTGGTGTGCCACCTTCGTCCTCAGCCATTCCTCGCTGCCAGCAGCTCCCTTTCCCGTCGAGTTTGGCCGGAAATAGCTTGAGTTGTCGAAACTCGAGGTTCACGCCGTTCTTCCTCCTTCGGCCACCATTTTTGACACCGTCGGTCTCTTTCTTCTCCTTGAGCTCCGGTCAGTGTGATTCTAGCTTTGGTTTGAACTTAAATGGTCTTGATTTGCTTAGGTTTTGAATTTTCAATTTCGGCCTATTAGGGTTCTTGAATTTTTTGGACTTCAATTTGATTGATTCATGAAAAATTCCTTCACAAATGTTTTTCCCCTTAGCTTAATCTACATTTATGAATTTTTTTAGAATTTTTGGAGATTATTTTGATTTTTGGGTATTTTTGAATATTTTAATATTATTTTCTAATTTTTGAAAATTAATTAATTAAATTATGAAATTGTGTTTTATGATAATTATAGGTTTTTAAATGAATTATAGGAATTTATTTGGAATTTTTATGAATTTCTAAGTATTTATTTTGAATTATTTGAGTTTATGTAATTTTGGGAAAATTAGGTTAATTATGTTTTTAATTGAAATTAATTGGTTAATTGAGTTTAATTATTAATATTATTGATAAATATTTTGAGAAAATTAATTTTTGGATAATTATACTATTTTTGGTGAATTTTTGAAGTAATTTTAGTATATTTATATATATAGGGGTATTTTGGTAATTTTACACAAAATTGGCTAAAAATGTAATTTAATTGGTTTTAATAGTTATTTAAGGTCTAAAAATGATTTCTACAAATTATTTAGTATTTTTAACTAATTAAAACTATTTTTCGTGAATTATTTTCAATTATATATATAATATACGATTTTTCTAATAAAATGAGTTTTTATCGGTTTTTACTGTGTTTTAAGGTTAATTATGTAATTTCTATTTATTAAATGTATTTTTGTGACATAAGGGTATTTTTGGTATTTTCATAAATATTATGTGATTGTGGACCCCGGTCGGTAGACTGTAGTTTGGAGTCCGACTAAGGGGTTGTGGATGAGTTGCTGTGCTTGTTTTTCGAAGTGTGTTTCTTTGCAGGGTCGGCTCTACTCTTTGAGTAGAGAGATGTCCGTTTTATAGGGGAGGTTCTGTCGAATTTTCGATAGAATTTTCATAAAACGTGATGTCCGGTCGAACCCTAATTCTGTTTCTATGTTTAATATTCTAGATCGAGTTTCTAGGATTTTCTGCTAGGTATTCTAATGTCTGTTATTATTGTTTGCCTAGTTGCGCTGAGACCGAGGCCTAGTGGACCAGGTCCATCGGATCCATCTCGTGGAGCGCACTAAGTGTGAGTTACTATTTTATATATATATGCTTTAGGATGCATGATTTTAAAAATATATGATTTATTTTGATTAAATATGCATAAATAATGTGATTTGTATTAAGTATATTTTTAGTTTATTTTGGTTTATTTCCTATATATTTTGAATTATATGCATGTTTTGTTAATAAATCATATTTAAAATGTTTTTAAATATATTTCTAGCTTAATTTGTAATTTAATTGGATTTATTTGACGTATATATACTTGAAATATACCTGGTTTATTTTTGGTATATTTCTAGTATATATATGGTTTATATTGTTATGTTATTTAAATTCATGCATCATTTATTTGTGAATGAATGTTTTATATTTATTAATGAAGGATATCAATAGAATGTGCTACCTAGTGGGCAACACTAGGACCGAGTACGTACCGGTACGCTTATAGCATTTAGGCTATATTACTAACCAGTTTGAGGATTTTGATTTGAATTGATTTATCTGATGTGTGAGATGTGATTTGGGTGTGATTGCTGGAGCTCGGTTGACCAAGTGTCTCGGGGCTAATCACACTGATAGTCAGACTGCTGGAGCTCGATTGACTTAGTGTCTCGGGGCCAGTCTACTGTCCAAATGGAATAAGTGAATATAATTGGATTAAGTGAGCCTGT
This sequence comes from Mallotus nudiflorus, assembly GCA_947683625.1. Classification (NCBI taxonomy): domain Eukaryota; kingdom Viridiplantae; phylum Streptophyta; class Magnoliopsida; order Malpighiales; family Euphorbiaceae; genus Mallotus; species Mallotus nudiflorus. The sequence continues at coordinate 492,382 of CANTUR010001276.1, forward strand.
ATGGCTAGAGTGTTGTCTAACACTGTTTTCGAGGTTGCGATATTCTAGGGTTCTATGTGATCCTTCATAAACGATGATTTTCAATGAAATATATATATATATATATATATATATATATATATATATATATAATGATTTTATTGCATATGTGTGTATTTTCCTGTATATATACATATTAGATATATACTGTTGACTGTATGCATTGTCATTTAGTATGCATGTATATATATTATAGTAATTCACTCAGTGAGGTCTGACTCCCCTCCATTGACTAATTTTTCAGGAGAGTCATCATCTTCAGACTTCAGTAGCAGGCCTATACACCGGATTTCTTCCGCCCTGGCTTCTTTGTGTAAACTACTTATCTGAGCCTTGAGTTTATTTTTTCTAGACACTGCAGTAGTCGTTAAATATTTAAAGAGATGTTGTATTATATATTTGAACTGGATTTGTATCAAAAGATTTATATATATGAAATGATGAGGATTGATTTAAATCCAGTTGGTGCATATGCTATTATTATATTTATGATTTTTATTTCCGCTGCATTATATATTGTTATTATTATTGCATGTTTTATTTTATTTTTAGGTTTGCTACGGGTTCCGGATTCGAAAGAATTCCCGTTCCCTAGCGCCGGTCATGGCCCCTTTTTTGGGTCGTGACATTAATGATTTTTAATATATTTCTTATTTTATATTGATTTTTGGTGAATTGTGAACCTCAGTTGAGAATTTGTACAGTTCAGGGTCCCAACCTGAGGTATTGAGCTTTATGGAATTTAGAAGTGTATTTTCCTTGCAGGATCAGCTCTGCTGTTACTAGAGAGATGTCCATTTTACAAACGAGGTTCTACAAAATTTTTGTTAGAATTCTCGTAAAAAGTGAAATTGGGTCGATCCTGAATTTTTATGTTTGTCTGAATTTTGAATTCTTAGATCGAGTCTCCTTTAGAATTCTTAGAAGTATAAGCTAGAAATTATTCCAATTATTATTATTCTTTATTTATTAGTTGCACCAAGACCGAAGCCTATCAGATCAGGCCTATCGAGTCAATCTCAAGGAGCGTAAACTTGTGAGTTATTATTCTATATATACATTGTATATAGAATACATGCTTTTGAGAATCCATGATTTTATTATGTTTTGATATGAATTATTACATTAAATTAAGAAGTATATGTTTTGTATACTTTAAGTATCTTTTTGGTATATTTTGATATTTATGCAACATATATGCTTGTTATACTTGCAGTATACATTAAGTATATTTTTGGTATATTTATAGTTGATTTTGGATTATATGTAACATATATACTTGAAATATATTTAGTATATTTTCGGTATATTTTTGGTATGTTTTATGTTAAGAATGTCATTTATGTTTAATTATGCATTTATTTATTTTCCATAAATATACAATTTTATTTGAAGGATATCAATTGAACGTGCTACCTAGTGGACTACACTAGGACTGTGTACGTACCAATTCGTTAGACTTTAGGTTCAATATTGTGAGAATTATTTAAGGTGAATTGATTATTATGAATATTGAGTATTTAGTGAGTGAATAGTGTGGTTGCTCGAGCTCGGTTAACCTAGTGTCTCAGGGCCAATCACACTAATAGTGAGACTGCTAGAACTCAGTTGACTTAGTGTCTCAAGGCCAGTTTACTGTCCAAAATGGAATATGAAAATTTATTTGGAATTAAGTAAGTCTACATGGCTAGTGAGATATTTGTTTGAGGTTACGAATATTTTTAGGGCTCTATTTGATCCTTCATTTAAATAATATTTTCTGCATTTGTTATATATATATAAAAGCAGAGTTTTGCATATGTGTGAAATGCTTGTACATGTATATATATATATATATATATTGATGCCTGATTGTATATGTGTTAGATTACATGTATATATATTATAATAGTTCACTTAATGAGGTCTAACTCCCCTCAATATTTTTTTTCAAGAGATTCCTCGTTGTTAGATCTTAATAGTATACCTCTACGCCGAACTTCTTCAGCCCCGACTAGATTATGTAAATTATTTATCTAAATTCTATTGTATTCTAAAAAACTGCAGTAGTAGTGTTTTGTATCAATAGAATGTTACTTTAGTAAGAGACCTATCTCTGAATATTGTATGAACATATTTTTATTTTATGAAATAACATTTAAGTATTTATTTCTATATCGACTTAAGTTTTAATTCTGGTGTATTTTTATTTATTTATTACATGCGTTTTATTTCTTTTAAGGCTTATTACAGGTTTCAGATTCTAAAGAATTCTCGTTCATTAGCGCCTATCATGACTCCTCAGTTTGGGTCGTGACAAAGTTGGTATCAAAGCCTAGGTTATTAGTGTTATGGACCTAGGTTTTCAGATTCTTATTTTCTTTGAAACTACTATAGCTAATTAGGTTTGATCATGTCTTCGATAAGTTTTTTTTACTTAGTTTTCCATGTAATCATTAGATTGTTTATTATCTATTTTTTTTAATCTCTTTGGTTTTATCTTTTTAGAATGAGGAGGCGAGTGCATGTCACTCCACCAGTCGTTAAGGCTAAGGATGATAAGTCCTTTCAGGATGAGGTTTTACCTCCTAAGCTACCGGCTAGGCACAAATGCCAAGGTAGAGGTAGACTTCAAAGAGTGACGGGTCGTCGTAGACAGCAAGAGCTACAAGATGAGGAACCTATAGATCTAAAGTATAAGGAAGCTGCTATACCTGTAGTTGCACCACTGTTACAGCCTATCTATCAACAAGGTATGTCTGACCTTGAGGCAACATTGTTCTATGCCAAAGTTGGTCATATAGCCTTTGATAGAACATCAGATCCATTAGACTTTTTGCACGCTATTGAGATGAGGACTCGGATTGCTCACACTGAGTACCAGCACATTATAATAATCGAGTTATCCGTAGAGGGACTAGCCTTAGATTGGTTCATCCAGATGATTTAGTCATACATGACTATGATGACTTAGGCACATTTTAGAGAGAGATTTATATAGAGATTTTATCCAAAGCCACTCCATATGAGTTTTAGACTTTGGCTGACGAGCATCACTAGAGGTGACAAATTTATTGAGGATTACACTAGAAAGTTTCTCCAACTTGGCAGATATGCAAAGGATTTAATGTGAGACTAGTATTTTGCTATCACAACTTACATCACTGGTCTAGGTTTTGCATTTGCTGGGATGCCTACTGCAGGCCTTACTTTGAAGCCAATGATAGAGTTGGCCAAAGAGATAAAGTTAATACTAATCAGGCAAGGAGCTATACCTGATTACTATCAGTTGGGTGTTCAGTCAAGAGGATTCTAGACTACTCCATATTTGACTTTCCATATTAGTTCCAATAGTCAGCAGAGAGGCTCAGTACAATAAAGTCAGAGGTAGCAGCAAAAAGTGCATAGGAGTAGCAGACATGGTCATGCTAGACCTCATAGACTTATCAAATTTGAGTCAGGTACTTCTAACAGTAGAAATGGTCAGAGTTCGGGTTACGGCAGCATAGGATCAGTAGCTAGTGCCTGTCAGACTTATGGTAAAGTCCATTAGGGACCCTGTTATATGGCACCACTAACATGTTTTTGATGCAGACAGAGGGGACACTTTGCTAGATCTGGTTTTTAGCCACATCAGTTTTCATAGCAGTCGATTGCTAGTGCAACACCAATACCTTTTTAGTTGCCTTTAGTTTAGTATCCAAGCACGACATAGATTATTACCCAGTAGGGGCATGACAGAGGTACCAGAGGAGGTGCCAGAGGTTTTAGCCATGCTTCCACTAGTCAACAGGGAGGTTGAGGTCAGGCTAGGGTTTTCCACCTCACTCGGCATGATGCTCAGGCATCTACTGTCGTCATTACAGGTATTATTCCAGTTTGTTACTTGGATGCTTATGTTTTATTTGATCCGGGTGCCATACACTATTTCATATCCCTTGTTTTTGCTTTGAAGTCATATTAGCAAGCTTCAAGGATGGCTTTTCCTTTGTTTGTCGCTACTTCTCTTAGCATTTCATTGGACACCGACATTGTTCTTTTTGGTTGTCCAGTGTTTGTCGAAGGCAGAGAACTGCCAGCAGAATTAGTGTTGTTAGATGTGATAGAATTTGATGTGATTTTGGGTGTGGATTGGTTGTCTCAACACTCTACCTTTGTGGATTATTGTAGTAAAAAGGTGATTTTCAGAATTCCTAATGAAGAAGAATTTAAATTTATGGGTAATAAGAGTTCTTCACCTCAGAATCTCATTTCTGCTATCATGACTAAGAAAATGTTGAGGAAGGGTTGTCAAGGATATTTGGCATTAGTTAGGGATACTTCTGTAGAGAAGTTATCACTTATAGATGTTCCTGTTGCCTGTGAGTTTCCCAATGTTTTTCCTAAGGAGTTGCCAAGTTTACCACCTCATAAAGAGATTGAGTTATGTATAGATGTGGTTCTAAGCACTACTCCGATCTCGATGCTGCCCCTATAAAATGGCTCCTACATAGTTGAAAGAGTTGAAGGAGCAATTATAGGAATTGCCAAATAAGGGTTTCATCAGACCCAGTGTTTCTCCTTGGGGTGCACCAGTCCTATTTATGAAGAAGAAGGATGGTACCCTGAGACTGTGCATTAATTATAAAGAGTTGAATAAAGTGACAATGAAGAACAAGTATCCTCTCCTGAGCATAGATGATCTATTTGATCAGCTTCAAGGTGCACAGTACTTTCCTAAGATTGACTTGAGGTCGAGTTATCATCAGTTGCGGATTAGTGAGGTCGATGTTCCTAAAATGGCATTTTGCACTCGATATGGCCACTATGAGTTTCTGGTGATGTCATTTGGGTTAACTAATGCACCAGCTACTTTTATGGATTTGATGAATAAGGTATTCAGACCATTTGTGGTAGTCTTCATTAATGATATACTAGTATATTCAAAGAGTATGGAGGAGCACGTATATCACTTGAGGACTATACTGCAGATACTGAGAGAACATCAACTTTATGCTAAATTCTCGAAGTGTGATTTTTGGTTGGAGAATGTTGCATTCCTTGGACACATAATGTCGAAAGATGGTATCCAAGTTTATCCATAAAAGATTGAGGCAGTGTTTGAGTGGCCTAAACCGATGATAGTTATAAAGATTAGTAGTTTCCTGGGTTTAGCTAGGTATTATAGGAGATTTATGTAGGATCTTTCTAGAATTGTAGCTCCTATGACTCACTTGACTCAGAAGAATGTGAAGTTTGAGTGGTCAGATGCTTATGAGAACAGTTTCCAGTTGTTGAAGGAGAAGTTGACCATAGCTCAAGTTTTGGCTTCGCTTAATAGAGTAGATAAATTCATTGTGTATTGTGATGCCTCTAGAGTCGGCCTAGGTTGTGTGTTAATGTAAAATGGTAAGGTGATAGCATATGCTTTGAGGTAGTTGAAGAAGCATAGATAGAATTATCCTACTCACGACCCAGAGATGGATGCAGTGATCTTTGCTCTCAAGATTTAGAGACATTATCTGTACGGGGTGACTTGTGAGATTTTTACTGATCACAAGAGCCTAAAGTACATTTTTCAACAGAGAGATCTAAAATTGAGGCAGAGGAGATGGTTATAACTCTTGAAGGACTATGATTGTGAGATTATTTATCAACCAGGCAAAGCTAATATGGTAGAATATGCCTTAAGTAGGAAGTTCTCAGGTAGTCTTGTTCACATTAGTGTGGAGAGGAGACTATTGATCCAAAAGTTGCACTAGTTGGTGGATCAAGGTCTGATGATGAAGATTAGCATATCTAGTCGACTGTTAGCTCAGTTTAGAGTTCGATCAATGCTGAGAGATAGGATTAAGGCAGCTCAGGGCTGAGATCCTATTCTAGCAAAGCTTATAAATAATATTCATGCAGGGAAGTTCATTGACTTCCCACTTGATGATGATGGTGTTTTGTGGATTAATGGTAGGTTGTGCGTTCCTAATGTGGATAATTTAAGAGGAGATCCTTGAGGAAGCACATTCTATAGCCTACAGCATACATCCAGGTATTACTAAGATGTACCACCATATCAAAGATTTATACTATTGGGATGGACTGAAGAAGGATGTAGCCGATTTTGTTTCCAAGTGTTTGACTTGTTAGCAGGTGAAAGTTGAACATTGGAAGCCTTCTGGGAAGCTTCATCCACTTTCTATTCCTGAGTGAAAGTAGGAGAGAATCGCTATGGATTTTGTGGTTGGGTTACCTCATTCTAAGGATAAATACGATTCCATCTGGGTAATTATGGATTCCATCTGGGTAATTATGGACAGGTTAACCAAGTCTGCTCATTTCTTGATTATGAAAGCCATTTATTCTATAGCTAAATTGGCAAAGTTATATGTTAAGCATATTATATGCCTTCACAGAGTACCTATGTCCATTGTATCTAATAGAGGTTTAGTGTTTACTTCTCATTTTTGGCAGAAGTTGCAAGAAGAGATGGGCACTAGGCTTGATTTCAGTACTACTTTTCATCCTCAAACAGATGGTCAATCTGAGAGGATGATCCAGACACTTAAAGATATGTTGAGGATGTGTGTATTGAATCTAAGAGGTAGCTGGGATGATCATTTATTACTTATGGAGTTTGCATATAATAACAGCTACCATAGTAGTATTAGGATAACACTATATAAGGCTTTGTATGGAAGAAAGTGTAGATCCCCTCTGTGTTGGGATGAGATTAGGGAAAGAGAGTTGACTGGACTTGAGATGGTTCAGGATGCAGTAGAGAAGGTTGCTATAATCAAAAGGAGATTAAAGACTGTAGCTAGCAGATAGAAGAGCTATGTAGAACTGAGATGCAAAGATGTGGAGTTTCAGGTTGGAGATTGTGTATTCCTGAAGGTATCTCTTATAAAGGGTGTGATGAGATTTATCAAGAAGGGGAAGCTGGCATCGAGATATATTAGATCGTTTGAGATTTTGGAGAGAGTGGGCAAGGTTGTATATTGGTTGGCTTTGCCTCCAAATATGTCTTAAGTGCATCTAATGTTTCATATCTCGATGCTAAGGAAGTATATTTTGGACCCTTCACATGTGTTGCACCCTGATAGTGTGGAAGTGAATGAAGACCTGATGTTCGAGGAGGAACCAGTATCGATAGTAGACTATCAAGTTCATTAATTACATTCGAAGCAAATTCTGATGGTCAAGGTATTACAAAGGAGCACACTTAGGAGACAGAAGCTGAGATGCGAGCTGCTTACCCTTATCTCTTTCCTTGATAATTCTTGTTTCTGTTCTTTTCTTTGAATTCGATGACAAATTCTTATAAGGAGGAAAGATTGTAATGACTTTGTATTTTAAATAATATAAAATTATTTTGATATATACAGTGTTAATAAAATTTTAAATTTTATTTATATATTATTGTTATTATTTGTGAATATTATTTATTTATTTTATTCTAAACATTTTATTTATGTAAATTAATTTATTTGGGGAGTTCTATTATTTAAATATATTAAAGTTATTATCATTACTATTATTTTAAATATTATTATTATTATTATTATTATTATTATTATTATTATTATTATTATTATTATTATTATTATTATTGTAATACCCTACGTTTTAATTAAATAAAGTAATTTTGAATTTGAAATTTTTAATAAATACTTTTAGATTAGATTATATAATTGTTAATTATTTTGCTATCTAAAGGAGATATTTTTATATTATATTATTTGAGGATTATTAATTCATATGAGTGTTATTTCCTCATTATTTAAAAATGACATATATTATTATTATTATTATTATTATTATTATTATTATTATTATATATATATATATATATATATATATATATATATATATATATATATATATATATAATTGATATACTCTATATATATATATACACCAACAAACACCAAAACCCGAAAACCACCCTCCCTCCTTCTCGTCCGTCACCATCACCATCACCATCACCATCACCGCCCCTCCTCTCCTTGTGCAACTTCCTCCACCGCCTGAGACTTTATTTCTATAATATCTCGAGTTTTTAAATATTTTTATACTGCATCGGGATATGCAATGTTAATAATTTTGTATATAATTATGATATTTTTACAAGTTGATATTTATTTAAAGCTTATTTTAATTATTGTATATTATTTTAAGTGCTTTACGTAAAATTTTCTCGAGAATTATATTTTCGAGGAAATTTTTACATAAATAATTTACTATTAATTATTTTAAGTAGATTTACGCATTTGCATGAACTCATATATATTTTTAAAGTACTAAATAATGTATATATGTGTATTTATTTATTTAACTAGGGTTTAATTAATTACCCTAATATTTTTATTATTTATTATTAGTTTTAATATTAATTAATTAATTTTTTTGTGTATAAATTATTTAAAATATTAAATTATATGTGTGTGGTGTATATTTAATGTGTGTGAGTTTATATTATTTTAATATATAGTGTAAAAGTATATACATATACATATACATTTATTATTTAAACAAAATATAAAGTTTAAGTTATTTACGAGATTGCCATCGTCTTCTTCTTCCTTTTCCCGATCGTCCCTCACCTGATTCCGGTGTATATAACTCGGTTCTCTTGCCATCGGTGTGCCTCCTAGCGTGCCACCTCCTTCCTCCAGCTCTTCCCGCCGCCAGCAGAGTCCATTTCCAACGTCGGAGGAGCTCGATACCATCGGAAAGCCGAAATTCATTCTCACCGTCGTTCACGGCGTTTCCGGCCACCATTTTTGACACCGCCAATCTCTTTCTTCTCCTTGAGCTCTAGTGAGTGTGATTCCAAGCTTTGTTTCACTTAAAATGGTCTAGATTTGCCTAGGCTTCAATTTTGGTAATTCGGCCCATTTTAGGGTTCTTGATTTTTTTGAACTTCGAATTGATTGATTCATGAGAAATTCCTTCACAAATGTTGTTCCCCTTAGCATAAAATACATTTGTGAATTTTTGTAGAATTTTTGGAAATTATTTTGATTTTTGGGTATTTTTTAATATTTTATTATTATTTTCTAATTTTTGAAAATTAATTAATTAAATTATGAAATTGTGTTTTATGATAAATATAGGTGTTGAAATGAATTATAGAAATTTATTTGGAATTTTTATGAATTTCTATGTATTTATTTTGAATTTAATTAGCCTATGTAATTTTGGAAAAATAGGGTTAATTGTATGCTTAATTGAAATTAATTAGTTAATTGAGTTTCTTTATTGATATTATTGATAAATATGTTGACAAAATTAATTTTGTGCAATTATATTATTTTTGGTGAATTTTTGGATTAATTTTAGTATATTTATACATATAGGGGTATTTTGGTAATTTTATCCTAAATTGGCTAAAAATGCAATTAAATTGGTTGTAATAGTTATTTAGGGTATAAAAATGATTTCTAAAAATTATTTAGTATTTTTAACTAATTAAAACTATTTTTCGTAAATTATTTTTAATTATATATATAATATACGATTTTTCTAATAAAATGAGTTTTTATCGGTTTTTACTGTGTTTTAGAGTTAATTATGTAATTTCTACTTATAAAATGTATTTCTATGATATAAGGGTATTTTGGGTATTTCTATATTATTTTGTGAATTGTGGACCTCGGTCGATAAACTGTAGTTTGGACTCCAACCGAGGGGTTGTGAATATGGTTCTGGGCCTATTTTTCAAAGTGTGTTTCTTTGCAGGGCCGGCTCTACTCTTTGAGTAGAGAGATGTCTATTTTACAGGGGAGGTTCTGCCGGATTTTTGGTAAAATTCTCGAAAAACGTGATGTCCGGTCGAACCCTAATTTTGATTATGTGTCTAATATTCTAGATCGAGTCTTTAGATCTTCTGTTAGGTTTATTATGATGTCTATTATTATTGTTTGTTTAGTTGCACTGAGATCGAGGCCTAATGGACCAGGCCCATCGGACCCATCTCGAGGAGCGCAATAATTGTGAGTTACTATTCTATATATATATGCTTTAGGGTGCATGATTTAGAAATATATTTTTTATTTTGACTAATTATGCATAAATAATTCAGTTAGTACTTAAGTTTATTTTAGTTTACTTTTGGTTTATTTTTGGTTTATTATTGGTATATTTTAAACCATATGCATGTTTTATTAACGAATTATGTTTAAAATGTTTTCAAATACATTTCTAGTTTATTTTGTAATTTAATTGGATTTATTTAACGTATATATACTTGAAATATATCTGGTTTACTTTTGGTATATTTCTAGTATATATATATGGTTATTGTTGCTATTATAATTTAAATTCATGCATCATTTATTTTTTATGATGTATGCTTTATATTTCAATGAAGGATATCAATAGAACGTGCTACCTAGTGGGCAGCACTAGGACTGAGTATGTACCGATACGCCAATAGCATTTAGGCTATATTACTAACCTGTTTGAGGATATTGATTAGATTTGATTATTTGATATGGAGATATGATTTGGGAGTGTGATTGCTGGAGCTCGGTTGACCAAGTGTCTCGGGGCCATCACACTGACAGTCATACTGCTGGAGCTCGGTTGACTTAGTGTCTCGGGGCTAGTCTACTGTCCAAATGGAATAAGTGAATATTTTGGAATAAGTGAGCGCTGTATGGCTACAGTGTTGTCTAACACTATTTTAAGGATGTGATTTTCTAGGGTTCTATTTATCGTTCATAATAGTGATTTTCAATAAATATATAAAATGATTTTATTGCATATGTGTGTAGTTGCTTGTATACATACATATTATATATATATTGTTGACTGTATGCGTTGTCATTTAGTATGCATGTATATATATTATAGTAATTCACTCAGTGAGGTCTAACTCCCCTCCGTTGACTATTTTTCAGGAGAGTCATCGTCTTCAGACCTTAGTAGTAGGCCTATACGCCGGATTTCTTCCGCTTCGGCTTCTCTATGTAAACTGCTCACTTGAGTTTTATTTTTAATAATCTAGACACTGCAGTAGTTATAAATAAATTATGGATTGTATGTTTATTTTTGTGTGAGTTATGTATTTTAAGAATTTGAACTGAAACTTGTATTAAAGGATTTATTTATATATGAGATGAGAATTCGATTTAATTTCGTTTGACAGAAATATTATTTTGATATTTATGATTTTATTCCGATGTATAATATTTTATTTAATTGTGTTATTATTATTACTATTGCATGCTTTATTTTTATTTAGACTTGCTACGGGTTTCGGATTCAAAAGAATTTCCCGTTCCCTAGCGCCGGTCATGGCCCCTATTTTAGGTCGTGACAAAGTTGGTATCAGAGTGAAGTTTTGTGTCAGGGCTTAGTTGTGTGAGTTGTGGTCCTAGTTTTCAAGTTGTGCTTTCTTTTGGTAACTACTACAGTGAATTAGGCTCGAGTATGTCTTGATAGTATTCCTTGCTTTAGTTTTCTGCATTATTCTTCTGTTGTCTATTTTGTCTGAATTATTCTGTTGTCTTTTCAGAATGAGGAGGGAGAGCGCGAGAGCGCGTGTTGCTCCACCGTTCATTGAGGCCGAGGATGAAGAGTCTTTTCAGGATAAGGTTTTACCTCCTGAGTTGCTAGTCAGACGTAGAGGTCATGGCAGAGGTAGACCTTGAGGAGCGGCAGGTCGCCGTAGGCAGAGAGAGTTACAGGATGAGGAGCCTGTTGAGCCTGAGTTTGATGTTCTTATGCCTCTAGTTGTTCAACCTATTCAGCCTGCCTATCAGCAGGGTATGTCTGACCCTGAGGCAGCTTTGTTCTATGCCAGAGTTTACAGGATTGCATTTGATAGGACTTCTGACCCGTTAGACTTTCTGCATGCGATCGAGACTCGGACTCGGACTGCTCATATCGAGTACTAGCATATTATGATCATCGAGTTGTCTGTTGAGGGACTAGCTCTAGATTGGTTCATGCAGATGATCCAGCCCTATATGATGACGATAACCTGGGCTCAGTTTCGAGAGCGGGTTATGAGGAGATTCTACCCAGAGGCTCTCCGTATGAGCTATCATCTTTGACTTACCAGCATTTCTCGTGGTGATCAATCTGTAGAGGAGTACACTTAAGAGTTTCTCCGGCTGGGTAGATATGCAGAGGATCTGATGCAAGACCAGTACTTCGCAGTCACTACATATGTCACCGGATTGGGTTCAACATTTGCTGGTATGCCTACAGCAGGCCTTACTCTGGAGTCTGTGATTGAGTTGGCCAAGGAGATTGAGTTGAGGCTAGTTAGGCAGGGAGTGATGCCTGATTATTACCAGCTGGGAGTCAGTTGAGTGGATTGCAGGCTACTCTGTATTCGAGTTTTCATGTTGGTTCGAGTAGTCAGCAGAGAGGTCCGACTCAGCAGAGTCAGAGACAGCAGCAGCGAGTGCATCGGAGCAGTAGACATGGTTGTGGAGGTCAGCATAAACCATTCAGATTTGGGTCAGGTGCTTCGAGCAGTAGTAGTGGTCGCAGTTCTGGATTAGCTACCAGTGTTTGCCAGACCTGCGGTAGAGTCCATAAGGGACCGTGTTATCTGACACTATTGACATGCTTCAGATGTGGGCAGATAGGACATTTTTCCAGATCGTGTCCTTATTTCGGGTATCAGCAGCCACATATTCCATGATTTCCTTAGCAGTCGATTGCTCGTGCTGCACCAGTTCCATTTCAGTTACCTTCAGCCCAACATCAGAGTTCCACTCAGCTTATTCCATAGCAGGGTCACGGTAGAGGTACTAGAGGAAGTGCCAGAGTGTTGGCCAGGCTTCTACTAGTCAATAGGGAGGTTGAGGTCAGGCCAGAGTCTTTCATCTCAGTCAGCAGGATGCTCAGGCATCCAATGCAGTTGTGGCAGGTATTGTTTCTGTTTGTTACCTGGATGCATGGGTTTTGTTTGATCCGGGTGCCATGCATTTGTTTGTTTCTCCTATTTTTGCTTCCAAGTCTTGTTGGCAAGCTTCGAGGATGGCTTTTCCTTTGTCTATTGCCACTCCTCTAAGCGATTCCTTGGACATCGATATTGTTCTTTCTGGTTGTCCAATTCTCGTGGGAGATAGAGAATTACCCGCTGATTTGATTCTATTGGATGTGATGGAGTTTGATGTTATTCTAGGAATGGATTGGTTATCTCAGCACTATGCCATAGTGGATTGTAGGAATAAAGAGGTAACTTTCAGAATTCCTAATGAAGAAGAATTTAAGTTTGTGGGTGATAGGATTTCAGCACCTCAGAATCTTATTTCTACTATTACGGCTAGGAAGTTATTGAGGAAAGGATGTCAGGGATATTTGGCATTGGTCAGGGATATTTGGCATTGGTTAGGGATACTTCAGTGGAGAAGTTGTCACTCACGGATGTTCCTATTGCCTGTGAGTTTCCTGATGTTTTTCTTGAGGAGTTGCCAGGTTTACCACCTCACAGAGAGATTGAGTTCTGTATAGATGTGGTTCCGGGTACTACTCCTATATCTATGCCACCCTACAGAATGGCTCCTGCAGAGTTAAAAGAGTTGAAGGAGCAGTTGCAAGAGTTATTGGATAAAAGTTTTATCAGACCCAGTGTTTCTCCTTGGGGTGCACCAGTCCTGTTTGTGAAGAAGAATAATGGTACCCTGAGACTGTGCATTGGCTACAGAGAGCTGAACAAGGTGATAGTGAAGAACACGTATCCTCTCCCGAGGATTGATGACTTGTTTGATCAGCTACAGGGTGCATAGTTCTTTTCCAAGATTGATCAGAGGTCGGGTTATCATCAGTTGCGGATTAGTGAAGCCGATATTCCTGAAATGGCATTTTGCACTCGATATGGCCATTATGAGTTTCTGGTGATGTCTTTTGGTTTGACTAATGCACCAGCAGCTTTTATGGACCTGATGAACAGGGTATTCAGACCATATGTGGATCAGTTTATGGTAGTCTTCATTGATGATATACTGGTTTATTTAAGGAGTATGGAGGAGCATGTATATCACTTGAGGACTGTACTGCAGACACTGAGAGATCATCAGCTTTATGCTAAATTCTCGAAGTGTGACTTCTGGATGGAGAATGTTTCTTTTCTTGGACACGTGGTGTCTAAAGAAGGTATCCAGGTTGATCCACAGAAGATTGAAGCAGTGTCTGAGTGGCCTAGACCGACTTCTATTACTGAGATTCATAATTTTCTAGGTTTAGCCGGGTATTATAGGCGGTTTGTGCAGGATTTTTCTAGAATTATAGCCCCTATGACTCACTTAACTTAGAAGAATGTTAGATTCGAGTGGTCTGAAGCTTGTGAGAATAGTTTCCAGTTGTTGAAGGAGAAATTGACCACAGCTCTAGTGTTAGCTTTGCCTAATGGTGTGGATAAGTTCACAGTTTATTGTGATGCCTCTAGAGTTGGCCTTGGTTGTGTGTTGATGTAGAATGGAAGGGTGATAGCCTATGCTTCAAGGTAGTTGAAGAAGCATGAACAAAACTATCTTACACATGACCTTAAAATGGCTGCAGTGATCTTTGCTCTGAAGATTTAGAGACATTATCTGTACGGGGTGACTTGTGAGATATTTACTGATCACAAGAGCCTTAAGTACATTTTCCAGCAGAGAGATCTGAATCTGAGGCAGAGGAGATGGTTGGAATTGTTGAAGGATTATGACTATGAGATTTTATATCATCCGAGTAAAGCTAATGTAGTAGCAGATGCCTTGAGTAGAAGGTCCTCAGGTAGTCTTGCTCACATCAATGTTGAGAGGAGACCGTTGATCCAGGAGTTGCATCTGTTGGTGGATCAAGGTCTGATGATGAAGATAAGTAGATCATGTGGACTGCTAGCTCAATTTAAGGTGCAATCTGTACTAAGGGATAGGATTAAAGCAGCTCAGAGTCAAGATCCCATTCTAGAAGAGCTTGCAGAGAATGTTCGAGCAGGGAAGTTCATTGATTTCACACTTGATGATGATGGTGTGTTATGGATCAGTGGTAGATTATGTGTTCCTGATGTGGATAATTTGAGAGAAGAGATCCTAGAGGAAGCACATTCTATAGCTTATAGTGTACATCCGGGTGTCACTATGATGTACCACAGTATTAGAGACTTATACTGGTGGGATGGATTGAAGAAGGATGTCGCTAATTATGTTGCTAAGTGTCTGACGTGTCAATAAGTAAAAGCTGAGCATCAGAAGCCTTTTGGTAAAGCTTCAGCCTCTTCCTATTCTCGAGTGGAAGTGGGAAAGGATAGCTATGGATTTTGTGGTTGGTTTACCTCATTCTAAGGATGGATATGATTCCATCTGGGTGATTGTAGATAGGTTGACGAAGTCTGCACATTTCTTACCTGTGAAAGCCACCTATTCTATAGCTAGATTGGCGAAGCTATATGTAAAGCATATCGTATGCCTTCATGGAGTACCTGTGTCCATTGTGTCAGATAGAGGTTTAGTGTTTGCCTCTCAATTTTGGCAGAAGTTGCAAGAAGCGATGGGCACTAGGTTGGATTTCAGTACTGCTTTTCATCCTCAAATAGATGGTTAGTCTGAGAGGACGATCCAGACACTGGAAGATATGTTGAGGATGTGTGTCCTGGATTTGGGAGGTAGCTGGGATGATCATTTGCCACTCATAGAGTTTGCATATAATAACAGCTACCATAGCAGCATTAGCATGGCACCGTACGAAGCGTTGTATGGAAGGAAGTGTAGATCCCCTATGAGTTGGGATGAGATTGGTAAGAGAGCTTTGACTAGACCTGCGATGGTTCAAGATGCTGCAAAGAAAGTCATCGTGATTAAGTGCAGATTAGAGACCGTAGTTAGTAGGCAGAAGAGCTATGCGGATCCTAGGTGTAGAGATGTGGAGTTTTAGGTTGGAGACTATATTTTTCTGAAGGTATCTCCGATGAATGGTGTTATGAGATTTGGCAGGAAAGGTAAGTTAGCACCGAGATATATCGGACCGTTTGAGATTCTAGAGAGAGTTGGCACTGTTGCATATCGGTTGGCTTTGCCTCCGAGTATGTCACAAGTGCATCCGGTGTTTCATATCTCGATGTTGAGGAAGTATATCTCAGACCCTTCACACATGTTGCAGCCCAGCAGTGTAGAAGTGAGTGAAGATTTGACATTTGTGGAAGAACCTGTGGCGATCGTTGACTATCAAGTTCGACAGTTACGGTCGAAACAGATTCTGATGGTCAAGGTTCTGTGGCATAGCAGCAGAGTTGAGGAGCATACGTGGGAGATTGAAGCTGAGATGTGAACTTTTTACCCGTATCTCTTCCCTTCTTGATCTTGTGATCATTTTCTTTCTGGAATTCGGGGACGAATTCTTGTAAGGGGGGAAGACTATAATATCTCAAGTTTTTAAATATTTTTATACTGCATCGGGATATACAGTGTTAATAATTTTGTATATAATTATGATATTTTTACGATTTGATATTTATTTAAAGCTTATTTTAATTATTGTATATTATTTTAAGTGCTTTACGTAAAATTTTCCTGAGAATTCTATTTTCGGGGAAATTTTCACGTACATAATTTACTATTAATTATTTTAAGTAGATTTATGCATTTGCATGAACTCATATATATTTTTAAAGTACTAAATAACGTATATATGTGTATTTATTTATTTAACTAGGGTTTAATTAATTACCCTAATATTTTTATTATTTATTATTAGTTTTGATATTAATTAATTAATTTTTTTGTGTATAAATTATTTTAAATATTAAATTATATGTGTGTGGTGTATATTTAATGTGCGTGAGTTTATATTATTTTAATATATAGTGTAAAAGTATATATATATACATATACATTTATTATTTAAACAAAATATAAAGTTTGAGTTATTTACGAGATTGTCATCGTCTTCTTCTTCCTTTTCCCGATTGTCCCTCACCCGATTTCGGCGTCTGTAACTCAGTTCTCTTGCCGTCGGTGTGCCTCCTGGCATGCCACCTCCTTCCTCCAGCTGTTCCACCGCCAGCAAGTCCATTTCTGGCGTCGAAGGAGCTCGATACCACCGGAAAGCCGAAATTCATTCTCACCGTCGTTCACGGTGTTTTCGGCCACCATTTTTGACACCGCCAGTGTCTTTCTTCTTCTTGAGCTCCGGTGAGTGTGATTCCAAGCTTTTTTTTCATTTAAAATGGTCTAGATTTGCTTAGGTTTCGATTTTGGTAATTCGGCCATTTTAGGGTTCTTGATTTTTTTCAACTTCGAATTGATTGATTCATGAGAAATTCCTTCACAAATGTTGTTCCCATTAGCTTAATCTACATGTACAAATTTTTGTAGAATTTTTGGAAATCATTTTGATTTTTGGGTATTTTTTAATATTTTATTATTTTTTTAATTTTTGAAATTAATTAATTAAATTATGAAATTGTGTTTTATGATAAATATAGGTGTTGAAATGAATTATAGAAATTTATTTGGAATTTTTATGAATTTCTATGTATTTATTTTGAATTTAATTAGCCTATGTAATTTTGGAAAAATAGGGTTAATTGTATGCTTAATTGAAATTAATTAGTTAATTGAGTTTATTTATTGATATTATTGATAAATATGTTGAGAAAATTATTTTTGTGCAATTATATTATTTTTGGTGAAATTTTGGATTAATTTTAGTATATTTATACATATAGGGGTATTTTGGTAATTTTACCCTAAATTGGCTAAAAATGTAATTAAATTGGTTTTAATAGTTATTTAGGGTATAAAAATGATTTCTACAAATTATTTAGTATTTTTAACTAATTAAAACTATTTTCGTAAATTATTTTCAATTATATATATAATATACGATTTTTCTAATAAAAGGAGTTTTTATCGGTTTTTACTGTGTTTTAGGGTTAATTATGTAATTTCTATTTCTAAAATGTGTTTCTATGATATAAGGGTATTTTTGGTATTTCTATATTGTTTTGTGAATTGTGGACCTCGGTCGGTAAACTGTAGTTTGGAGTTCGATTGAGGGGTTATGAACATGGTTCTGTGCCTATTTTTTGAAGTGTGTTTCTTTGCAGGACCGGCTCTACTCTTTGAGTAGAGAGATGTCCATTTTACAGGGGAGGTTCTGTCGGATTTTCAGTAAAATTCTCGTAAAATGTGTTGTCCGATCGAACCCTAATTCTGATTCTGTGTCTAATATTCTAGATCTAGTCTTTACATCTTCTGTTAGGTTTATTCTGATGTCTATTATTATTATTTGTTTAGTTGCGCCGAGACCGAGGCCTAGTGGACCAGGCCCATCGGACCCATCTCGAGGAGCGCAATAATTGTGAGTTACTATTCTATATATATATTCTTTAGGGTGCATGATTTAGAAATATATGTTTTACTTTAACTAATTATGCATAAATAATTCAATTAGTACTTAATTTTATTTTAGTTTACTTTTGGTTTATTTTTGGTTTATTATTGGTAAATTTTAAACCATATGCATGTTTTATTAACAAATTATGTTTAAAATGTTTTCAAATACATTTCTAGTTTATTTTGTAATTTAATTGGATTTATTTAACGTATATATACTCGAAATATACCTTGTTTACTTTTGGTATATTTCTAGTATATATATATGGTTATTGTTGCTATTATAATTTAAATTCATGCATCATTTATTTTTATGAATGTATGCTTTATATTTCAATGAAGGATATCAATAGAACGTGCTACCTAGTGGGCAGCACTAGGACTGAGTACGTACCGGTACGCCAATAGCATTTAGGCTATATTACTAACCTGTTTGAGGATATTGATTAGATTCGCTTATTTGATATGTGAGATATGATTTGGGAGTGTGATTGTTGGAGCTCAGTTGACCAAGTGTCTCGGGGCCAATCACACTGACAGTCAGACTGCTGGAGCTCGGTTGACTTAGTGTCTCGGGGCCAGTCTACTGTCCAAATGGAATAAGTGAATATTTTGGAATAAGTGAGCCTGTATGGCTAGAGTGTTGTCTAACACTGTTTTGAGGATGCGATTTTCTAGGGTTCTTGTCACGACCCAAAACAGGGGCCATGACCGGTGCTAGGGAACGGGAATTCTTTCGAATCCGAAACCCATAGCAAGCCTAAAAATAAAATAAAACATGCAATAATAGTAACAATATATAATGCAGCGGAAATAAAAATCATAAATATCACAATAACATTTGCACCAACTGGATTTAAATTAAATTCTCATCTCATATATATATAAACTCTTTTAATACAAATCCAGTTCAAATATAATACAACATCTCTTTAACAATTTAATGACTACTACAGTGTCTAGATAAAATAAACCCAAGACTCAGAGAAGCAGTTTACACAAAGAAGCCGGGGTGGAAGAAATCTGGCATACAGGCCTGCTACTGAGGTCTGAAGATGATGACTCTCCTGAAAAATGGTCAACAGAGGGGAGTCAGACCTCACTGAGTGAATTACTATAGTATGTATATATGCATACTAAATGACAATGCATACAATCAACAGTATATATCTAATATGTATATATACAGGCAAATACACACAGATGCAATAAAATTATTTTATATATATTTCATTGAAAATCATCGTTTATGAAGGATCAAATAGAACCCTATGATATCACAACCTCGAGAATAGTGTTAGACAACACTCTAGCCATACAGGCTCACTTATTCCAAAATATATTCACTTGATCCATTTGGACAGTAGACTGGCCTCGAGACATTAAGTCAACCGAGCTCCAGCAGTCTGACTGTCAGTGTGATTGGCCCCGAGACACTTGGTCAACCGAGCCCCAGCAATCACACCTCCAAACCATATCTCACACATCAAATAATCATATCCAATCAATATCCACAAATGGTTAGTAATATTGCCTAAATGCTATAAGCGCACCGGTACGTACTAGGTCCTAGTGCTGCCCACTAGGTAGCACGTTTTATTGATATCCTTCATTTAATAAATAAAACATACATTCATAAAAATAAATGATGCATGAATTTAAATATAATAGCAACAATAAACCATATATATACTAGAAATATACCAAAAATAAACCAGGTATATTTTGAGTGTATATACGTCAAATAAATCCAATTAAATTACAAATTAAGCTAGAAATATATTTAAAAACATTTTAAATATGATTTATTAATAAAACATGCATATAATTTAATATATACCAAAAATAAACCAAAAATAAACTAAAAATATACTTAAATACAAATCACATTATTTATGCATATTTAATCAAAATAAAACATATATTTCTAAAATCATGCATCCTAAACATATATATATAAAATAGTAACTCACACTTAGTGTGCTCCACGACATGGATCCGACGGGCCTGGTCCACTAGGCCTCGGTCTCAGCGCAACATAGCTCAAGGAGAAGAAAGAGACCGGCGGTGTCGAAAATGGTGGCCAGAATCGTGAGGTGTGAAGAAATGCAACTTTCGGCCAAAAATGGAGGAAAGGAAGCTAGCCGGCGCCGGGGAAGGAGGCTAGGGGCGGTGGAGCAGTTGGCTGGGGAGGGCGGAGCCGCTGGTGGCACACCGACAGTAGGTGGTCGGGATTTGTAGCGAGAGGGGGAGAAGGGATGGGTTCGAGAAGAAAGAAGGAAGAAGAAGAAAAGAAAAGAAAAAGAAAAGGAAAGAAAAAGAAAAGAAAGAAAAAAAAAGAAAAATAATTTTAATAAAATGTTTGGGAAAATCACACACCACACACTTAATATTTAATATTTTAAAAAAATTTAATAATAAATGAAATTAATTAAATAACAATAAAACTAATAAATAAATAATAAAATATTAGGGTAATATTAATAAAACCCTAATTAAATAAATAATTACACACATATACGGTGTTTAATAATTTAAAATATGTATAAGTTCATGCAAGTCCGTAAATATATTTAATATAATTAGTAGTAAATTATTTACGTGAAAATTTCCCCGAAAATGCAAGTCCCTGGAAAATTTTACGTAAAGTACTTAAATAATAATAAACAATTAAAAATTCAATTTTAATTAAATAAAAGCACATAAAGTATCAATATCATATTTAAAAATTATTAACACTGCATATCCCGATGCAGTATAAAAATATTTAAAAACACGGGATATTACAGTCTTCTCCCCTTACAAGAATTCATCCCCGAATTCCAGAAAATAGGTTCAAGAAGGAAAGAGATACGAGTAAGAAGCTCGCATCTCAGCTTCAGTCTCCCACGTACGCTCCTCAACTCTGTCGCTACGCCACAGAACCTTGACCATCGGAATCTGTTTCGACCACAACTGTCGAACTTGATAGTCAATGATCGCCACAAGTTCTTCCACAAACGTCAAATCTTCACTCACTTCTATACTGTCGGGCTGCAACACGTGTGAAGGGTCTGAGATATACTTCCTCAACATCGAGATATGAAATACTGGATGCACCTGTGACATACTCGAAGGCAAATCCAACCGATATGCAACAGTGCCAACTCTCTCCAGAATCTCAAATGGCCCGATATATCTCGGTGCTAACTTACCCTTCCTACCAAATCTCATCACACCCTTCATCGAAGATACCTTCAGAAAAATGAAATCTCCAACCTAAAACTCCACATCTCTGCGCCTAGGATCCGCATAGCTCTTCTGTCTGCTAACTGTGGTCTCTAATCTGCGCTTAATCACGGCGACTTTCTCTGCAGCATCCTGAACCATCTCAGGTCTAGTCAAAGCTCTCTCACCAATCTCATCCCAACTCAAAGGGGATCTACACTTCCTTCCATACAATGCCTCATACGGTGTCATGCCAATACTGCTATGGTTGCTGTTATTATATGCAAACTCTATGAGTGGCAAATGATTATCCCAGCTACCTTCCAAATCCAGGACACACATCCTCAACATATCTTCCAGTGTCTGGATCATCCTCTCAGACTGACCATCTGTCTGAGGATGAAAAGTAGTACTGAAGTCCAACCTAGTGCCCATCGCTTCCTGCAACTTCTACCAAAAACGAGAGGTAAACACTAAACCTCTATTTGACACAATGGACACAGGTACTCCATGAAGGCATACGATATGCTTCACGTACAACTTCGCCAATCTAGCAACAGAATAAGTGGCTTTCACAGGCAAGAAATGTGCAGACTTCGTCAACCTATCTACAATCACCCAGATGGAATTGTATCCATCCTTCGAACGAGGTAAACCAACCACAAAATCCATAGCTATCCTTTCCCACTTCCACTCGGGAATAGGAAGAGGCTGAAGCTTCCCAGAAGGTTTCTGATGTTCAGCTTTCACTTGCTAACACGTCAAGCACTTAGCAACATAATCAGCGACATCCTTCTTCAATCCATCCCACCAGTATAGATCTCTGATACTGTGGTACATCTTGGTAATGCCCGGATGAACGCTGTAGGCTGTGGAATGTGCTTCCTCTAGGATCTCTTCTCTGAAATCATCCACATCAGGAACACATAATCTACCACTGATCCACAACACACCATCATCATCAAGTGTGAAATCAGTGAACTTCCCTGCTCGAACATTCTCTGCAAGCTCTTCTAGAATAGGATCTCGGCTCTGAGCTGCTTTAATCCTATCCCTCAGTACAGATCATACCTTAAACTGAGCTAGCAGTCCACCTGACCTACTGATCTTCATCATCAGACCTTGATCCACCAACAGATGCAACTCCTAGATCAATGGTCTCCTCTCAACACCGATGTGAGCAAGACTGCCTGAGGACTTTCTACTCAAGGCATCTACTATAACATTAGCTTTACCCGGATGATATAAGATCTCGCAATTATAATCCTTTAACAATTCTAACCATCTTCTCTGCCTTAGATTCAGATCTCTATGTTGGAAAATGTACTTAAGGCTCTTGTGATCAGTAAATATCTCACAAGTCACCCCGTACAGATAATGTCTCCAAATCTTCAAAGCAAAGATCACTACAGCCATTTCTAGGTCATGTGTGGGATAGTTCTGCTCATGATTCTTCAACTGCCTTGAAGCATAGGCTATCACCCTTCCATTATGCATCAGCACACAACCAAGGCCAATTCTAGAGGCATCACAATAAACTGTGAACTTGTCCACACTATTAGGCAAAGCTAACACTGGCGCTGTGGTTAATTTCTCCTTCAACAACTGAAAACTATTCTCACAAGCTTCTGACCACTCAAACCTAACATTCTTCTGAGTCAAGCAAGTCATAGGGGATGCAATTCTAGAAAAATCTTGCACAAACCGCCTATAATACCCGGCTAAACCCAGAAAACTCCGAATCTTTGTAACAGAAGTTGATCTAGGCCACTCAGACACTACTTCAATCTTCTGTGGATCAACCTGAATACCTTCTTTAGACACTACATGTCCAAGAAAAGAAACACTCTCCATCCAAAAATCACACTTCGAGAATTTAGCATAAAGTTGATGATCTCTCAGTGTCTGTAGTACAATCCTCAAGTGATATACATGCTCCTCCATACTCCTTGAATAAACCAGTATATCATCAATGAAGACTACCACAAACTGATCCACATATGGTTTGAATACCCTGTTCATCAGGTCCATAAAAATTGCTGGTGCATTAGTCAAACAAAAGACATCACCAGAAACTCATAATGGCCATATCTAGTGCAGAATGTCGTCTTAGGAACATCAGCTTCACTAATCCGCAGCTGATGATAACCTGACCTCATATCAATCTTAGAAAAGAACTGTGCACCCTGTAGCTGATCAAACAAGTCATCTATCCTCGAGAGGGGATACTTGTTCTTTACTATCACCTTATTCAGTTCTCTGTAGTCAATGCACAGTCTCAGGGTAACATCCTTCTTCTTCACAAACAGGACTGGTGCACCCCCAGGAGAAACACTAGGTCTGATAAAACCCTTATCCAACAACTCTTGCAACTGCTCCTTCAACTCTTTCAACTCTGCAGGAGCCATTCTATAGGGTGGCATAGATATAGGAGTAGTACCTGGAACCACATCTATACAGAATTCAATCTCTCTATGAGGTGGTAAACCTGGCAACTCCTCGGGAAAAACATCAGGAAACTCACAAGCAACAAGAACATCTGTGAGTGAAAACTTCTCCACTGAAGTATCCCTAACCAATGCCAAATATCCCTAACAACCTTTCTTCAACAACTTCCTAGCCATAATTGTAGAAATAAGATTCTGAGGTGCTAAACTCCTATCACCAACAAACTTAAACTCTTATTCATCAGGAATTCTGAAAGTCACCTCTTTATTCCTGGAATCTACCATGGCATAGTGTTGAGATAACCAATCCATTCCCAGAATAATATCAAACTCCATCACATCCAATAAGATCAAATCAGCGGCTAATTCTCTATCTCCCACGAGAACTGGACAACCAGAAAGAACAATATCGGTGTCTAAGGAATCGCTCAGAGGAGTGGCAACAGACAAAGGCAAAGCCATCCTTGAAGCTTGCCAACAAGATTTAGAAGCAAAAATGGGAGAAACGAATGAATGTGTGGCACCTGGATCAAACAAAACCCATGCATCCAGGTAACAAACAGAAACAATACCTGCCACGACTGCATTACATGCCTGAGCATCCTGCTGAGTGAGATGAAAAACTCTAGCCTATCCTCAACCTCCCTGTTGACTAGTAGAAGCCTAGCCAACACCTCAGGCACCTCCTCTAGTACCTCTACCATGACTCTGCTGTGGGACAAGCTGAGTGGAACTCTAATGTTGAACTAGTGGTAACTAAAATGGCACGGGTGCAGCACTAGCAATCGACTGTTGTGGGAATCATGAAATCTGCGGCTGCTGATACCCCGAGTAAGGACACGATCTGGCAAAATGCCCTGTCTACCCGCATCTGAAGCATGTCAGTGGTGTCAGATAACATGATCACTGATGGACTTTACCGCAATTCTGGCATACACTGGTCGCTGATCTAGAACTACGACCACTGCTGTTGCTCGAAGCGCCTGATCCAAATCTGAACGATCTACGCTGACCTCCATGGCCATGTCTACTACTCCGATGCAGTCGCTGCTGCTGTCTCTGACTTTGCTGAGTCGAACCTCGCTGTTGACTACTCGAACCAATGTGAAAACTAGAGTATGGAGTAGCCTGCAATCCACTCGACTGAACTCCCAGCTGGTAATAATCAGGCATTGCTCCCTGCCTAACTAACCTCAACTCAATCTCCTTGGCCGACTCAATCACAGACTCCAGAGTAAGGCCTGCTGTAGGCATACCAATAAATGCTGAACCCAATCCAGTGACATATGTAGTGACTGTGAAATACTGGTCTCGCATCAGATCGTCGGCATATCTACCCAGACGAAGAAACTCTCGGGTATACTCCTCTACAGATCGATCACCACGAGAAATACTGATCAACCGAAGACGATAGCTCATACAAAGCGGCTCTGGACAGAATCTCCTCATAAATCGCTCTCGGAACTGAGCCCAGGTCATCGTCATCATGTAAGGCTGGATCATCTGAATAAACTAGTCTAGGGCTGATCCCTCGACAGAAAACTCAACGATCATGATCCGCTGGTACTCGGCGTGAGCAGTCCGAGTCCTCGTCTCAATCGTATGCAAAAAATCTAACGGATCAAAAGTACCATCAAACGCAATTCTACCAACTCGGGCATAGAGAAAAGCTGCCTCAGGGTCAGACATACCCTGCTGATAGGCAAGCTGAACAGGCGGAACAACTGGAGGAACAGGAACATCAAATTCAGGCTCAACAGGCTCCTCGTCCTGTAACTCTCTCTGCCTATGGCAACCTGCCGCTCCTCGAGGTCTACCTCTACCACGACCTCTATGTCTAACTAGCTGCTCAGGAGGTAAAACCTCATCCTGAAAAGACTCATCATCCTCGGCCTCAACGATCGGTGGAGTGATACGCGCTCGCCTCTTCATTCTAAAGAGACAAACGGAACAATTCAGACAAAACAGACAATGGAGGAATAACGCAGAAAACTAAAGCAAGGAATACTTATCAAGATATACTCGAACCTAATTCACTGCAGTAGTTCAACAGAAAACACAACTTTAAAACTAGGGCCACGACTCACAAAACTAAGCCCTGACACAGAACTCCGCTCTGATACCAACTTTGTCACAACCCAAAATAGGGGCCATGACCGGCGCTAGGGAATGGGAATTCTTTCAAATTCGGAACCCGTAGCAAGCCTAAAAATAAAATAAAATATGCAATAATAGTAATAATATTTAATGCAGTGAAAATAAAAATCATAAATATCACAATAACATTTGCACCAACTGGATTTAAATTAAATACTCATCTCATATATATATAAACTCTTTTAATACAATCCAGTTCAAATATAATACAACATCTCTTTAACAATTTAATGACTACTGCAGTGTCTAGATAAAATAAACCCAAGACTCAGAGAAGCAGTTTACACAAAGAAGCCGGGGCAGAAGAAATTCGGCGTACAGGCCTGCTACTGAGGTCTGAAGATGATGACTCTCCTGAAAAATGGTCAACAGAGGGGAGTCAGACCTCACTGAGTGAATTACTATAGTATATATACTTACATACTAAATGACAATGCATACAATCAATAGTATATATCTAATATGTATATATACAGGCAAATACACACAAATGCAATAAAATCATTTTATATATATTTCATTGAAAATCATCATTTATGAAGGATCAAATAGAACCCTATGATATCGCAACCTCGAGAACAGTGTTAGACAACACTCTAGCCATACAGGCTCACTTATTCCAAAATATGTTCACTTGATCCATTTGGACAATAGACTGGCCCCGAGACATTAAGTCAACCGAGCTCCAGCAGTCTGACTGTCAGTGTGATTGGCCCCGAGACACTTGGTCAACCGAGCCCCAGCAATCACACCTCCAAACCATATCTCACACATCAAATAATCATATCCAATCAATATCCATAAATGGTTAGTAATATCGCCTAAATGCTATAAGCGAACCGGTACGTACTCGGTCCTAGTGCTGCCCACTAGGTAGCACGTTCTATTGATATCCTTCATTTAATAAATAAAACATACATTCATAAAAATAAATGATGCATGAATTTAAATATAATAGCAACAATAAACCATATATATACTAGAAATATACCAAAAATAAACCAGGTATATTTCGAGTATATGTACGTCAAATAAATCCAATTAAATTACAAATTAAGCTAGAAATATATTTAAAAATATTTTAAATATGATTTATTAATAAAACATGCATATAATTTAATATATACCAAAAATAAACCAAAAATAAACTAAAAATATACTTAAATACAAATCACATTATTTATGCATATTTAATCAAAATAAAACATATATTTCTAAAATCATGCATCCTAAACACATATATATAAACTAGTAACTCACACTTAGTGCGCTCCACGAGATGGATCCGACGGGGCTGGTCCACTAGGCCTCGATCTCGGTGCAACAGAGCTCAAGGAGAAGAAAGAGACCAACGGTGTCGAAAATGGTGGCCGGAATTACGAGGTGTGAAGAAATGCAACTTTCGGCCAAAAATGGAGGAAAGGAAGCTAGCCGACGCTGGGGAAGGAGGCTAGGGGCGGCGGAGCAGCTGGCTGGGGAGGGCGGAGCTGCTGGTGGCACACCGATGGTAGGTGGTCAGGATTTGCAGCGGGAGGGGGAGAAGGGACGGGTTCGGGAAGAAAGAAGGAAGAAGAAGAAAAGAAAAGAAAAAGAAAAGGAAAGAAAAAGAAAAAGAAAAGAAAGAAAAAAAAAAGAAAAATAATTTTAATAAAATATTTGGGAAAATCACACACCACACACTTAATATTTAATATTTTAAAAAAATTTAATAATAAATGAAATTAATTAAATAACAATAAAACTAATAAATAAATAATAAAATATTAGGGTAATATTAATAAAACCCTAATTAAATAAATAATTACACACATATACGGTGTTTAATATTTTAAAATATGCATGAGTTCATGCAAGCCCGTAAATATATTTAATATAATTAGTAGTAAATTATTTACGTGAAAATTTCCCCGAAAATGCAAGTCCCGGGAAAATTTTACGTAAAGTACTTAAATAATAATAAACAATTAAAAATTCAAATTTAATTAAATAAAAGCTCATAAAGTATCAATATTATATTTAAAAATTATTAACACTGCATATCCCGATGCAGTATAAAAATATTTAAAAACACGGGATATTACAGTTCTATTTGATTGTTCATAAACAGTGATTTTCAATAAATATATAAAATGATTTTATTGCATCTATGTGTAGTTGCTTGTATACATACATATTATATATATATTGTTGACTGTATGCATTGTCATTTAGGATTCATGTATATATATTATAGTAATTCACTCAGTGAGGTCTGACTCCCCTCTGTTGACTATTTTTCAGGAGAGTCATCGTCTTCAGACCTCAGTAGTAGGCCTATATGCCGGATTTCTTTCGCTCCGGCTTCTCTATGTAAACTGCTCACTTGAGTTTTATTTTTAATAATGTAGACACTGCAGTAGTTATAAATAAATTGTGGGTTTTATGTATTATATTTGTGTGAGTTATGTATTTTAAGAATTTGAACTGAAACTTGTATTAAAGGATTTATTTATATATGAGATGAGAATTCGATTTAATTTCGTTTGACTGAAATATTATTTTGATATTTATGATTTTATTCCGCTGCATAATATTTTATTTAATTGTGTTATTATTATTACTATTGCATGTTTTATTTTATTTTAGGCTTGTTACGGGTTCCGGATTCAAAAGAATTTTCGTTCCTTAGCGCCGGTCATGGCCCCTGTTTTGGGTCGTGACAATTTCCACTACGAGCTGAAGCTTCCAGGTTGCAGCTGTTGCCTTTCTTCTTCCTCGTGTGGCAGTGCTTCCTCCCTTCTCACCTGGCAGGCAGCATTCCTTCTCCCTCGTGTGATAGCCCTGCCTCGGTCCGCCTGCCCAGCTTCGCCCCTCCACCAAATCACTACCTTCCTGCCTTGCCTGAGCTGTTTCCTTGGTCTGCATTCCGGTGACAACAAGCTCTTCCTCCTCGTCCCATTTGTGCAGCTTGACAGTGAGTAGCACTCACTTGATCCCTTCTTTCTCTCCTTGATTTTTGATTGTTCTTAGTATGTTCTAGGTTAGTTAGGGTTGTTTAGTGTTTAATGAGGTTGGTTTTAATTTTTGGATAATTTTGGTGAATTATTTGATTTTTCCAGAATTTATTTGATATTTATTTGGGTTTAGTTAGTAATTAGGGTGGTTGTTGTTAATTATTTTTAAGTGTATTAATTTTATTGAAAATTATAGGAATTATTGTGAATTTGGTAAAATTTTTTATTATATTAGTAATATTTTGTTTATATCCGAAATTATTTGTAAAAAATTTTAAATTTTTGATAATTGGTGTTATTATCAAATGTTATTAATTTTAGGATTTAATTTTTAATTTTTGTAAATATTATGCTATTTTTATAATTATTTTTAAGTTTATGTCAAATGTGAATAATTAAGTTAAATTAATATTTTGGAAGAAATTATTAGTTGATTTTATGTTTTTAATTATATTAAGAAGTTTAATGTTGAAAAAATAATATTTAGATAATTATATAATTTTTTTAAGGAAATTTTAATACTAATAATACATTATGTAATTTATGTATTTAGGGGTAAAAATGTAATTTTACGCTAATTATAGTTAAACATATATTTTAATTAGTTTTATTAACATTAAGAGGTTTAGAGATATATTTTTATATATGTATTAATAGATAATTTCCATTAAGTGATATTAATTGTGAGTGTTGTTTATATATATATATATATATATGTTGGGTTGTGAAATTTTATTTTTAAAATCTATATTGTTAGACGAAATTTTTTACTATGGCTAATCATCTTTGTGATGTGTATTTTTGGGAAAATAAATTATTTAAATTCTTGGTGTTTTGTTGAGTTGTGATCTCGGTCGGGGCTAAGTGTAGTTTTGGAAGCCCGACTCGAGTGTGAATGTCTATGAATATTAGAAGTGTGTTTTTTATGCAGGTTTGGCTCTACCTTTGGTAGAGAGATGTCCGTTTTACAGAGGAGACTCTGCTGAAATTTTGATAAATTTTCTCGTAAAACGTGATATTCGTAATAATTTTTACCGTTAGTTAGGTTTTATCCTGTCTATCGAGTCTTGTTCAGTCTTCCTCGTTGTAATATCCCGTGTTTTTAAGTATTTTAATACTACATCGGGATATGCAGTGTTAATAATTTTTGTATATATATATGATATTTCATGAGATGTTATTTAATTAAAATTGATTTTATTATTTTATGATATTTTATGTATTTTACGTAAAATTTTCCCCGAACTTGCATTTTCGGGGAAATTTTTACGTAAATTATTTATTATTAATTATATTAAATAGATTTCTGGACTTGCATGAACTCATATATATTTTTAAAGTACTAAATAATGTATATATGTGTACTTATTTATTTAATTAGGGTTTAATTAATTACCCTAATATTTTATTATTTATTATTAGTTTTAATATTATTTAAATATTTTTAAGTGTACTAAATTTTAAAATATTAAATTAGATGTGTGTGGTGTATATTTAATGTGTGTGATTTTATATTATTTTAATATATAATGTAAAGTATATATATATATATATATATATATATATATATATATATATATATATATATATATATATATATATATATATATATATACATACCTATACATATATTATAATTTATCAAAAATCAAGTTTGGCAAATTACCAATTTGCCCCTCCCTCCTTCTCCTTCTCTCCCGATGCCCTACCCTCACTGTACCTCCTGTTCCACCACACCGGACCGCCCTTCGCTGCCATCAGCTGTTGCCAACCTCCTCCCCCTTCCTTCCTCTTCCTCTCCGATGTGACCAGGCCGTCAGAAGCCCGCTGGAACGCCCGAAATTCGCGGTGGCAACAAGTGGAGCTCCTCGCCGTCGATCACGTTTCCAGCCACCATTTTTGACACCGCCGGTCTTCATCAACTCCTTGAGCTTTGGTGGTCCCTACTCTAAGCTCCTTTTGGCCTGAAAACAAGTGGTTGATGAGGTTTGAGCTAAATCTTCAATTCGGCCATTTTAGATTCTTGAATTTTTTGAACTTAAAATTGATTGATTCATGAAAATTACCTTAACCAATATTGATCCTAGTAGCTTAATCTACATGTGTGAATTTTTGTAGAATTTTTGGAGATTATTTTGATTTTTGGGTATTTTTGAATATTTTATTATTATTTTCTAATTTTTGGAAATTAATTAATTAAATTATGAAATTGTGTTTTATGATAAATATAGGTGTTGAAATTAATTATAGGAATTTATTTGGAATTTTTATGAATTTCTATGTATTTATTTTGAATTTAATTAGTTTATGTAATTTTTGAAAAATAGGGTTAATTGTGTTTTTAATTGAAATTAATTAGTTAATTGAGTTTAATTGTTGATATTATTGATAAATATGTTGAGAAAATTAATTTTGGATAATTATACTATTTTTGGTGAATTTTTGGAGTAATTTTAATATATTTATATATATAGGGGTATTTTGGTAATTTTACCCTAAATTGACTAAAAATGTAATTAAATTGGTTTTAATAGTTATTTAAGATATAAAAATGATTTCTACAAATTATTTAGTATTTTTAATTAATTAAAACTATTTTTCGTGAATTATTTTCAAATTATATATATAATATACGATTTTTTCTAAATAAATGAGTTTTTATTGGTTTTCAATGTGTTTTAGGGTTAATTATATAATTTCTACTTATTAAATGTATTTCTATGATATAAGGGCATTTTTGGTATTTTCATAATTGTTCTGTGAATTGTGAACCCCGATCGGTAGACTGTAATTTGGAGTCCGATCGAGGGGTTGTGGTTGTGTTTTTGTGTCTATTTTTCAAAGTGTGTTTCTTTGTAGGGCTGACTCTACTCTTTGAGTAGAGAGATGTCCATTTTACAGGGGAGGTTTTGCCGAATTTTTGGTAGAATTCTCGTAAAATGTGATGTCCAATCAAACCCTAATTCTAATTCTATGTCTAATATTCTAGATTGAGTTTTTAGGATTTTTTGTTAGGTTTATTCTGATGTCCATTATTTATTGTTTGTTTAGTTACGCCGAGACCGAGGCCTGGTGGACCAGGCCCGTCGGACCTATCTCGAGGAGCGCACTAAGTGTGAGTTGCTATTTTATATATATGTGCTCTAGGATGCATGATTCTAGAAATATACGCTCTATTTTGATTAAATATGCCTAAATGGTTTAATTATTACTTAAGTTTATTTTTAGTTTATTTTCTGTATATTTTAAACTATATGCATGTCTTATTAATGAATTATGCTTAAAATGTTTTTGAATATATTTCTAGCTTATTTTGTAATTATATTGGATTTATTTGACGTATATATATTCGAAATATACCTGGTTTATTTTTGGTATATTTCTAGTATATATATGCTTTATATTGCTATTTTATTTAAGTTCATGCATCATTTGTTTTTAAGAATGTATGTTTTATATTTCAATGAAGGATATCGATAGAATGTGCTACCTAGTGGGCAGCACTAGGACCGAGTACGTACCGGTACGCTTATAGCATTTAGGCTATATTACTAACCATTTGTGGATATTGATTGGATATGATTATTTGATGTGTGATATGGTTTAGAGGTGTGATTGCTAGAGCTCGGTTGACCAAGTGTCTCGGGGCCAATCACACTAACAGTCAGATTGCTGGAGCTCGGTTGACTTAGTGTCTCAAGGCCAGTCTACTATCCAAATGGATCAAGTGATTATATATTGGAATAAGTGAGCCTGTATGGCTAAAGTGTTACCTAACACTATTTTCGAGGTTGCGATATTCTAGGGTTCTATTTGATCCTTCATAAATGATGATTTTCAATAATATATAAAATGATATTATTGCATCTGTGTGTATTTGCCTATATATCTATTTATATATGTACTATTGACTGTGCATTGTCATTTAGTATGCATGTATATATATTATAGTAATTCACTCAGTGAGGTCTGACTCCCCTCCGTTGACTATTTTTCATGAGAGTCATCGTCTTCAGACCTCAGTAGCAGGCCTGTACGCCAGATTTCTTCTGTCCCGACTTCTTTATGTAAACTGCTTATCTGAGTCTTGAGTTTTATTTTTATAATCTAGACATTGCAGTAGTTGTAAATAAATTAAGGGTTTTATGTATTATATTTGTGTGAGCTATGTATTTTAAGAATTTGAACTGAAACTTGTATCAAAGGATTTATATATATATGAGATGAGGATTTGATATAAATTCATTGGGTGTAAATGTTATTTTTGATATTTATGATCTTATTTTCGCTGCATTAAATACTGTTATTATTACTATTGCATGTTTTATTTTATTTTTAGGCTTGCTACAAGTTTCAAATTTGAAAGAATTCTTGTTCCCTAGCACCGGTCATGGCCCCTGTTTTGGGTCGTGACAAAGTTGGTATCAGAGCGGAGTTATGTGTCAGGGCTTAGTTGTGTGAGTCGTGGCCCTAGTTTTCAAGTTATGTTTTCTTTTGGTAACTACTGCAGTGAATTAGGTTCGAGTATGTCTTGATAAGTATTCCTTGGTTTAGTTTTCTGCATTATTCTTCCGTTGTCTGTTTTGTCTGAATCATTATGTTATCTTTTCAGAATGAGGAGGCGAGCGCGTGTCGCTCCACCAGTCATTGAGGCCGAGGATGATGAGTCTTTTCAGGATGAGGTTTTACCTCCTGAGCAGGCAGTTAGACGTAGAGGTCATGGCAGAGGTAGACCTCGAGGAGCGACAGGTCACCATAGGCAGAGAGAGTTATAGGACGAGGAGCCTGTAGAGCCTGAGTTTGATGTTCCTGTACCTCCAGTTGTTCAGCCTATCAGCAGGGTATGTCTGACCCTGAGGTAGCTATGTTCTATGCTAGAGTTGGCAGGATTGCTTTTGATGGGACTTCCAATCCGTTAGACTTTCTACACGTAATTGAGACTAGGACTCGGACTGCCTATACCGAGTACCAGCAGATTATGATCATCGAGTTGTTTGTCGAGGGACCAGCCCTATATTGGTTTATTCAGATGATCCAGCCCAATATGATGATGATGACCTGGGCTCAGTTCAGAGAGCGATTTATGAGGAGATTATGTCTAGAGCCTCTCCGTATGAGCTATTGTCTCCAGTTGACCAGCATTTCTCGCGGTGATCGATCTATAGAGGAGTACACCCGAGAGTTTCTTCGGTTCGGTAGATATGTAGAGGATCTAATGCGAGACCAGTATTTCACTATCACTACCTATATTACTGGATTAGGTTCAACATTTGTTGGTATGCCTACAACAGGCCTTACTCTCGAGTCTGTGATTGAGTTGGCCAAGGAGATTGAGCTGAGGCTAGTTAGGCAGGGAGCGATGCCTGATTATTACCAGCTAGGAGTTCAGTCAAGTGGATTGTAGGCTACTCCGTATTTGAGTTTTCATGTTGGTTCGAGTAGTCAGCAGCGAGGTCCGACTCAGCAGAGTCAAAGGCAGCAATAGCGAGTGCATCGAAGCAGTAGACATGGTCGTGGGGGTCAACGTAGGTCATTCAGATTTGGGTCAGGTGCTTCGAGTAGCAGCAGTGGTCGTAGTTCTGGATCAACTGCTAGTGTATGCTAGACCTGTGGTAGAGTCCATCAGGGACCGTGTTAGCTGACACCACTGACATGCTTCAGATACGGGCAGAAAGGACATTTTGCCAGATTGTGTCCTTACTCCGGGTACCAGCAGCCGCAGATTCCATGATTCCCACAGCAGTCGATTGCTAGTGCTGCACCCGTGCCATTTCAGTTACCTCCAGCCCAGCATCAGAGTTCCACTCAGCTTGTTCCACAACAGAGTCATGGTAGAGGTACTCGAGGAGGTGCCAGAGGTGTTGGCCAGGCTTCTACCAGTTAGCAGGGAGGTCGAGGACAGGCCAGAGTCTTCCACCTTACTCAGCAGGATGCTCAGGCATCTAATACAGTCGTGGCAGGTATTATTTATGTTTGTTACCTGGATGCATGGGTTTTGTTTGATCCGAGTGCCACGCATTCGTTTGTTTCTCCCATTTTTGCTTCCAAGTCTTGTTGGCTAGCTTTGAGGATGGCTTTTCCTTTGTCTGTTACCACTCCTCTAAGCGATTCCTTGGACACCGATATTATTCTTTCTGGTTGTCTAGTTCTCGTGGGAGATAGAGAATTACCCGCTGATTTGATTCTATTGGATGTGATGGAGTTTGATGTTATTTTTGGAATGGACTGGTTATCTCAGCACTATGCCATGGTAGATTACAGGAATAAAGAGGTGACGTTCAGAATTCCTGATGAAGAAGATTTTAATTTTGTGGGTGATAGGAG
This sequence comes from Mallotus nudiflorus, assembly GCA_947683625.1. NCBI lineage: Eukaryota > Viridiplantae > Streptophyta > Magnoliopsida > Malpighiales > Euphorbiaceae > Mallotus > Mallotus nudiflorus. The sequence goes on from CANTUR010001276.1 coordinate 527,842, forward strand.
TTTAGCACCTCAGAATCTTATTTATGCTATTACGACTAGGAAGTTATTGAGAAAAGGTTATCAGGGATATTTGGCATTAGTCAGGGATACTTCAGTGGAGAAGTTGTCACTCACAGATGTTCCTGTTGCTTGTGAGTTTCCTGATGTTTTTCCTGAGGAGTTGCCAGGTTTACCACCTCATTGAGAGATTAAATTCTGTATAGATGTGGTTCCAGGTACTACTCGTATATCTATGCCACCTTACAGAATGGCTCCTGCAGAGTTAAAAGAGTTGAAAGAGCAGTTGCAAGAGTTATTGGATAAGGGTTTTATTAGATCCAGTGTTTCTCCTTGGGGTGCACCAATCCTGTTTGTGAAGAAGAAGGATGGTACCCTGAGACTGTGCATTGCAGAGAGCTGAACAAGGTGACAGTGAAGAACAAGTATCCTCTCCCGAGGATAGATGACTTGTTTGACCAGCTACAGGGTGCACAGTTCTTTTCTAAGATTGATCTAAGGTCGGGTTATCATCAGCTATGGATTAGTGAAGCCGATGTTCCTAAGACGGCATTCCGCACTAGATATGGCCATTATGAGTTCTGGTGATGTCTTTTGGTTTGACTATTGCACCAGCAGCTTTTATGGACCTGATGAACAGGGTATTCAGACCATATGTGGATCAGTTTATGGTAGTCTTCATCGATGATATACTAGTTTATTCAAGGAGTATGGAGGAGCATGTATATCACTTGAGGATTGTACTGCAGACACTGAGAGATCATCAACTTTATGCTAAATTCTCGAAGTGTGATTTCTGGATGGAAAGTGTTTCTTTTCTTGGACACGTGGTGTCTAAAGAAGGTATCCAGGTTGATCCATAGAAGGTTGAAGCAGTATCTGAGTGGCCTAGACCGACTTCTGTTACTGAGATTCGAAGTTTTTTGGGTTTAGCTGGGTATTATAGGTGGTTTGTGCAAGATTTTTCTAGAATTACAGCCCCTATGACTCGCTTGACTCAGAAGAATGTCAGATTCGAGTGGTCAGAAGCTTGTGAGAATAGTTTCCAATTGTTAAAGGAGAAGTTGACCACAACACCAGTGTTAGCTTTGCTTAATAGTGTGGACAAGTTCACAGTTTATTGTGATGCCTCTAGAGTTGGCCTTGGTTGTGTGTTAATGCAGAATGGAAGGGTGATAGCCTATGCTTCAAGGTAGTTGAAGAAGCATGAGCAGAATTATCCCACACATGACCTTGAGATGGCTGCAGTGATCTTTGCTCTGAAGATTTGGAGACATTATCTGTACGGGGTGACTTGTGAGATATTTACTGATCATAAGAGCCTTAAGTACATTTTCCAGCAGAGAGATCTGAATTTGAGGCAGAGGAGATGGTTGGAATTGTTGAAGGATTATGACTGTGAGATTTTATATCATCTGGGTAAAGCTAATGTGGTAGCAAATGCCTTGAGTAGAAAGTCCTCAGGCAGTCTTGCTCATATCAGTGTTGAGAGGAGACCGTTGATCCAGGAGTTGTATCTATTGGTGGATCAAGGTCTGATGATGAAGATAAGTAGATCAGGTGGACTGCTAGCTCAATTTAAGGTGCGATCTGTACTGAGGGATAGGATTAAAGCAGCTCAGAACCGAGATCCTATTCTAGAAGAGCTTGTAGAGAATGTCAGAGCAGGGAAGTTCACTGATTTCACACTCAATGGTGATGGTGTGTTATGGATCAGTGGTAGATTATGTGTTCCTGATGTGGATGATTTAAGAGAAGAGATCCTAGAGGAAGCACATTCTTCAGCCTATAGCGTACATCCAGGTGTTACTAAGATGTACCACAGTATCAGAGACTTATACTGGTGGGATGGATTGAAGAAGGATGTCGCTAATTATGTTGCTAAGTGTCTGACATGTCAGCAAGTGAAAGCTGAGCATCAGAAGCCTTTTGGGAAGCTTCAGCCTCTTCCTATTCCCGAGTGGAAGTGGGAAAGGATAGCTATGGATTTTGTGCTCAGTTTGCCTTGTTCTAAGGATGGATATGATTCCCCATCTGGGTGATTGTAGACAGGTTGACGAAGTCTGCACATTTCCTACCTGTGAAAGCCACTTATTCTATAGCTAGATTGGCGAAGTTATATGTGAAGCATATCGTATGGCTTCATGGAGTACCTGTGTCCATTGTGTCAGATAGAGGTTCAGTGTTTACCTCTCATTTTTGCAGAAGTTATAGGAAGCGATGGGCACTAGGTTGGACTTCAGTACTACTTTTCATCCTCAGACAGATGGTCAGTCTGAGAGGACGATCCAGACATTGGAAGATATATTGAGGATGTGTGTTCTGGATTTGGGAGGTAGCTGGGATGATCATTTGCCACTCGTAGAGTTTGCATATAATAACAGCTACCATAGCAGTATTAATATGGCACCGTATGAGGCGTTATATGGAAGGAAGTGTAGATCCCCTTTGAGTTAGGATGAGATTAGTGAGAGAGTTTTGACTAGACCTGAGATGGTTCAGGATGCTGCAGAGAAAGTCGTCGTGATTAAGCGAAGATTAGAGACCGCAGTTAGTAGACAGAAGAGCTATGCGGATCCTATGCATAGAGATGTGGAGTTTCAGGTTGGAGATTTTATTTTTCTGAAGGTATCTCCAATGAAGGGTGTGATGAGATTTGGCAAGAAGGGTAAGTTAGCACCGAGATATATCAGACCGTTTGAGATTCTGGAGAGAGTTGGCACTATTGCATATCGGTTGGATTTGCCTCCGAGTATGTCACAAGTGCATCCAGTATTTCATATCTCGATGCTGAGGAAGTATATCTCAGACCCTTCACACGTGTTGTAGCTTGACAGTATAGAAGTGAGTGAAGATTTGATATTTATGGAAGAACCTGTGGCGATCGTTGATTATCAAGTTCGGCAGTTGCGTTCGAAGTAGAATCCGATGGTCAAGGTTCTGTGGCATAGCAACAGAGTCGAGGAGCATACGTGGGAGACTAAAGTTGAGATGCGAGCTTCTTACCTGTATCTCTTCCCTTCTTGATTTTGTGATCATTTTCTTTCTGGAATTCGGGGACGAATTCTTGTAAGCGGGGAAGACTGTAATATCCCGTGTCTTTAAATATTTTAATACTACATCGGGATATGCAGTGTTAATAACTTTTATATATATATATGATATTTCATGAGATGTTATTTAATTAAAATTGATTTTTATTATTTTATGATATTTTATGTATTTTACGTAAAATTTTCCCGGGACTTACATTTTCGGGGAAATTTTTACGTAAATTATTTATTATTAATTATATTAAATAGATTTCTGGACTTGCATAAACTCATATATATTTTTGAAGTACTAAATAATGTATATATGTGTACTTATTTATTTAATTAGGGTTTAATTAATTACCCTAATATTTTATTATTTATTATTAGTTTTAATATTATTTAAATATTTTTAAGTGTATTAAATTTTAAAATATTAAATTAGATGTGTGTGGTGTATATTTAATGTGTGTGATTTTATATTATTTTAATATATAGTGTAAAGCATATATATATATATATATATATATATATATATATATATATATATATATATATATATATATACATACCTATACATATATTATAATTTATCAAAAATCAAGTTTGGCAAATTATCAATCTGCCCCTCCCTCCTTCTCCTTCTCTCCCGACACCCTACCCTCACTGCGCCTCCATTCCACCACACCGGACCGCCCTTCTCTGCCATCAGCTACCGCCAACCTCCTCCCCCTTCCTTCCTCTTCCTCTCCGACATGACCAGGCCGCCGGAAGCCCGTTGGAACGCCCGAAATTCGTGGTGGCAACAAGTGGAGCTCCTCGTCGTCGATCACGTTTCCAACCACCATTTTCGACACCACCGATCTTCATCAACTCCTTGAGCTCCGGTGGTCCCTATTTTAAGCTCCTTTTGGCCTGAAGACAAGTGGTTGATGAGGTTTGAGCTAAATCTTCAATTCGGCCATTTTAGCTTCTTGAATTTTTTGAACTTAAAATTGATTGATTTCATGAAAAGTCCCTTAACAAATATTGATCCTAGTAGCTTAATCTACATGTGTGAATTTTTTTAGAATTTTTGGAGATTATTTTGATTTTTGGGTATTTTTGAATATTTTATTATTATTTTCTAATTTTTGGAAATTAATTAATTAAATTATGAAATTGTGTTTTATGATAAATATAGGTGTTGAAATGAATTATAGGAATTTATTTGGAATTTTTATGAATTTCTATGTATTTATTTTGAATTTAATTAGTTTATGTAATTTTTGAAAAATAGGGTTAACTATGTTTTTAATTGAAATTAATTAGTTAATTGAGTTTAATTGTTGATATTATTGATAAATATGTTGAGAAAATTAATTTTGGATAAGTATACTATTTTTGGTGAATTTTTGGAGTAATTTTAGTATATTTATATATATAGGGGTATTTTGGTAATTTTACCCTAAATTGACTAAAAATGTAATTAAATTGGTTTTAATAGTTATTTAAGGTATAAAAATGATTTCTACAAATTATTTAGTATTTTTAATTAATAAAAACTATTTTTCGTGAATTATTTTCAAATTATATATATAATATACGATTTTTTCTAAATAAATGAGTTTTTATTGGTTTTTAATGTGTTTTAGGGTTAATTATGTAATTTCTACTTATTAAATGTATTTCTGTGATATAAGGGCATTTTTGGTATTGTCATAATTGTTCTGTGAATTGTGAACCCCGGTCGGTAGACTGTAATTTGGAGTCCGACCGAGGGGTTGTGGTTGTGTTTCTGTGTCTATTTTTTCGAAGTGTGTTTCTTTGTAGGGCCGGCTCTACTCTTTGAATAGAGAGATGTCCATTTTATAGGGGAGGTTTTATCGAATTTTTGGTAGAATTCTCGTAAAACATGATGTCCGGTCAAACCCTAATTCTGATTCTGTGTCTAATATTCTAGATTGAGTTTTTAGGATTTTCTGTTAGGTTTATTCTGATGTTCGTTATTTATTGTTTGTTTAGTTGCACCAAGACCGAGGCCTGGTGGACCAGGCCCGTCGGACCTATCTCGAGGAGCGCACTAAGTGTGAGTTGCTATTATATATATATGTGCTCTAGGATGCATGATTCTAGAAATATACACTCTATTTTGATTAAATATGCCTAAATGGTTTAATTATTACTTAAGTTTACTTTTAGTTTATTTTTGGTTTATTTTATGTATATTTTAAACTATATGCATGTCTTATTAATGAATTATGCTTAAAATGTTTTTGAATATATTTCTAGCTTATTTTGTAATTATATTGGGTTTATTTGACGTATATATACTCGAAATATACTTGGTTTATTTTTGGTATATTTCTAGTATATATATGGTTTTTGTTGCTATTTTATTTAAGTTCATGCATCATTTGTTTTTAAGAATGTATGTTTTATATTTCAATGAAGGATATCGATAGAACGTGCTACCTAGTGGGCAGCACTAGGACCGAGTACATACCGGTACGCTTATAGCATTTAGGCTATATTACTATCCATTTGTGGATATTGATTGGATATGATTATTTAATGTGTGATATGGTTTGGAGGTGTGACCAAGTGTCTCGGGGCCAATCACACTGACAATCAGACTGTTGGAGCTTGGTTGACTTAGTGTCTCGGGGCCAGTCTACTGTCCAAATGGATCAAGTGATTATATATTGGAATAAGTGAGCCTGTATGGCTAGAGTGTTGCCTAACATTATTTTTGAGGTTGCGATATTCTAGGGTTCTATTTGATCCTTCATAAACAATGATTTCCAATAATATAGAAAATGATTTTATTGCATCTGTGTGTATTTGCCTGTATATCTATTTATATATGTACTATTGACTGTGCATTGTTATTTAGTTTGCATGTATATATATTATAGTAATTCACTCAGTGAGGTCTGACTCCCCTCCGTTGACTAATTTTCAGGAGAGTCATCATCTTCAGACCTCAGTAGCAGGCCTGTACGCCAGATTTCTTCCGCCCCGGCTTCTTTATGTAAACTGCTTATCTGAGTCTTGAGTTTTATTTTTTTAATCTAGACACTACAGTAGTTGTAAATAAATTGAGGGTTTTATGTATTATATTTGTGTGAGCTATGTATTTTAAGAATTTGAACTGAAACTTATATCAAAGGATTTATATATATATATGAGATGAGGATTTGATAAAATTCATTGGGCGTAAATGTTATTTTTGATATTTATGATCTTATTTTCATTGCATTAAATACTGTTATTATTAATATTGCATGTTTTATTTTATTTTTAGGCTTGCTATAGGTTCCAGATTCAAAAGAATTCTCCTTCCCTAGCGCCGGTCATGGCCCCTATTTTTGGTCGTGACACTCGTGTCAACCTGGAATTTCATTGTTTTGTTGATTTTCAATTTTTATTTCATAGTCATGTTTTAAAAATCGATATGTTAATTTCTTTTCTAGAGCATATCAGAGCAGAAGCCGTGAGATCGAGGCAGACATGCGGTCGTCAGCCTTCTCATTCATCTTGTAAGTTGATAATATGATCTGTGAGTGTGTTTTATTTAAAGATGTGTGCGCTCATATTTTTATGTTAATATTATATGATTTATTTAATTTAATGTTGCTATTTAAGGTTTAAAACGCATTTTATTTATTTAAAAATTGATTTTGAGAAATTTTGGTAAAACGGGCTACCTGATGGGCTTCACCAGGACCGTGTGCACATGGTGGAGATTGAGAGGTGGATCCGAATTATATATGACTGGTGAATGTTAAACTGGGACGGGTGCTCAGTGGAAGCCTGTGCTCTCGGGGACCGCCAATGATTGTAAGGTTAATAATGGACTGAGATGGGTGCCTCGGTTGATACCCTAGCTCTCAGGGACCACCAGTGCCGTATATTTGGATTAAGTGAATGACTACAACTTGGTGCCTCAATCGATGCCTTTGCTCTTGGGGACCGATAGTCTAGCTGGACTAAGTGGGCCCGGTTGGCCAATTAGAACTTGGGTTTAGGGTTCTACCGAGATTTTTCAAAAGCTATATATATATATTATAAATTATTTTTACTATAACTTTAAGGTTTTCAAAAGGGTTTTCAAACTGTATAGCTCTTATTATTGACTTACTCAGTAAGGTCTGAATCCCCTCAATTTATTTTTTTCAGGAGCTTGGGAGTTCGACCTCAGATTGCCTCCACGCCATATTTCTTTATCATCGGCCATTTTATATAGGACATTGTAAGATGTACTATTGTAATGTTCTAGGAGGCTGCAGAGGTAACTATACTATAAATTGTATGACTTAAGTATATTTGTGTATTTTATTTATATGCACCACGTTTATGTATAATGATTTAAGTTTGATTTATATATGTGATGCTGGAAATATTTTAATTATGTATTCAATTATGTTTTAATGTTAGAAAATCAGTTTGATAATGTGCTCTATTTTAAAATAAAGTTTTAAATTGTGAGGTTTTATTTTTCTTTTCTTTTAGGCTTACTACGGGTTTCGAGGGCCTTATGCCTTCCCATTCCCTAGTGTCGGTCACGTGCCCTCGAGTTCGGGTCGTGACAATTATTATTATTATTATTATTATTATTATTATTATTATTATTATTATTATTATTATTATTATTATTATTATTATTATTATTATTATTATTATTATTATTATTATTATTTGTCATTATTATGATTATTATTATTGATATTATTGTTACTATAATAATAATAATTATTATTATTTGTTATCATACTTATTCTAATATGCATGAGTTGTGTTGTACATATATATGTATGTATATACAAGTGTTATATGTGTGTGTGTGTGTGTATATATATATATATATATATATATATATATATATATATATATATATATAATAAACAATACAAAACTAGGATTTTTGAGTCAAGGGTTAGCCACCTCCTTCTTTCTTTCTTTTTTTCTCCTCTCCCCTGTTTCTTCCTTCTCTTCCCGCAACCTTCACTGAGCAACCCTTACCTTGCCGGACTGCCATAGCCACCACCACCCATCACCGTCAACTCCTCTCTTCCTCTTCAACCTTCCCATCACCTGAAGACCGTCGGAGTGCCACCAAAACTGCCAGAAACAACAACAATAGCAAGGAGCCTCCATGAATGTCGGTAGCTCCTCTGGTCACCTTAGCTTGCGTTCTTGGGCTTGTTAGACTCCTTAAGCACCGGTAAGTTCATTTCTAAGCTTTGTTTGAGCTCAATCTTCCTTGGTTTTTGAAATAACCCGAATATTTTAAATTATTTTTTATATAAATTATCTGGGTTTTCAACGATGTTAATTATCTTATTTTATGTTGTTAGTATTGATATATTAAATTGTTATATTTAAGTACTAAATTTAAAATTCTATTTGAGAACTAATGATATTTTTATTTCTATGTCATTTTATTTACATGCCCATACATTTTTTTTAATTGTCTTAATATTTTATACATAGCATTATTATTATTATTATTTATTATTATTATTTATAGTATTATGTTAACTAGTGCTAGTATTATTATTATTTTTGTATATATATATATATCAAAACCCACCCCACTTTTCTTTCTCCCCATTTCTCATGCCATTTTCTCTCTTCACTTTGCTATCCCATTTATTTTTCTTTTCTCTCCTACTGTTTTCTTCCTTTCCAATCACTACCATCTACTTCCTTCTTCTTCTTGCTGCCATCCTTCATTTTCCAGCATTAACGATAGTAATCACCACAACAACAGTAAAAAGAACAACATCAACAACAACAGGGACAACAACATCAATGGCAGAACAGCCCTCCCAATCATAGGAATTATGCTTTAGGCGAGTTTTAGACTGATTTAGTTGAGTTGTGAGGTTGATTTTTGGGTTATTTACTAGTTAACTATTAGTTGTTTGTTAGTAGACTGTTAGTTGTTTGTTAATAAATTATTAGTTGTTTATTAGTTATTGTGTTAATTTTAATTTTTAGTTAATTAATATAATTTTTGCTTTATTTATTTCTTAATATTTGGTTGATTTTTGAGTTGATCTATATGTAGTTAGTTGATTTTGAATTATTTTAGTTAATTTTAATTATGGGTATTTTTGAATATTTTAATAATATAAATTGTGTATTTTGTTAATTAATTATTTGGGTTGAATATTTGAGTAATTAGTGTTAGTATATTAAGTTAGTAAGTTTTGTGTTAATAAAATTATTTTTTAATAAATTTATATTATTTTTTTGTGGAATTATTAGGTTTATGTGAATATTGGAATTTTTGGGGTAATTATGTAATTTGGTTGAAAATATAGTTAAATTATATTTTTAAATGGTTTTAGAATTTTATAGTGTATTAGAATAATTTTTATAAATTAATTACTATTTTTAATTAATTAATTCAAATTTTTGAAAATTTAATTCAAATAATAAATTATTTATTATGTTGTGTCTAAATGGGTTTTTAATTAGTTTTATAGTATATTTAAGCTATTTAGATAATTAAATGTGAATTTGACTACAGTATGATGAATAATTGTAAAATTGGATTTTATTAATATTATATTATTATTTGGGATTTTATTAAATTATGGTGAAAAATAAATGTATTTAGTGTTTTGAACATTGAATAAATTATATTATGATTTATTAATAATTTTTATAGTTTTTGGTGATTTTATTATATTAATATTTAATATTTGCTTATTTGTATTTGTAATATCCCAAGTTTTTAAATATTTTTATACTGCATCGGGATATGCAGTGTTAATAATTTTTATATATATATTTATGATATTTTATGAGTTTATTTTTTGTTTAAAGCTAATTTTAATTATTTTATATTATTTTAAGTACTTTACGTAAAATTTTCCCGAAAATTGTATTTTTGGGAAAATTGACACGTAAATAATTTAATACTATTTATTTTGACTAGTTTTATAAATTTGCATGAACTCATATATAATTTTAAAGTGCTAAAATAAATTGTATATATGTGTACTTATTTAAATTAATTAGAGCTTAATTAATTTTCTTAATTTTATTATTTAATTTTTGTATTAATTAATTAATTTTAAGTGTATAAATTATTAAATATATTAAAATATTTGTGTGGTGAGTATTATTTGTGTGTGGGAATATATATATTACTATAATATAGTGTGGACATATATATATATACATATATACACAAATTTTAATAAAAAAAAAATAAAAGTTGCCTTAATTACAATTTTGCCCCTCCTTCATCTTCTTCCTCCCAAAATGTTTTCAGCCATTTCAAGCTCGTTTTCTTTGCTGTCACTGTGCTTTCTGGTGTGCCACCTTCCCTTCCAGCCATTCCCGACGTCCCAAGCTCCCATTTCCGGCGTTGTTTGGCCGGATTTTCATCAAGAAGCCAAAAACTAACTTAGCTCTGATCAAGCACTTTCCGACCACCAAATTTGATTCCGTTGGTCTCTATCTTCTTCTTGAGCTCTGGTGAGTGTGATTCCAAGCTTTGTTTCACTTGATTTGGTCTAGAATTGCTTAGGTTTCAATTTCTTCAAATCAGCCATTTTGGGTTTCGAATTTTTTTTAGCTTTAATTTGATTGATTCATGAAAAATTCCTTGACAAAATTTTTTCCTCGAAGCTTAATCAACATGATGTAATATTTTTAGAATTCTTGGAATTTATTTTAATTTTTTTGAATTTTTGATTATTTTATTATTATTTTCTAATTTTCAAAAATTAATTAATTAAATTATGAAATTGTGTTTTATGGTGATTATAGGAGTTTAAATGAATTATAGAAATTTATTTTTAATTTTTGTGAATTTTTATATATTTATTTGGAATTTATTAAGTTTATGTAATTTTGAAAAAATAGGGTTAATTGTGTGTTAAATTGAAATTAATTAGTTAATTGAGTATATTTATTGATATTATTGAGATATATGTTGAGAAAATTAATTTTGAGTAATTATATTATTTTTGGTGAATTTTTGGATTTATTTTAGTAAATGTATATATATAGGGGTATTTTGGTAATTTTATACTAAATTGGCTAAAAATGTAATTAAATTGGTTTTAATAGTTACTTAGGGTATAAAAATGATTTCTGCAAATTTTTAGTATTTTTAACTAATTAAAACTATTTTTTGTAAATTATTTTCAAATTATATATAATATACTATTTTTCTAAATAAATGGGTTTTTTTTTTTTATTTTTAGTATGTTTTAGGGTTAATTACGTAATTTGGATTTATAAAATGTATTTTTATTACATAAGGGCATTTTCGATATTTTATAATTATTATGTGAATTGTGAACCTCAGTCGGTGAATTGTAGTTTAGAGTTCGACCGAGGAATTGTGGTTGTAATTCTGTATTTATTCCAAAGTGTGTTTTCTTTGCAGGATTGGCTCTACTCTTTGAGTAGAGAGATGTCCATTTTACAGGGGAGGTTCCGCATAATTTTTGGTAGAATTCTCGTAAAATGTGATGTCCGGTCAAATTCCTATTCTAATTATGTGTCTAAAATTCTAGATCGAGTCTTTAGAATTTTCGTTAAATTTATTCTGATTTCATGTTGTCATTTGTTTGTCTAGCTGCGCCGAGACCAAGGCCTAACGGATCAGGCCTGTCGAGTTTGTCTCATGGAGCACTAACATGTGAGTTATTATACTGTATATATATGCACTGCATATAGGGTGCATTATTTAAAATTTTTCATTTTCATCGTATGTTTTAAAAGTGATTTAAATTATAATATTTTTGGTATATCTAGGGTTGCATTTTTATATATATGCATATCAAATAATTATGCATGTTAGTTTGATATATGCACAATAAACAATTAGGTTTAGGTTTAATACATTTGAGTAATATACACATGTTTTAAAATGTACACTTGGACATAATTATTTTATTAAATGATTAGTATACTTTAGGTATAGTTTCAGTAGATTTTAAGTTTATTCTTAAATAATTGCATGTTAAATTATAAACCTACACTTAAATTATTTTTAAGTTTATTTTTGGTATATTTTTTATTTATTTCCAAATAAATACATGTTTGATTATTAAATTAAACCTAACACATTAGTGGCATATTTAGGGTTTATTTTTGATATATGCATGCTAGATAATTAGGTTCATTTTTAATATATTTGTGAATATATGTTAAACACAAACACATATTTAAATGAATATTTATACATAAATGTTTTATTAAATGATTTGTGTACTTAGGGTATATCTTTTGCATATTTAAGTATATTTTTAAGAAAATGCATGTTATATTATTGTTACTCATTTAAATTGTTTTTAACTATATTAATGATTTATCTTTAGTTTATTTCATATTTTATTTGACACATATATATATACCTGAAATATACTGGGTATATTTTAGGTATATTTTTGGTATATATATATATATGGTTGGTTTTACTATTATGAATATTATTCTACATTAATTATTTTCTGAATGAATGATTTATTCTAAGTGAAGGATATCAATACAATGTCCTTCCTAGTGGGCAGCACTAGGACCGTGTACGTACCGATACGATAGATAAGGATTGAGTGAGAGTTAAAATTAGGTGATTGTAATTGATTTGACTAAGATTAATGGTATGTTAGATAGAGTGATTGCGGGGCCAATCACACTGATAGTCAGACTGCTGGAGCTCGGTTGACTTAGTGTCTCGGGGCCAGTCTACTATCCATAAGTGAATTGAATGATCTATTGGGTTGATTGAGATGTGAGGTGATAGATAGTGTGATTGCTGGAGCTCGGTTGACCAAGTGTCTCGGGGCCAATCACACTGACAGTCAGACTGCTGGAGCTCGATCGACTTAGTGTCTCGAGGCCAGTCTGCTGTCTAGATTAGAATAAGTGTTATATTTGGAATCAAGTGAGCCTGCATGGCTAGAGTGATGATGGGGTTATTGAGGTTGTTATTATTAAGGTTCTATGGATCCTTCATGAATTTAATCAAACATTTTCTACATGTAGTATATTTATAAAAGCAGAGTTTGGCATTCGTGTGAAATGTGTGTGTGTGTGTGTGTGTGTGTATATATATATATATATATATATATATATATATATATATATATAAGAATGCCTGATTGTTATGGTTTAGTTTGCATGTATATATAGTATAATAATTCACTCAGTGAGGTCTAACCCCCCTCAATTATTTTTTTTCAGGAGATCCCATATCTTCAGACCTTAGTTGTAGAGTTCCTCACCGGTGTTCTTCAGTCCCGGCTATTTTATGCAAATGTATATTCTGAACTTTGAATTGTATTCTAGAAATTGCAGTAGTAGTGTTATAATTTTTGGAAGTGTATTATTTTGTTTGGATATTAAATACTCTGAGAAATTGTATTTGAACATTGTACGAATATGTATACATTTATGAAAGGATTTTGAGAATTTACTTTAATATTGATTTGAAAAATTTTAATTCTGTCGTATTTTTATTTAATTATTGCATGATTTTATTTTCTTAGGCTTGCTACGGGCTCCAGATTCGAAAGAATTCCCATTCCCTAGCGTCGATCATGACTCCTAGTTTGGGTCGTGATAGTATTTTTGTGAACCTCGGTTGAAAATTGTATAGTTTGGGGTCCTAACCTAAGGTGTTGAGCTTCTATGAAATTTTGAAGTGTGTTTACTTGCATAATTGACTCTAATTCGGTAGAGAGATGTCCGTTTTACAAAAAAAAAATTCTACTGAATTTCTAGTAGATTTCTCGTAAAACATGACACCGGGTTAATCCAAAATTTGTTATTCTGAGTTTGAGTCAAATTTTCCTTAGAATTCTAGAAGTTAGGGTTCTATTTTCTGATTGTCGTTTTCCTTTTTTGTCTTTTAGCTGCCCCTCCGGCTGTATCTACTAGTCGAGGTCAGACACAACTGTAATATCCCGTGTTTTTAAATATTTTAATACTGCATCGGGATATGCAGTGTTAATGTATATATATATATATATATATATATATATATATATCTTTGATATTTTTACGAGTTGATATTTATTTAAAGTTTATTTTAATTGTTTATATTATTTTAAGTGCTTTATGTAAAATTTTTCCGGGAATTTTATTTTTGGGGAAATTAATAAGTAAATAATTTAATATTAATTATTTTAAACAATTTTACGGACTTACATGAACTCATATATATTTTTAAAGTGCTAAATTGAGTGTATATATGTGTATATATTTAAATTAAAATAGGGTTTAATTAATTACCCTAATTTTTATTATTTATTTAGTTTTAATATTATTTAATTATTTTTGAGTGTATAAAATTTTTAATATATTAAATTATATGTTTGTAGGAATTTATATTATTATAATATATAGTGTGATAATATATATACATATATATACATATTATATTGTTAAAATCAAAAACTATTGCCAAATTACCATTTTGCCCCAACCCCCTCTCCTTCTTCCCCGATCACCCAACCACCACAACCACCATCTGTCACGCTATTCTCTTACCGTCGGTGTGCCTCTCGGCATGCCACCTTCTTCCTCATCCTTTCCCACCACCTACAGCAGCCGTTTTCGGCATCAGGGAGCTCGTTTTGGCCGGAAAACTCGAAACTCATCCTCACCATCGATCGACGTGATTCCGGCCACCATTTTTGACACCGTCGGTCTCTATCTTCTCCTTGAGCTCCGGTGAGTATGATTCCAAGCTTTGTTTCACTTAAAATGGTCTAGATTTGCCTAGGTTTCGATTTTGCAATTTTGGCCTATTAGGGTTCTTGATTTTTTTGAGCTTCAATTTGATTGATTCATGAAAAATTCCTTCACAAATGTTTCTCCCCTTAGCTTATTTTTCATGTGTAAATTTTTGTAGAATTTTTGGAAATTATTTTGATTTTTGGGTATTTTTGAATATTTTATTATTATTTTCTAATTTTCAAAAATTAATTAATTAAATTATGAAATTGTGTTTTATGATAAATATAGGTGTTGAAATGAATTATAGAAATTTATTTGGAATTTTTGTGAATTTTTATGTATTTATTTTGAATTTATTTAGTTTATGTAATTTTGGAAAAATAGGGTTAATTGTGTGTTTAATTGAAATTAATTAGTTAATGTCACGACCCAAAACAGGGGCCATGACCAGCGCTAGGGAACGGGAATTCTTTCAAATCTGGAACCTGTAGCAAGCCTAAAAATAAAATAAAACATGCAATAATAATAATAACATAATTTGCAGCGAAATAAAATCATAAATATCAAAATAATATTTACACCAAATGAAATTAAATCAAATCCTCATCTCATATATAGAAATAAGCTCTTTTAATACAAATCCAGTTCAAATATTTAAAGTACATAACTCATACAAATTTAATACAATATCTTTAACAATTATACGACTACTGTAGTGTCTAGATCATAAAATAAAACTCAAGTGAGCGGTTTACATAATAAAGCCAGGGCGAAAGAAATTCAGCGTACAGGCCTGCTACTGAGGTCTGATGAAGATGACTCTCCTGAGAAAAAAATAATCAACGGAGGGGAGTCAGACCTCACTGAATGAATTACCATAATATATATACATGTATACTAAATGACAATGCATACAGTCAATAGTATATATATAAATATATGTACATGCAAATACACACAGATGCAATAAAAATCATTTTTATATATTTTGTTTGAAAATCACTGGTTATGAAGGATCAAATAGAACCCTAGAAAATCGCAACCTCAAAATAGTGTTAAACAACACTCTAGCCATACAGGCTCACTTATTCCAAATATATTCACTTGTTCCATTTGGACAGTAGACTGGCCCTGAGACACTAAGTCAACCGAGCTCCAGCAGTCTGACTATCAGTGTGATTGGCCCCGAGACACTTAGTCAACCGAGCTCCAGCAATCACACTCCCAAATCATATCACACATCAGATAAATCAAATCCAATCAATATCCTCAAACAAGTTAGTAATATAGCCTAAATGCTATAAGCGTACCGGTACGTACTCGGTCCTAGTGCTGCCCACTAGGTAGCACGTTCTATTGATATCCTTCATTAAAATATAAAGCATACACTCATAAAAATAAATTATGCATAAATTTAAATATAATAGCAACAATAACCATATATATACTAGAAATATAGCAAAATATACCGAATATAAACTAAAAATAAATTTAAATACTAATTGAATTATTTATGCATAATTAATCAAAATAACATACGTTTCTAAATCATGCACCCTAAGCATATATATATATAATAGTAACTCACAATTAGTGCGCTCCTCGAGATGGGTCTGATGGGCCTGGTCCACTAGGCCTCAGTCTCGACGCAACTAAACATACAAAAATAATAGACATCAGAATAAACCTAACAGAAAATCCTAGAAACTCGATCTAGAATATTAGACACAGAATCAGAGTTAGGGTTTGACCGGACATCACGTTTTATGAGAATTTTACCAAAAATCCGACAGAATCTCCCCTGTAAAATGGACATCTCTCTACTCAAAGAGTAGAGCTGGCCCTGCAAAGAAACACACTTCAAAAAAAAAAAAAGTCACAGAATCACAACCAAAATCCCTCGGTCGGACTCCAAACTATAGTTTACCGATCGAGGTCCAAAATCACAGAATATTACAGAAATACCGAAAATACCCTTATATACTAAAAATATATTTTATAAGTAGAAATTACATAATTAACCCTAAAACACATTAAAAACTGATAAAACTCATTTATTTAGAAAAATCGTATATTATATATATAATTTGAAAATAATTCACGAAAAATAGTTTTAATTAATTAAAAATACTAAATAATTTGTAGAAATCATTTTTATACCTTAAATAACTATTAAAACCAATTTAATTACATTTTTAGCCAATTTAGGGTAAAATTACCAAAATACCCATATATATAAATATACTAAAGTTAATCCAAAAATTCACCAAAAATAATATAATTGCACAAAAATTAATTTTCTCAACATATTTATCAATAATATCAATAAATAAACTCAATTAACTAATTAATTTCAATTAAAAACACAATTAACCCTATTTTTCCAAAATTACATAAACTAATTAAATCCAAAATAAATACATAGAAATCCATAAAAATTCCAAATAAATTTCTATAATTCATTTCAACACCTATATTTATCATAAAACACAATTTCATAATTTAATTAATTAATTTTCGAAAATTAGAAAATAATAATAAAATATTCAAAAATACCCAAAAATCAAAATAATTTCCAAAAATTATAAAAAAATTCAAACATGTAGATTAAGCTAAGGGAAACAACATTTGTGAAGGAATTTTTCATGAATCAATTAATTTAAAGTTTAAAAAAATCAAGAACCCTAAAATGGCTGAATTGCAAAAATTGAAACCTAGGCAAATCTAGACCATTTTAAGTGAATCAAAGCTTGGAATCACACTCACCAGAGCTTAAGGAGAAGATAGAGACCAGCGGTGTCAAAAACGGTGGCCGAAAACGCTGTGAACGATGATGAGAAGAGTTTCGGCTTTCCCGGCCAAAATGAGCTTCCCGACACCGGAAACAACTGCAGCAGGTGGAGGGGAAGGTTGAGGAAGAAGGTGGCATGCAGGGAGGCACACCAATGGCAAAAGAACGATGTGATAGACGGTGGTTATGGGGAAAATCAATCGGGATGCAGGGGAGAGGGAGAATGGCAAAACGGTAATTTTTGTTAACTTTATTTTTTAGTTAAATGAATAAGTATATATGTATATATATATATATATCCAAACCAAATTTTATAATAATATAAATTCCCACACATATTAAATATACATCACACACATAATTTACTATATTAAATAATTTATACACTAAAAAAAATAATTAAATAATATTAAAACTAATAATAAATAATAAAAATTAGGGTAATTAATTAAACCCTAGTTTAATTTAAATATATACACATATATACACTCTATTTAGCACTTTAAAAATATATATGAGTTCATGCAAGTTCGTAAAATTGTTTAAAATAATGAATATTAAATTATTTACGTATTAATTTCCCCAAAAATAACATTCCCGAGAAAATTTTACGTCAAGCACTTAAAATAATATAAACAATTAAAATAAACTTTAAATAAATATCAACTCATAAAAATATCAAAGATATATTAATATATATATATATATATATATACAAAAATTATTAACACTGTATATCCCGATGCAGTATTAAAATATTTAAAAACATGGGATATTACATGCATCATTTACTTTTATGAATGTATGCTTTATATTTTAATGAAGGATGTCAATAGAACGTGCTACCTAGTGGGCAGCACTAGGACCGAGTATGTACCGGTACACTTATAGCATTTAAGCTATATTACTAACCGGTTTGAGGATATTGATTGGATTTAATTTATCTGATGTGTGATATGATTTGGGAGTGTGATTACTGGAGCTCGGTTGACCAAGTGTCTCGGGGCCAATCACACTGACAGTCAGATTGCTGGAGCTCGGTTGACTTAGTGTCTCAGGGTCAGTCTACTATCCAAATGGAACAAGTGAATATATATTGGAATAAGTGAGCCTGTATGGCTAGAGTGTTATCTAACACTGTTTGAGGTTGTGATTTTCTAGGGTTCTATTTGATCCTTCATAACCAATGATTTTCAATAAAAATATATAAAATGATTTTATTGCATATATGTGTATTTTCTTGTATATATACATATTATATATACTTTTGATTGTGTGTATTGGCATTTAGTATGCATGTATATATACTATAGTAATTCACTCAGTGAGGTCTGACTCCCCTCCATTGACCATTTTTTAGGAGAGTCATCTTCATCAGACCTCAGTAGCAGGCCTGTACGCCGGATTTCTTTCGCCCTGGCTTTATTATGTAAACTACTCACTTGAGTTTTATTTTATGATCTAGACACTGTAGTAGTCGTAAAATTGTTAAAAGTTATTGTATTATATTTGTACGAGTTATGTATTTTAAGAATTTGAACTAGATTTGTATTAAAAGAGTGTATTTATATATGAGATGAGGATTTGATTTAATTTCATTTGGTGAAAATATTATTTTAATATTTATGATCTTATTCCGCTGCATTAAGTGTTGTTATTATTACTATTGCATGTTTATTTTATTTTAGGCTTGCTACGGGTTCCGGATTCTAAAGAATTCTCGTTCCCTAGCGCTGGTCATGGCCCCTATTTTGGGTCGTGACAACGACGTATTAGAGGAGCACCTATATCCTATAAGTTAATATTTGATTTGTGTGTCAGGTTTTTGAATTAAATACATATTTTTGATGAATTTAATTTTACAAGATTCTAGTCGACATTCTTCATATATTATTGCATGATTTAATTTATAGTTGATTTATTCTATTTTATTTTATTTTTTTATTTATTGTAATTTTCATTGTTTTATTTATTTTTATTTATTTTAAATAAATTACTGTAGAACGGGCTACTTGATGGGTTTCATCAGGACCATATGCGCACCGGTAAAATATGTGATTATATTAATCATATTACTGTGGTCGATGGTCTGGTGATGCTTTGCTCTCGAACACCGCCAGTATAGTTGGATTATATTTATTAAATCACTGGGGCCGATGGTCTAGTGATGCTTTGCTCTCGGACACCGCCAGTGATATTGAATTAAATGATGTGACTATGGCTGTGCATCCTAGTGATGCTTTACTCTCAGGATCCAACAGTCTTGAATATAAGTGAGTCGTATGACTGTTATAAAAATTGATAAATCAAGTTCTACCTAATTTTTATACTGAAATGTTTTAAAAAGCATTTAAATATTTATTTCTTTCCTTTTGAAAAAAAAAAGAATTTCTTATATGTATATCAAATGATTTGAATAAAATTATGAATATATTATTTTCATAAGAAAAACTTATTTTCAAAGAAAATTTTCAAGCCGCATTCATTTCTTTTATTAGCTTACTCAGTGAGGTTTGACTCTCCTCAGTTTATTTTTTTTAGGAGTTTGGGAGTCGTTTGTTAGGCCTACTTCTATACGCCGTGTAACTTCTTCACCTGCTATCTTATGTAGGTCTATATAGTTGTACTGGTATTAGTATTCGTGTACCATAGTAGAGAACTGTATAATTATGTATTTTAGGTTGAATATTATGTATTGAGATATTATTTTGTATAACAGACAATGCTATTTTATATATGATGATAGTATGGATTATTTAAATTGAGAAAAATCAATTTGATAATGTGCATTGTGATTTAAGTATTTTATTGTAAGGTTTTAAAGTTTACATATTTCACATTTTTCTTTTAAGGCTTACTATGGGTTTTAGTAGCTTTATGCTTTCCCATTCCCAAGTGTCGGTCACGTGCCCCCAGATTCAGGTCGTGAAAAAGTTGGTATCAGAGCTTTGGCTCATTTTTTATGCTTTTGACTGTTAATGTCTGTCTTTTCTCATATTACTACAGTACTTAGGTTGTTAATTATTACTTGTTGATTTCTTGTCCTTAGGGTTCTGCATCTATGACTGTATTCCTATCTTATTTTGAATCTTGGTTTTGTTATCTTTTCTGAATGAGGCGTGCTCGGAATGCCCCTACTACTGATGTAGAACCTAATGATGGAGAGCAATCATTTTAGGATGAGATTCTCACTCATGCCCCTCAACCTAGAGGTAAGGGTAGAGGTAGAGCTAGAGGTAGGGGCAGAGCTAGAGTAGCAGTAGCTTAGAGACAGGATCAGCCTCAGGTAGAGCCTCAAATTCCAGCAGATGATCCTGTAGCTTTTGCAGCTGGTATGGCAGGTATTAATTAGGGCTTGGCAACTCTTAATTAGGCAATGCCCATAATGCAGTAGATGCTTCAACGACATAATTAGGGGATGTTTAATGCTTATGTGGCATTGTCAAACTTGTCCAAAGGGTGCATCAGTTAGTGTTTTAGATAGGCAGCTCAAGTGCTTAGTTAGAAGGTCCTTCTCAGTAGAGCAGACAGTTCAGAGCACATCGGACTGGTAGGTATTGCCTTGCTCAAGATCACAGGAGTAGTAGGATTGCTAGATTTGGTGGTAATGCTAGCAGCAGTAGTGGACAAAGCTCTGGGCATGACAGTTCTAGGTCTGGAGCTAGTGTGTGTGCCATATGTGGATGAGTGCATCAGGGTCCTTGTCATTTGATGCTAGGAGCGTGTTTCAAATGTGGTAAGTTTGGACACTTTGCTAGAGCTTGTCCGAACTATGGATTTCAGTCATCCTTTGCTCAGGGATCTTCACATTCTATTGTCCAGCCCTTGCAGTAGGTGCCTCAGTAGTATCAGGTACCCATGTACCCTCAGCAGCAATCGATACAGTTTGTGAGTTAGCATGGCTGAGGCAGAGGACAGACTCAGCCATTCACCTCACAACAGCAGGACATGGTCAGGCTAGGGTCTTCACTTTGACTCCTCAGGATGCATTGGCATCCAATGCTGTGGTAGCAGGTATTATTCCCATATGTTGCTCTGAGGCTAGAGTCTTATTTAATTCAGGTGCTACATGTTCATTTATATCTCCTTTGTTTGCTTTGAAAGTGGTTTGTCTTCCTTCCAAGATGAGTTTTCCTTTGTCTATTTTGACTTCGCTTAGTAATGAGTTAGAGACAGACATTTTCTTTCCATCTTGTCCCGTGTTGGTAGAGGGTAGAGAATTATTAGTAGACTTAGTCCTTTTGAATGTTATCGAGTTTCATGTGATTCTAGGAATGGACTGGTTATCCCAGTATTATGCTTTTATGGATTGTCGAGCAAAGGAAGTAATTTTCAAGATTCCAGGTGATGAAGAATTCATATTCAGAAGTACTAAGAGTTCCATGTCTTGTATCCTTATTTTTGCCATTATAACCAGGAAGATGCTTAGTAGAGGATGCTAGGACTATTTAGTTATAGTTAGAGATGTTCAAGCAGAAATGGGATCAATGGAAGGGGTACCAATGGTACGTGAATTCTCATATGTTTTTCCAAAGGAGTTACCTAGATTGTCACCGGATAGAGAGATAGAATTCTGTATTGATGTTGTGCCAAGTACAGATCTTATCTCTATGCCACTTTAGAGGATGGCACCTGCAAAGCTGAAGGAGTTAAAAGAGCAATTGCTGGAATTATTGGATAAGGTGTTTATTCAGCCTAGTACATCTCCTTGGGGTACTCTGATTATTTTTGTAAAGAAGAAGGATGGTATTTTTTGACTCTGTATTGACTATAAACAGTTGAATAAGGTTACCATTAAGAACAAGTATCCACTCCCCAGGATTGATGATTTGTTCAATCAGTTAAAAGGAGCTTAGAATTTCTCTAAGATTGACTTGAGATATGGGTATCATCAGTTGAGGATTAGAAGTAAGGATGCAGCCAAGTCAACATTTTAAACTAGATATGGCCACTATGAGTTCCTAGTAATGTCCTTTGGGTTGACTAATGCCCCAACAACCTTTATGGACTTGATGAATAGGGTGTTTTAGGCCATTCTTAGACCAATTTGTTATTGTGTTCATTGATGATATTCTGGTCCATTCCAAGAATAAGGCGGAGCATGCAATGCATTTGAGATTGGTGCTGCAGACTTTGAGAGAGCACCAGTTTAAGTTTTTGAGATGTGAGTTCTAGTTAGACTAAATGGCATTCTTAGGCCATGTGGTGCCTAAAGATGGCATTCAGATGGATCCCAAGAAGATAGAGGTGATCATTGAGTGGTTAATACCTATAATGGTTAATGAAGTGAGACATTTTTTGGGTTTAATGGGCTATTATAGGAGATTTATGAAGGATTTCTCCAAGATTGCTGCACCTTTGACCAGACTAACCTAGAAGAATGTTAGATTTGTGTCACGACCCAAAACAGGGGCCATGACCGGCGCTAGGGAACGGGAATTCTTTCGAATCCGGAACCCGTAGCAAGCCTAAAAATAAAATAAAGCATGCCATAATAACAATAAAAATATAATATGCAGCGGAAATAAAAATCATAATATCATTTTTTCCCATATTAACTGGATTTACTTCAAAACTCATCTCATCACATATATATAATATTTAATACAAATCCAGTTTCAACATAATACATCTCTTTAAAATAAAGTACATAAAATCCAATACTTTAATTTACAACTACTGCAGTGTCTAGATAAAATAAATAAGACTCAAGTAGACAATTTACATAAAGAAGCCGGGGCGGAAGAAATCCGACGTATCAACCTGCTACTGAGGTCTGAAGAAGTTGACTCTCCTGAAAAATAGTCAACGGAGGGGAGTCAGACCTCACTGAGTGAATTACTATAATATATATACATACACACTAAGTGATAATGCATACAGTCAACAGTATATATATAATATGTATATATACAGGCAAATTCATACAGATGCAGAAAAATCATTTTTATATATATTTTACTGAAAAATCCCAATTTATGAAGGATCACATAGAACCCTAGAATATCGCAACCTCAGAAAATAGTGTTAAACAACACTCTGGCCATACAGGCTCACTTATACCAAATATATCCACTTAATCCATTTAGACAGTAGACTGGCCCCGAGACACTAAGTCAACCGAGCTCCAGCAGTCTGACTGCCAGTGTGATTGGCCCCGAGACACTTGGTCAACCGAGCCCCAGCAATCACACCCAAATCACATCTCACATATCAATAAGCATAACCAAATCAATATCCACAAATAGTTAGTAATATAGCCTAAAGCTATAGGCGTACCGGTACGTACTCGGTCCTAGTGCTGCCCACTAGGTAGCACGTTCTATTGATATCCTTCATTCTTAAATATAAAACATTCATTCACAAAAATAATTGATGCATGAATATAAATGAAATAACAATATAAACCATATATATACCAAAAATATACCAAACATAAACCAGGTATATTTTGAGTATATATATGTCAAATGAATTCAATCAAATCATGAATTAAACTAAAAATATATTTAAAAACATTTTAAATATATTTTATTAATAAAGCATGTATATAATTTATTATATACCAAAAATATACCAAAAATATACTTGAATATAAATCATATTATTTATGCATATTCAGTCAAAATAAAACATGCATTTTCTAAATCATGCATCCTAAGCATATATATATAATATAGTAACTCACCTAATGCGCTCCACGAGACAGGTCCGACGGGCCTGGTCCACTAGCCCTCGGTCTCGGCGCAACTAAACAAGCAATAAATAACCGACATTAGAATAAACCTAACAGAAATCCTAGAATTCAATCTAGAGTATTAAACACAGAATCGAAAATTAGGGTTCGACTGGATATCACGTTTTACGAGAATTCTACCGAAAATCCGGCAGAACCTCCCCTGTAAAACGGACATCTCTCTACTCAAAAGAGTAGAGCCGACCCTGCAAAGAAAATACACTTCGAAATACAAGCTCAACACAATCAAAATCCCACGGTCGGACTCCAAACTACAGTCCACCGACCGGGGTCCACAAGCACAGAATGATTCCAGATATACCAAAAATATCCTTAAATCACAAAAATACATTTTATAGGTAAAAATTACATAATTAACCTTAAAACACTGTAAAAACCGAATAAAACTCATTTTATTAGAAAAACCGTATATTATATATATAATTGAAAATAATTCACGAAAAATAGTTTTAATTAGTTAAAAATACTAAATAATTTGTAGAAATCATTTTTATACCTTAAATAAATATTAAAACCAATTAAATTACATTTTTAGACAATTTAGGGTAAAATTACCAAAATACCCCTATATATATAAATATACCTAAATTACTTCAAAAATTCACCAAAAATCATACAATTACCCAAAATTAATTTTCTCAACATATTTATCAATAATATCAATATTTAAACTCAATTAACCAATTAATTTCCATTAAAAACACATTTAACCTAATTTCTCAAAATCACATAAACTTTAATAATTCAAAATAAATACTTAGAAATTCATAAAAATTCCAAATAAATTCCTATAATTCATTTCAACACCTAACTCAACCATAAAATCAAATTTCATAATTTAAATAATTAATTTCCGAAAATTAGAAAATAATATTAAAATATTCAAAAATACCCAAAAATCCAAAAAATCTCCAAAAATTCTACAAAAATTCATACATGTAGATTAAGCTACTAGGAACAACATTTGTGAAGGAATTTTCCATGAATCAATCAATTCGAAGCTCAAAATAAATCAAAAACCCTAATAGGCCGAAATTTACAAATCGAAAACTAAGCAATTCTAGACCATTTTAGCTCAAACCAAAGCTAGAATCACACTCACCGGAGCTCAAGGAGAAGAAAGAGACTGGCGGTGTCGAAAACGGTGGCCGAAAGAGGGAGAAACGGTGAAGGATCAAGTTTCGGCCAAAAATGAAAAACTAGCTCGCCGGCGCCGGGGAAGGGAGCTACTGGCGGCGGGAAACGGCTGGAGGCGACGGTGGCAAGCCGAGAGGCACACCGACGATGAAGGAACGGCAGTTGCAGACGGTGGAGGTGGGTGGTGGTCGTCGGGCGCGGGAAGGAGAAGAAGAAGAAGAAGAAGGAAGCTCGGGGGCAGTTTGGTAATTTTCCAAAAATTTTTGATTTTTGATGTATATATGTATATATATATACTTTATACTATATATTAAAATAATATTAAATTACACACATCAAATATACACCACACACATAAAAATATTAATATTTTAATAATTTATACCAATTAAAATTAATTAAATAACAATTAAAACAATTAAATACTTAATAAAATATTAGGGAAATAATAAACCCTAATTAAATAAATATACACACACCGATTTTATTTAATAATTTAAAAATATGTATGAGTTCATGCAAGTCCGTAAATACATCTAAAATAATTAATAATAAATCGTTTACGTGAAAATTTCCCCGAAAATGCAAGTCCCGGGAAAATTTTACGTAAAACACTGAAAATAATACACCGTAATTAAAATAGGTCTAAAATACATATTAACTCATAAAAATATCATATAAAATACAGAAATCATTAACTCTGCATATCCCGGTACAGTGTAAAAATATTTTAAAAACACGGGATATTACAATTTGTGTGGACTGATAGATGTAAGGAGCATTTCCAGTTGCTTAAGGATTTATTGACTTCAGCTCTAGTACTGACATTACCTTCTAGTAATGATGGATACATGGTGTATTGTGACGCTTCTCGTGTAGGTTTGGGATGTGTGCTAATGCAGAACGGTAGAGTGGTCGCTTATGCTTTGAGGCAGTTATAGAAGCACGAGCAGAATTATCCCACTCACAATCTAGAGACGGCAGCAATTGTATTTGCACTAAAGATTTGGAGGCATTATCTGTACGGTGTCACTTATGAGATATACACCAACCACAAGAGCTTGAAGTATATCTTCGAGTAGAGGGGTTTAAACATAAGGCAAAGAAGATGGATGGAACTTCTAAAGGACTAAGATTGTTCGATTCTTACCATCCAGGCAAAGCGAATGTGGTAGCTGATGCGTTGAGTAGAAAATCAATAGGTAGTCTTACCCATATCAGTACTGAGAGGAGACCGATTACTTAGGAGTTTCATGAGCTTATTGATAAGGGTTTGCAATGGAAAGTGACTAAGAAGTGCCTTTTAGCTAAGTTCAGGGTACGATCAGTGTACATGGACAGAGTTAAAACAGCTTAAAGAAGGGTCCCATAGCTACAGAGAATTATGTTTAAGGTGCAACAGGGTCAATCCGGAGAGTTCATGATTGACAGTGAGGGTGTTCTACGCTTGGGTACTCGGTTATATGTGCCAGATGTTAATGATCTGAGGAAAGAGATCTTGGAAGAGGCACATTTTTCTACTTATAGTATTGAACTAGGTTTTACCAAGATGTATTATAATTTAAATGATACATGGAATGAAGAAGGATGTTGCAGAATTTGTATCCAGGTAACTCACATGTCAGCAGGTGAAACTAGAGCATCAGAGGCCATCAAGGTTGTTACAGCCCATGCTTATCCCAGAGTGGAAGTGGGATATGATTGCCATGGATTTTGTGACTAGTTTACCTCAAACGACAAGTGGATTTGATGTAATTTGGGTGATCATTGACAGGTTAACTAAGTCAGCTCACTTTCTACCAGTTAAAAAGAATACTCCACTGATAGGTTGGCACAATTGTATGTCAGCTAAATTATTTGTCTTCATGGAGTGCTAGTAAGCATAATACCTGATAAAGGAGCCACTTTTACATCAGTTTTCTAGCAAGAGTTGCATAAGGCATTGGGTACCAAACTTGACTTCAATATAGCATTCCGTCCTTAAACTGATGGTCAATCTAAGACCGTTCAAATTTTAGATGATATGCTCAGAATGTGCATGGTGGATTTTGGAGTTCAATGGGATAATCAATTGCCATTGATTGAATTTGCATATAACAATAGTTATCATGGAAATATTAAGATGGCTCCGTATGAAGCACTGTATGGTCAGAAGTATATATCACCTCTATGTTGGGAAGTTAGTGATAGATAACTAACAAGTTTAGAGCTAGTACAGATTACTTCTAAGAAAGTTTCTATCATTCAACAGAGGTTGAGGAAAGCTTTCAATAGGCAGAAGAGTTATGCTAATCCTAGGAGGAAAGATATTTCCTTTCTAGTTGGAGATATGGTGTTTTTGAAGGTATCTCCAATGAAAAGAGTTATGAGGTTCGGTAATAAAGGTAAGTTGGCTTCGAGATACATTAGACCTTTCGAGATACGGTCACGAGTTAAAGAAGTGGCCTATACACTGGTGTTGCCACTTGAGTTATCTCGAATCCACCCAATGTTCCATGTGTCTATATTGAGGAAGTATATTCCTGATCCTTCTCACGTACTTCAGCCTCAAGTAGTGGAGCTCAGCGAAGATCTATCTTATGAGGGGTATCCAATGGCAATTATGGATCACCAAGTTTATTAGTTTCGCTCCTAGGAGATCCCTATGGTGAAAGTCCTGTGGAGTAACCACACAGTAGAAGACTATACGTGGGAGACAGAACCCAAGATACAAGCCACCTATCCCTATCTTTTTCATCAATAAACCTTGTATTTTCTTGCTTTTCTTTGAAATTCGAGGACGAATTTCTGTAAGGGGGGAAGACTGTAATAACCCGAATATTTTAAGTTATTTTTTTATATAAATTATCTGGGTTTTCAATAATGTTAATTATCTTATTTTATGTTGTTATTATTGATATATTAAGTTGTTATATTTAAGTACTAAATTTAAAATTCTATTTGAGAACTAATAATATTTTTTTATTTCTATTTCATTTTATTTACATGCACATACATTATTATTTTAATTGTCTTAATATTTTATACATAGCATTATTATTGTTTATTATTTATAGTATTATTTTAACTAGTGCTAGTATTATTATTACAGTCTTCTCCCCTTACAAGAATTCATCCCCGAATTCCAGAAAATAGGATCAAGAAGGAAAGAGATACGGGTAAGAAGCTCGCATCTCAGCTTCAGTCTCCCACGTACGCTCCTCAACTCTGTCGCTACGCCATAGAACCTTGACCATCGGAATCTGTTTCAACCACAACTGTCGAACTTGATAGTCAATGATCGCCACAAGTTCTTCCACAAACGTCAAATCTTCACTCACTTCTATACTGTCGGGCTGCAACACGTGTGAAGGGTCTGAGATATACTTCCTCAACATCGAGATATGAAATACTGGATGCACCTGTGACATACTCGGAGGCAAATCCAACCGATATGCAACAGTGCCAACTCTCTCCAGAATCTCAAATGGCCCGATATATCTCGGTGCTAACTTACCCTTCCTACCAAATCTCATCACACCCTTCATCGAAGATACCTTCAGAAAAATGAAATCTCCAACCTAAAACTCCACATCTCTGCGCCTAGGATCCGCATAGCTCTTCTGTCTGCTAACTGTGGTCTCTAATCTGCGCTTAATCACGGTGACTTTCTCTGCAGCATCCTGAACCATCTCAGGTCTAGTCAAAGCTCTCTCACCAATCTCATCCCAACTCAAAGGGGATCTACACTTCCTTCCATACAATGCCTCATACGGTGTCATGCCAATACTGCTATGGTTGCTGTTATTATATGCAAACTCTATGAGTGGCAAATGATTATCCCAGCTACCTTCCAAATCCAGGACACACATCCTCAACATATCTTCCAGTGTCTGGATCGTCCTCTCAGACTGACCATCTGTCTGAGGATGAAAAGTAGTACTGAAGTCCAACCTAGTGCCCATCGCTTCCTGCAACTTCTACCAAAAACGAGAGGTAAACACTAAACCTCTATTTGACACAATGGACACAGGTACTCCATGAAGGCATACGATATGCTTCACGTACAACTTCGCCAATCTAGCAACAGAATAAGTGGCTTTCACAGGCAAGAAATGTGCAGACTTCGTCAACCTATCTACAATCACCCAGATGGAATTGTATCCATCCTTCGAACGAGGTAAACCAACCACAAAATCCATAGCTATCCTTTCCCACTTCCACTCGGGAATAGGAAGAGGCTGAAGCTTCCCAGAAGGTTTCTGATGTTCAGCTTTCACTTGCTAACACGTCAAGCACTTAGCAACATAATCAGCGACATCCTTCTTCAATCCATCCCACCAGTATAGATCTCTGATACTGTGGTACATCTTGGTAATGCCCGGATGAACGCTGTAGGCTGTGGAATGTGCTTCCTCTAGGATCTCTTCTCTGAAATCATCCACATCAGGAACACACAATCTACCACTGATCCACAACACACCATCATCATCAAGTGTGAAATCAGTGAACTTCCCTGCTCGAACATTCTCTGCAAGCTCTTCTAGAATAGGATCTCGGCTCTGAGCTGCTTTAATCCTATCCCTCAGTACAGATCATACCTTAAACTGAGCTAGCAGTCCACCTGACCTACTGATCTTCATCATCAGACCTTGATCCACCAACAGATGCAACTCCTAGATCAATGGTCTCCTCTCAACACCGATGTGAGCAAGACTGCCTGAGGACTTTCTACTCAAGGCATCTGCTATAACATTAGCTTTACCTGGATGATATAAGATCTCGCAATTATAATCCTTTAACAATTCTAACCATCTTCTCTGCCTCAGATTCAGATCTCTCTGTTGGAAAATGTACTTAAGGCTCTTGTGATCAGTAAATATCTCACAAGTCACCCCGTACAGATAATGTCTCCAAATCTTCAAAGCAAAGATCACTACAGCCATTTCTAGGTCATGTGTGGGATAGTTCTGCTCATGATTCTTCAACTGCCTTGAAGCATAGGCTATCACCCTTCCATTATGCATCAGCACACAACCAAGGCCAATTCTAGAGGCATCACAATAAACTGTGAACTTGTCCACACTATTAGGCAAAGCTAACACTGGCGCTGTGGTTAATTTCTCCTTCAACAACTGAAAACTATTCTCACAAGCTTCTGACCACTCAAACCTAACATTCTTCTGAGTCAAGCAAGTCATAGGGGATGCAATTCTAGAAAAATCTTGCACAAACCGCCTATAATACCCGGCTAAACCCAGAAAACTCCGAATCTTTGTAACAGAAGTTGATCTAGGCCACTCAGACACTACTTCAATCTTCTATGGATCAACCTAAATACCTTCTTTAGACACTACATGTCCAAGAAAAGAAACACTCTCCATCCAAAAATCACACTTCGAGAATTTAGCATAAAGTTGATGATCTCTCAGTGTCTGTAGTACAATCCTCAAGTGATATACATGCTCCTCCATACTCCTTGAATAAACCAGTATATCATCAATGAAGACTACCACAAACTGATCCACATATGGTTTGAATACCCTGTTCATCAGGTCCATAAAAATTGCTGGTGCATTAGTCAAACAAAAGACATCACCAGAAACTCATAATGGCCATATCTAGTGCAGAATGTCGTCTTAGGAACATCAGCTTCACTAATCCGCAGCTGATGATAACCTGACCTCATATCAATCTTAGAAAAGAACTGTGCACCCTGTAGCTGATCAAATAAGTCATCTATCCTCGAGAGGGGATACTTGTTCTTTACTATCACCTTATTCAGTTCTCTGTAGTCAATGCACAGTCTCAGGGTAACATCCTTCTTCTTCACAAACAGGACTGGTGCACCCCCAGGAGAAACACTAGGTCTGATAAAACCCTTATCCAACAACTCTTGCAACTGCTCCTTCAACTCTTTCAACTCTGCAGGAGCCATTCTATAGGGTGGCATAGATATAGGAGTAGTACCTGGAACCACATCTATACAGAATTCAATCTCTCTATGAGGTGGTAAACCTGGCAACTCCTCGGGAAAAACATCAAGAAACTCACAAGCAACAAGAACATCTGTGAGTGAAAACTTCTCCACTGAAGTATCCCTGACCAATGCCAAATATCCCTAACAACCTTTCTTCAACAACTTCCTAGCCATAATTGTAGAAATAAGATTCTGAGGTGCTAAACTCCTATCACCAACAAACTTAAACTCTTATTCATCAGGAATTCTGAAAGTCACCTCTTTATTCCTGGAATCTACCATGGCATAGTGTTGAGATAACCAATCCATTCCCAGAATAATATCAAACTCCATCACATCCAATAAGATCAAATCAGCGGCTAATTCTCTATCTCCCACGAGAACTGGACAACCAGAAAGAACAATATCGGTGTCTAAGGAATCGCTCAGAGGAGTGGCAACAGACAAAGGCAAAGCCATCCTTGAAGCTTGCCAACAAGATTTAGAAGCAAAAATGGGAGAAACGAATGAATGTGTGGCACCTGGATCAAACAAAACCCATGCATCCAGGTAACAAACAGAAACAATACCTGCCACGACTGCATTACATGCCTGAGCATCCTGCTGAGTGAGATGAAAAACTCTAGCCTATCCTCAACCTCCCTGTTGACTAGTAGAAGCCTAGCCAACACCTCAGGCACCTCCTCTAGTACCTCTACCATGACTCTGCTGTGGGACAAGCTGAGTGGAACTCTAATGTTGAACTGGTGGTAACTAAAATGGCACGGGTACAGCACTAGCAATCGACTGTTGTGGGAATCATGAAATCTGCGGCTGCTGATACCCCGAGTAAGGACACGATCTGGCAAAATGCCCTGTCTACCCGCATCTGAAGCATGTCAATGGTGTCAGATAACATGATCACTGATGGACTTTACCGCAATTCTGGCATACACTGGTCGCTGATCTAGAACTACGACCACTGCTGTTGCTCGAAGCGCCTGATCCAAATCTGAACGATCTACGCTGACCTCCATGGCCATGTCTACTACTCCGATGCAGTCGCTGCTGCTGTCTCTGACTTTGCTGAGTCGAACCTCGCTGTTGACTACTCGAACCAATGTGAAAACTAGAGTATGGAGTAGCCTGCAATCCACTCGACTGAACTCCCAGCTGGTAATAATCAGGCATTGCTCCCTGCCTAACTAACCTCAACTCAATCTCCTTGGCTGACTCAATCACAGACTCCAGAGTAAGGCCTGCTGTAGGCATACCAATAAATGCTGAACCCAATCCAGTGACATATGTAGTGACTGTGAAATACTGGTCTCGCATTAGATCGTCGGCATATCTACCCAGACGAAGAAACTCTCGGGTATACTCCTCTACAGATCGATCACCATGAGAAATACTGATCAACCGAAGACGATAGCTCATACAAAGCGGCTCTGGACAGAATCTCCTCATAAATCGCTCTCGGAACTGAGCCCAGGTCATCGTCATCATGTAAGGCTGGATCATCTGAATAAACTAGTCTAGGGCTGATCCCTCGACAGAAAACTCAACGATCATGATCCGCTGGTACTCAGCGTGAGCAGTCCGAGTCCTCGTCTCAATCGTATGCAAAAAATCTAACGGATCAAAAGTACCATCAAACGCAATTCTGCCAACTCGGGCATAGAGAAAAGCTGCCTCAGGGTCAGACATACCCTGCTGATAGGCAAGCTGAACAGGCGGAACAACTGGAGGAACAGGAACATCAAATTCAGGCTCAACAGGCTCCTCGTCCTGTAACTCTCTCTGCCTATGGCAACCTGCCGCTCCTCGAGGTCTACCTCTACCACGACCTCTATGTCTAACTAGCTGCTCAGGAGGTAAAACCTCATCCTGAAAAGACTCATCATCCTCGGCCTCAACGATCGGTGGAGTGATACGCGCTCGCCTCTTTCATTCTAAAAAGACAAACGGAACAATTCAGACAAAACAGACAATGGAGGAATAACGCAGAAAACTAAAGCAAGGAATACTTATCAAGATATACTCGAACCTAATTCACTGCAGTAGTTCAACAGAAAACACAACTTTAAAACTAGGGCCACGACTCACAAAACTAAGCCCTGACACAGAACTCCGCTCTGATACCAACTTTGTCACAACCCAAAATAGGGGCCATGACCGGCGCTAGGGAATGGGAATTCTTTCAAATTCGGAACCCGTAGCAAGCCTAAAAATAAAATAAAATATGCAATAATAGTAATAATATTTAATGCAGTGAAAATAAAAATCATAAATATCACAATAACATTTGCACCAACTGGATTTAAATTAAATACTCATCTCATATATATATAAACTCTTTTAATACAATCCAGTTCAAATATAATACAACATCTCTTTAACAATTTAATGACTACTGCAGTGTCTAGATAAAATAAACCCAAGACTCAGAGAAGCAGTTTACACAAAGAAGCCGGGGCAGAAGAAATTCGGCGTACAGGCCTGCTACTGAGGTCTGAAGATGATGACTCTCCTGAAAAATGGTCAACAGAGGGGAGTCAGACCTCACTGAGTGAATTACTATAGTATATATACTTGCATACTAAATGACAATGCATACAATCAATAGTATATATCTAATATGTATATATACAGGCAAATACACACAGATGCAATAAAATCATTTTATATATATTTCATTGAAAATCATCATTTATGAAGGATCAAATAGAACCCTATGATATCGTAACCTCGAGAACAGTGTTAGACAACACTCTAGCCATACAGGCTCACTTATTCCAAAATATGTTCACTTGATCCATTTGGACAATAGACTGGCCCCGAGACATTAAGTCAACCGAGCTCCAGCAGTCTGACTGTCAGTGTGATTGGCCCCGAGACACTTGGTCAACCGAGCCCCAGCAATCACACCTCCAAACCATATCTCACACATCAAATAATCATATCCAATCAATATCCATAAATGGTTAGTAATATCGCCTAAATGCTATAAGCGAACCGGTACGTACTCGGTCCTAGTGCTGCCCACTAGGTAGCACGTTCTATTGATATCCTTCATTTAATAAATAAAACATACATTCATAAAAATAAATGATGCATGAATTTAAATATAATAGCAACAATAAACCATATATATACTAGAAATATACCAAAAATAAACCAGGTATATTTCGAGTATATGTACGTCAAATAAATCCAATTAAATTACAAATTAAGCTAGAAATATATTTAAAAACATTTTAAATATGATTTATTAATAAAACATGCATATAATTTAATATATACCAAAAATAAACCAAAAATAAACTAAAAATATACTTAAATACAAATCACATTATTTATGCATATTTAATCAAAATAAAACATATATTTCTAAAATCATGCATCCTAAACACATATATATAAACTAGTAACTCACACTTAGTGCGCTCCACGAGATGGATCCGACGGGGCTGGTCCACTAGGCCTCGATCTCGGCGCAACAGAGCTCAAGGAGAAGAAAGAGACCAACGGTGTCGAAAATGGTGGCCGGAATTACGAGGTGTGAAGAAATGCAACTTTCGGCCAAAAATGGAGGAAAGGAAGCTAGCCGGCGCTGGGGAAGGAGGCTAGGGGCGGCGGAGCAGCTGGCTGGGGAGGGCGGAGCTGCTGGTGGCACACCGATGGTAGGTGGTCAGGATTTGCAGCGGGAGGGGGAGAAGGGACGGGTTCGGGAAGAAAGAAGGAAGAAGAAGAAAAGAAAAGAAAAAGAAAAGGAAAGAAAAAGAAAAAGAAAAGAAAGAAAAAAAAAAGAAAAATAATTTTAATAAAATATTTGGGAAAATCACACACCACACACTTAATATTTAATATTTTAAAAAAATTTAATAATAAATGAAATTAATTAAATAACAATAAAACTAATAAATAAATAATAAAATATTAGGGTAATATTAATAAAACCCTAATTAAATAAATAATTACACACATATACGGTGTTTAATATTTTAAAATATGCATGAGTTCATGCAAGCCCGTAAATATATTTAATATAATTAGTAGTAAATTATTTACGTGAAAATTTCCCCGAAAATGCAAGTCCCGAGAAAATTTTACGTAAAGTACTTAAATAATAATAAACAATTAAAAATTCAAATTTAATTAAATAAAAGCTCATAAAGTATCAATATCATATTTAAAAATTATTAACACTGCATATCCCGATGCAGTATAAAAATATTTAAAAACACGGGATATTACAGTTCTATTTGATTGTTCATAAACAGTGATTTTCAATAAATATATAAAATGATTTTATTGCATCTATGTGTAGTTGCTTGTATACATACATATTATATATATATTGTTGACTGTATGCATTGTCATTTAGGATTCATGTATATATATTATAGTAATTCACTCAGTGAGGTCTGACTCCCCTCTGTTAACTATTTTTCAGGAGAGTCATCGTCTTCAGACCTCAGTAGTAGGCCTATATGCCGGATTTCTTTCGCTCCGGCTTCTCTATGTAAACTGCTCACTTGAGTTTTATTTTTAATAATCTAGACACTGCAGTAGTTATAAATAAATTGTGGGTTTTATGTATTATATTTGTGTGAGTTATGTATTTTAAGAATTTGAACTGAAACTTGTATTAAAGGATTTATTTATATATGAGATGAGAATTCGATTTAATTTCGTTTGACTGAAATATTATTTTGATATTTATGATTTTATTCCGCTGCATAATATTTTATTTAATTGTGTTATTATTATTACTATTGCATGTTTTATTTTATTTTAGGCTTGTTACGGGTTCCGGATTCAAAAGAATTTTCGTTCCCTAGCGCCGGTCATGGCCCCTGTTTTGGGTCGTGACAATTTCCACTACGAGCTGAAGCTTCCAGGTTGCAGCTGTTGCCTTTCTTCTTCCTCGTGTGGCAGTGCTTCCTCCCTTCTCACCTGGCAGGCAGCATTCCTTCTCCCTCGTGTGATAGCCCTGCCTCGGTCCGCCTGCCCAGCTTCGCCCCTCCACCAAATCACTACCTTCCTGCCTTGCCTGAGCTGTTTCCTTGGTCTGCATTCCGGTGACAACAAGCTCTTCCTCCTCGTCCCATTTGTGCAGCTTGACAGTGAGTAGCACTCACTTGATCCCTTCTTTCTCTCCTTGATTTTTGATTGTTCTTAGTATGTTCTAGGTTAGTTAGGGTTGTTTAGTGTTTAATGAGGTTGGTTTTAATTTTTGGATAATTTTGGTGAATTATTTGATTTTTCCAGAATTTATTTGATATTTATTTGGGTTTAGTTAGTAATTAGGGTGGTTGTTGTTAATTATTTTTAGGTGTATTAATTTTATTGAAAATTATAGGAATTATTGTGAATTTGGTAAAATTTTTTATTATATTAGTAATATTTTGTTTATATCCGAAATTATTTGTAAAAAATTTTAAATTTTTGATAATTGGTGTTATTATCAAATGTTATTAATTTTAGGATTTAATTTTTAATTTTTGTAAATATTATGCTATTTTTATAATTATTTTTAAGTTTATGTCAAATGTGAATAATTAAGTTAAATTAATATTTTGGAAGAAATTATTAGTTGATTTTATGTTTTTAATTATATTAAGAAGTTTAATGTTGAAAAAATAATATTTAGATAATTATATAATTTTTTTAAGGAAATTTTAATACTAATAATACATTATGTAATTTATGTATTTAGGGGTAAAAATGTAATTTTACGCTAATTATAGTTAAACATATATTTTAATTAGTTTTATTAACATTAAGAGGTTTAGAGATATATTTTTATATATGTATTAATAGATAATTTCCATTAAGTGATATTAATTGTGAGTGTTGTTTATATATATATATATATGTTGGGTTGTGAAATTTTATTTTTAAAATCTATATTGTTAGACGAAATTTTTTACTATGGCTAATCATCTTTGTGATGTGTATTTTTGGGAAAATAAATTATTTAAATTCTTGGTGTTTTGTTGAGTTGTGATCTCGGTCGGGGCTAAGTGTAGTTTTGGAAGCCCGACTCGAGTGTGAATGTCTATGAATATTAGAAGTGTGTTTTTTATGCAGGTTTGGCTCTACCTTTGGTAGAGAGATGTCCGTTTTACAGAGGAGACTCTGCTGAAATTTTGATAAATTTTCTCGTAAAACGTGATATTCGTAATAATTTTTACCGTTAGTTAGGTTTTATCCTGTCTATCGAGTCTTGTTCAGTCTTCCTCGTTGTAATATCCCGTGTTTTTAAGTATTTTAATACTACATCGGGATATGCAGTGTTAATAATTTTTGTATATATATATGATATTTCATGAGATGTTATTTAATTAAAATTGATTTTATTATTTTATGATATTTTATGTATTTTACGTAAAATTTTCCCCGAACTTGCATTTTCGGGGAAATTTTTACGTAAATTATTTATTATTAATTATATTAAATAGATTTCTGGACTTGCATGAACTCATATATATTTTTAAAGTACTAAATAATGTATATATGTGTACTTATTTATTTAATTAGGGTTTAATTAATTACCCTAATATTTTATTATTTATTATTAGTTTTAATATTATTTAAATATTTTTAAGTGTACTAAATTTTAAAATA
Organism: Mallotus nudiflorus; assembly: GCA_947683625.1. Taxonomy (NCBI): domain Eukaryota; kingdom Viridiplantae; phylum Streptophyta; class Magnoliopsida; order Malpighiales; family Euphorbiaceae; genus Mallotus; species Mallotus nudiflorus. Next base: position 565,821 of record CANTUR010001276.1, read on the forward strand.
TTAAATTAGATGTGTGTGGTGTATATTTAATGTGTGTGATTTTATATTATTTTAATATATAATGTAAAGTATATATATATATATATATATATATATACATACCTATACATATATTATAATTTATCAAAAATCAAGTTTGGCAAATTACCAATTTGCCCCTCCCTCCTTCTCCTTCTCTCCCGATGCCCTACCCTCACTGTACCTCCTGTTCCACCACACCGGACCGCCCTTCGCTGCCATCAGCTGTTGCCAACCTCCTCCCCCTTCCTTCCTCTTCCTCTCCGATGTGACCAGGCCGTCAGAAGCCCGCTGGAACGCCCGAAATTCGCGGTGGCAACAAGTGGAGCTCCTCGCCGTCGATCACGTTTCCAGCCACCATTTTTGACACCGCCGGTCTTCATCAACTCCTTGAGCTTTGGTGGTCCCTACTCTAAGCTCCTTTTGGCCTGAAAACAAGTGGTTGATGAGGTTTGAGCTAAATCTTCAATTCGGCCATTTTAGATTCTTGAATTTTTTGAACTTAAAATTGATTGATTCATGAAAATTACCTTAACCAATATTGATCCTAGTAGCTTAATCTACATGTGTGAATTTTTGTAGAATTTTTGGAGATTATTTTGATTTTTGGGTATTTTTGAATATTTTATTATTATTTTCTAATTTTTGGAAATTAATTAATTAAATTATGAAATTGTGTTTTATGATAAATATAGGTGTTGAAATTAATTATAGGAATTTATTTGGAATTTTTATGAATTTCTATGTATTTATTTTGAATTTAATTAGTTTATGTAATTTTTGAAAAATAGGGTTAATTGTGTTTTTAATTGAAATTAATTAGTTAATTGAGTTTAATTGTTGATATTATTGATAAATATGTTGAGAAAATTAATTTTGGATAATTATACTATTTTTGGTGAATTTTTGGAGTAATTTTAATATATTTATATATATAGGGGTATTTTGGTAATTTTACCCTAAATTGACTAAAAATGTAATTAAATTGGTTTTAATAGTTATTTAAGATATAAAAATGATTTCTACAAATTATTTAGTATTTTTAATTAATTAAAACTATTTTTCGTGAATTATTTTCAAATTATATATATAATATACGATTTTTTCTAAATAAATGAGTTTTTATTGGTTTTCAATGTGTTTTAGGGTTAATTATATAATTTCTACTTATTAAATGTATTTCTGTGATATAAGGGCATTTTTGGTATTTTCATAATTGTTCTGTGAATTGTGAACCCCGATCGGTAGACTGTAATTTGGAGTCCGATCGAGGGGTTGTGGTTGTGTTTTTGTGTCTATTTTTCAAAGTGTGTTTCTTTGTAGGGCTGACTCTACTCTTTGAGTAGAGAGATGTCCATTTTACAGGGGAGGTTTTGCCAAATTTTTGGTAGAATTCTCGTAAAATGTGATGTCCAATCAAACCCTAATTCTAATTCTATGTCTAATATTCTAGATTGAGTTTTTAGGATTTTTTGTTAGGTTTATTCTGATGTCCATTATTTATTGTTTGTTTAGTTACGCCGAGACCGAGGCCTGGTGGACCAGGCCCGTCGGACCTATCTCGAGGAGCGCACTAAGTGTGAGTTGCTATTTTATATATATGTGCTCTAGGATGCATGATTCTAGAAATATACGCTCTATTTTGATTAAATATGCCTAAATGGTTTAATTATTACTTAAGTTTATTTTTAGTTTATTTTCTGTATATTTTAAACTATATGCATGTCTTATTAATGAATTATGCTTAAAATGTTTTTGAATATATTTCTAGCTTATTTTGTAATTATATTGGATTTATTTGACGTATATATATTCGAAATATACCTGGTTTATTTTTGGTATATTTCTAGTATATATATGCTTTATATTGCTATTTTATTTAAGTTCATGCATCATTTGTTTTTAAGAATGTATGTTTTATATTTCAATGAAGGATATCGATAGAATGTGCTACCTAGTGGGCAGCACTAGGACCGAGTACGTACCGGTACGCTTATAGCATTTAGGCTATATTACTAACCATTTGTGGATATTGATTGGATATGATTATTTGATGTGTGATATGGTTTAGAGGTGTGATTGCTAGAGCTCGGTTGACCAAGTGTCTCGGGGCCAATCACACTAACAGTCAGATTGCTGGAGCTCGGTTGACTTAGTGTCTCAAGGCCAGTCTACTATCCAAATGGATCAAGTGATTATATATTGGAATAAGTGAGCCTGTATGGCTAAAGTGTTACCTAACACTATTTTCGAGGTTGCGATATTCTAGGGTTCTATTTGATCCTTCATAAATGATGATTTTCAATAATATATAAAATGATATTATTGCATCTGTGTGTATTTGCCTATATATCTATTTATATATGTACTATTGACTGTGCATTGTCATTTAGTATGCATGTATATATATTATAGTAATTCACTCAGTGAGGTCTGACTCCCCTCCGTTGACTATTTTTCATGAGAGTCATCGTCTTCAGACCTCAGTAGCAGGCCTGTACGCCAGATTTCTTCTGTCCCGACTTCTTTATGTAAACTGCTTATCTGAGTCTTGAGTTTTATTTTTATAATCTAGACATTGCAGTAGTTGTAAATAAATTAAGGGTTTTATGTATTATATTTGTGTGAGCTATGTATTTTAAGAATTTGAACTGAAACTTGTATCAAAGGATTTATATATATATGAGATGAGGATTTGATATAAATTCATTGGGTGTAAATGTTATTTTTGATATTTATGATCTTATTTTCGCTGCATTAAATACTGTTATTATTACTATTGCATGTTTTATTTTATTTTTAGGCTTGCTACAAGTTTCAAATTTGAAAGAATTCTTGTTCCCTAGCACCGGTCATGGCCCCTGTTTTGGGTCGTGACAAAGTTGGTATCAGAGCGGAGTTATGTGTCAGGGCTTAGTTGTGTGAGTCGTGGCCCTAGTTTTCAAGTTATGTTTTCTTTTGGTAACTACTGCAGTGAATTAGGTTCGAGTATGTCTTGATAAGTATTCCTTGGTTTAGTTTTCTGCATTATTCTTCCGTTGTCTGTTTTGTCTGAATCATTATGTTATCTTTTCAGAATGAGGAGGCGAGCGCGTGTCGCTCCACCAGTCATTGAGGCCGAGGATGATGAGTCTTTTCAGGATGAGGTTTTACCTCCTGAGCAGGCAGTTAGACGTAGAGGTCATGGCAGAGGTAGACCTCGAGGAGCGACAGGTCACCATAGGCAGAGAGAGTTATAGGACGAGGAGCCTGTAGAGCCTGAGTTTGATGTTCCTGTACCTCCAGTTGTTCAGCCTATCAGCAGGGTATGTCTGACCCTGAGGTAGCTATGTTCTATGCTAGAGTTGGCAGGATTGCTTTTGATGGGACTTCCAATCCGTTAGACTTTCTACACGTAATTGAGACTAGGACTCGGACTGCCTATACCGAGTACCAGCAGATTATGATCATCGAGTTGTTTGTCGAGGGACCAGCCCTATATTGGTTTATTCAGATGATCCAGCCCAATATGATGATGATGACCTGGGCTCAGTTCAGAGAGCGATTTATGAGGAGATTATGTCTAGAGCCTCTCCGTATGAGCTATTGTCTCCAGTTGACCAGCATTTCTCGCGGTGATCGATCTATAGAGGAGTACACCCGAGAGTTTCTTCGGTTCGGTAGATATGTAGAGGATCTAATGCGAGACCAGTATTTCACTATCACTACCTATATTACTGGATTAGGTTCAACATTTGTTGGTATGCCTACAACAGGCCTTACTCTCGAGTCTGTGATTGAGTTGGCCAAGGAGATTGAGCTGAGGCTAGTTAGGCAGGGAGCGATGCCTGATTATTACCAGCTAGGAGTTCAGTCAAGTGGATTGTAGGCTACTCCGTATTTGAGTTTTCATGTTGGTTCGAGTAGTCAGCAGCGAGGTCCGACTCAGCAGAGTCAAAGGCAGCAATAGCGAGTGCATCGAAGCAGTAGACATGGTCGTGGGGGTCAACGTAGGTCATTCAGATTTGGGTCAGGTGCTTCGAGTAGCAGCAGTGGTCGTAGTTCTGGATCAACTGCTAGTGTATGCTAGACCTGTGGTAGAGTCCATCAGGGACCGTGTTACCTGACACCACTGACATGCTTCAGATACGGGCAGAAAGGACATTTTGCCAGATTGTGTCCTTACTCCGGGTACCAGCAGCCGCAGATTCCATGATTCCCACAGCAGTCGATTGCTAGTGCTGCACCCGTGCCATTTCAGTTACCTCCAGCCCAGCATCAGAGTTCCACTCAGCTTGTTCCACAACAGAGTCATGGTAGAGGTACTCGAGGAGGTGCCAGAGGTGTTGGCCAGGCTTCTACCAGTTAGCAGGGAGGTCGAGGACAGGCCAGAGTCTTCCACCTTACTCAGCAGGATGCTCAGGCATCTAATACAGTCGTGGCAGGTATTATTTCTGTTTGTTACCTGGATGCATGGGTTTTGTTTGATCCGAGTGCCACGCATTCGTTTGTTTCTCCCATTTTTGCTTCCAAGTCTTGTTGGCTAGCTTTGAGGATGGCTTTTCCTTTGTCTGTTACCACTCCTCTAAGCGATTCCTTGGACACCGATATTGTTCTTTCTGGTTGTCTAGTTCTCGTGGGAGATAGAGAATTACCCGCTGATTTGATTCTATTGGATGTGATGGAGTTTGATGTTATTTTTGGAATGGACTGGTTATCTCAGCACTATGCCATGGTAGATTACAGGAATAAAGAGGTGACGTTCAGAATTCCTGATGAAGAAGATTTTAATTTTGTGGGTGATAGGAGTTTAGCACCTCAGAATCTTATTTATGCTATTACGACTAGGAAGTTATTGAGAAAAGGTTATCAGGGATATTTGGCATTAGTCAGGGATACTTCAGTGGAGAAGTTGTCACTCACAGATGTTCCTGTTGCTTGTGAGTTTCCTGATGTTTTTCCTGAGGAGTTGCCAGGTTTACCACCTCATAGAGAGATTAAATTCTGTATAGATGTGGTTCCAGGTACTACTCGTATATCTATGCCACCTTACAGAATGGCTCCTGCAGAGTTAAAAGAGTTGAAAGAGCAGTTGCAAGAGTTATTGGATAAGGGTTTTATTAGATCCAGTGTTTCTCCTTGGGGTGCACCAATCCTGTTTGTGAAGAAGAAGGATGGTACCCTGAGACTGTGCATTGCAGAGAGCTGAACAAGGTGACAGTGAAGAACAAGTATCCTCTCCCGAGGATAGATGACTTGTTTGACCAGCTACAGGGTGCACAGTTCTTTTCTAAGATTGATCTAAGGTCGGGTTATCATCAGCTATGGATTAGTGAAGCCGATGTTCCTAAGACGGCATTCCGCACTAGATATGGCCATTATGAGTTCTGGTGATGTCTTTTGGTTTGACTATTGCACCAGCAGCTTTTATGGACCTGATGAACAGGGTATTCAGACCATATGTGGATCAGTTTATGGTAGTCTTCATCGATGATATACTAGTTTATTCAAGGAGTATGGAGGAGCATGTATATCACTTGAGGATTGTACTGCAGACACTGAGAGATCATCAACTTTATGCTAAATTCTCGAAGTGTGATTTCTGGATGGAAAGTGTTTCTTTTCTTGGACACGTGGTGTCTAAAGAAGGTATCCAGGTTGATCCATAGAAGGTTGAAGCAGTATCTGAGTGGCCTAGACCGACTTCTGTTACTGAGATTCGAAGTTTTTTGGGTTTAGCTGGGTATTATAGGTGGTTTGTGCAAGATTTTTCTAGAATTACAGCCCCTATGACTCGCTTGACTCAGAAGAATGTCAGATTCGAGTGGTCAGAAGCTTGTGAGAATAGTTTCCAATTGTTAAAGGAGAAGTTGACCACAACACCAGTGTTAGCTTTGCTTAATAGTGTGGACAAGTTCACAGTTTATTGTGATGCCTCTAGAGTTGGCCTTGGTTGTGTGTTAATGCAGAATGGAAGGGTGATAGCCTATGCTTCAAGGTAGTTGAAGAAGCATGAGCAGAATTATCCCACACATGACCTTGAGATGGCTGCAGTGATCTTTGCTCTGAAGATTTGGAGACATTATCTGTACGGGGTGACTTGTGAGATATTTACTGATCATAAGAGCCTTAAGTACATTTTCCAGCAGAGAGATCTGAATTTGAGGCAGAGGAGATGGTTGGAATTGTTGAAGGATTATGACTGTGAGATTTTATATCATCTGGGTAAAGCTAATGTGGTAGCAAATGCCTTGAGTAGAAAGTCCTCAGGCAGTCTTGCTCATATCAGTGTTGAGAGGAGACCGTTGATCCAGGAGTTGTATCTATTGGTGGATCAAGGTCTGATGATGAAGATAAGTAGATCAGGTGGACTGCTAGCTCAATTTAAGGTGCGATCTGTACTGAGGGATAGGATTAAAGCAGCTCAGAACCGAGATCCTATTCTAGAAGAGCTTGTAGAGAATGTCAGAGCAGGGAAGTTCACTGATTTCACACTCGATGGTGATGGTGTGTTATGGATCAGTGGTAGATTGTGTGTTCCTGATGTGGATGATTTAAGAGAAGAGATCCTAGAGGAAGCACATTCTTCAGCCTATAGCGTACATCCAGGTGTTACTAAGATGTACCACAGTATCAGAGACTTATACTGGTGGGATGGATTGAAGAAGGATGTCGCTAATTATGTTGCTAAGTGTCTGACGTGTCAGCAAGTGAAAGCTGAGCATCAGAAGCCTTTTGGGAAGCTTCAGCCTCTTCCTATTCCCGAGTGGAAGTGGGAAAGGATAGCTATGGATTTTGTGCTCAGTTTGCCTTGTTCTAAGGATGGATATGATTCCCCATCTGGGTGATTGTAGACAGGTTGACGAAGTCTGCACATTTCCTACCTGTGAAAGCCACTTATTCTATAGCTAGATTGGCGAAGTTATATGTGAAGCATATCGTATGGCTTCATGGAGTACCTGTGTCCATTGTGTCAGATAGAGGTTCAGTGTTTACCTCTCATTTTTGCAGAAGTTGTAGGAAGCGATGGGCACTAGGTTGGACTTCAGTACTACTTTTCATCCTCAGACAGATGGTCAGTCTGAGAGGATGATCCAGACATTGGAAGATATATTGAGGATGTGTGTTCTGGATTTGGGAGGTAGCTGGGATGATCATTTGCCACTCGTAGAGTTTGCATATAATAACAGCTACCATAGCAGTATTAATATGGCACCGTATGAGGCGTTATATGGAAGGAAGTGTAGATCCCCTTTGAGTTAGGATGAGATTAGTGAGAGAGTTTTGACTAGACCTGAGATGGTTCAGGATGCTGCAGAGAAAGTCGTCGTGATTAAGCGAAGATTAGAGACCGCAGTTAGTAGACAGAAGAGCTATGCGGATCCTATACGTAGAGATGTGGAGTTTCAGGTTGGAGATTTTATTTTTCTGAAGGTATCTCCAATGAAGGGTGTGATGAGATTTGGCAAGAAGGGTAAGTTAGCACCGAGATATATCAGACCGTTTGAGATTCTGGAGAGAGTTGGCACTATTGCATATCGGTTGGATTTGCCTCCGAGTATGTCACAAGTGCATCCAGTATTTCATATCTCGATGCTGAGGAAGTATATCTCAGACCCTTCACACGTGTTGTAGCTTGACAGTATAGAAGTGAGTGAAGATTTGATATTTATGGAAGAACCTGTGGCGATCGTTGATTATCAAGTTCGGCAGTTGCGTTCGAAGTAGAATCCGATGGTCAAGGTTCTGTGGCATAGCAACAGAGTCGAGGAGCATACGTGGGAGACTAAAGTTGAGATGCGAGCTTCTTACCTGTATCTCTTCCCTTCTTGATTTTGTGATCATTTTCTTTCTGGAATTCGGGGACGAATTCTTGTAAGCGGGGAAGACTGTAATATCCCGTGTCTTTAAATATTTTAATACTACATCGGGATATGCAGTGTTAATAACTTTTATATATATATATGATATTTCATGAGATGTTATTTAATTAAAATTGATTTTTATTATTTTATGATATTTTATGTATTTTACGTAAAATTTTCCCGGGACTTACATTTTCGGGGAAATTTTTACGTAAATTATTTATTATTAATTATATTAAATAGATTTCTGGACTTGCATAAACTCATATATATTTTTGAAGTACTAAATAATGTATATATGTGTACTTATTTATTTAATTAGGGTTTAATTAATTACCCTAATATTTTATTATTTATTATTAGTTTTAATATTATTTAAATATTTTTAAGTGTATTAAATTTTAAAATATTAAATTAGATGTGTGTGGTGTATATTTAATGTGTGTGATTTTATATTATTTTAATATATAGTGTAAAGCATATATATATATATATATATATATATATATATATATATATATATATATATATATATATATATATATATATACATACCTATACATATATTATAATTTATCAAAAATCAAGTTTGGCAAATTATCAATCTGCCCCTCCCTCCTTCTCCTTCTCTCCCGACACCCTACCCTCACTGCGCCTCCATTCCACCACACCGGACCGCCCTTCTCTGCCATCAGCTACCGCCAACCTCCTCCCCCTTCCTTCCTCTTCCTCTCCGACATGACCAGGCCGCCGGAAGCCCGTTGGAACGCCCGAAATTCGTGGTGGCAACAAGTGGAGCTCCTCGTCGTCGATCACGTTTCCAACCACCATTTTCGACACCACCGATCTTCATCAACTCCTTGAGCTCCGGTGGTCCCTATTTTAAGCTCCTTTTGGCCTGAAGACAAGTGGTTGATGAGGTTTGAGCTAAATCTTCAATTCGGCCATTTTAGCTTCTTGAATTTTTTGAACTTAAAATTGATTGATTTCATGAAAAGTCCCTTAACAAATATTGATCCTAGTAGCTTAATCTACATGTGTGAATTTTTTTAGAATTTTTGGAGATTATTTTGATTTTTGGGTATTTTTGAATATTTTATTATTATTTTCTAATTTTTGGAAATTAATTAATTAAATTATGAAATTGTGTTTTATGATAAATATAGGTGTTGAAATGAATTATAGGAATTTATTTGGAATTTTTATGAATTTCTATGTATTTATTTTGAATTTAATTAGTTTATGTAATTTTTGAAAAATAGGGTTAACTATGTTTTTAATTGAAATTAATTAGTTAATTGAGTTTAATTGTTGATATTATTGATAAATATGTTGAGAAAATTAATTTTGGATAAGTATACTATTTTTGGTGAATTTTTGGAGTAATTTTAGTATATTTATATATATAGGGGTATTTTGGTAATTTTACCCTAAATTGACTAAAAATGTAATTAAATTGGTTTTAATAGTTATTTAAGGTATAAAAATGATTTCTACAAATTATTTAGTATTTTTAATTAATAAAAACTATTTTTCGTGAATTATTTTCAAATTATATATATAATATACGATTTTTTCTAAATAAATGAGTTTTTATTGGTTTTTAATGTGTTTTAGGGTTAATTATGTAATTTCTACTTATTAAATGTATTTCTGTGATATAAGGGCATTTTTGGTATTGTCATAATTGTTCTGTGAATTGTGAACCCCGGTCGGTAGACTGTAATTTGAAGTCCGACCGAGGGGTTGTGGTTGTGTTTCTGTGTCTATTTTTTCGAAGTGTGTTTCTTTGTAGGGCCGGCTCTACTCTTTGAATAGAGAGATGTCCATTTTATAGGGGAGGTTTTATCGAATTTTTGGTAGAATTCTCGTAAAACATGATGTCCGGTCAAACCCTAATTCTGATTCTGTGTCTAATATTCTAGATTGAGTTTTTAGGATTTTCTGTTAGGTTTATTCTGATGTTCGTTATTTATTGTTTGTTTAGTTGCACCAAGACCGAGGCCTGGTGGACCAGGCCCGTCGGACCTATCTCGAGGAGCGCACTAAGTGTGAGTTGCTATTATATATATATGTGCTCTAGGATGCATGATTCTAGAAATATACACTCTATTTTGATTAAATATGCCTAAATGGTTTAATTATTACTTAAGTTTACTTTTAGTTTATTTTTGGTTTATTTTATGTATATTTTAAACTATATGCATGTCTTATTAATGAATTATGCTTAAAATGTTTTTGAATATATTTCTAGCTTATTTTGTAATTATATTGGGTTTATTTGACGTATATATACTCGAAATATACTTGGTTTATTTTTGGTATATTTCTAGTATATATATGGTTTTTGTTGCTATTTTATTTAAGTTCATGCATCATTTGTTTTTAAGAATGTATGTTTTATATTTCAATGAAGGATATCGATAGAACGTGCTACCTAGTGGGCAGCACTAGGACCGAGTACATACCGGTACGCTTATAGCATTTAGGCTATATTACTAACCATTTGTGGATATTGATTGGATATGATTATTTAATGTGTGATATGGTTTGGAGGTGTGACCAAGTGTCTCGGGGCCAATCACACTGACAATCAGACTGTTGGAGCTTGGTTGACTTAGTGTCTCGGGGCCAGTCTACTGTCCAAATGGATCAAGTGATTATATATTGGAATAAGTGAGCCTGTATGGCTAGAGTGTTGCCTAACATTATTTTTGAGGTTGCGATATTCTAGGGTTCTATTTGATCCTTCATAAACAATGATTTCCAATAATATAGAAAATGATTTTATTGCATCTGTGTGTATTTGCCTGTATATCTATTTATATATGTACTATTGACTGTGCATTGTTATTTAGTTTGCATGTATATATATTATAGTAATTCACTCAGTGAGGTCTGACTCCCCTCCGTTGACTAATTTTCAGGAGAGTCATCATCTTCAGACCTCAGTAGCAGGCCTGTACGCCAGATTTCTTCCGCCCCGGCTTCTTTATGTAAACTGCTTATCTGAGTCTTGAGTTTTATTTTTTTAATCTAGACACTACAGTAGTTGTAAATAAATTGAGGGTTTTATGTATTATATTTGTGTGAGCTATGTATTTTAAGAATTTGAACTGAAACTTATATCAAAGGATTTATATATATATATGAGATGAGGATTTGATAAATTCATTGGGCGTAAATGTTATTTTTGATATTTATGATCTTATTTTCATTGCATTAAATACTGTTATTATTAATATTGCATGTTTTATTTTATTTTTAGGCTTGCTATAGGTTCCAGATTCAAAAGAATTCTCCTTCCCTAGCGCCGGTCATGGCCCCTATTTTTGGTCGTGACACTCGTGTCAACCTGGAATTTCATTGTTTTGTTGATTTTCAATTTTTATTTCATAGTCATGTTTTAAAAATCGATATGTTAATTTCTTTTCTAGAGCATATCAGAGCAGAAGCCGTGAGATCGAGGCAGACATGCGGTCGTCAGCCTTCTCATTCATCTTGTAAGTTGATAATATGATCTGTGAGTGTGTTTTATTTAAAGATGTGTGCGCTCATATTTTTATGTTAATATTATATGATTTATTTAATTTAATGTTGCTATTTAAGGTTTAAAACGCATTTTATTTATTTAAAAATTGATTTTGAGAAATTTTGGTAAAACGGGCTACCTGATGGGCTTCACCAGGACCGTGTGCACATGGTGGAGATTGAGAGGTGGATCCGAATTATATATGACTGGTGAATGTTAAACTGGGACGGGTGCTCAGTGGAAGCCTGTGCTCTCGGGGACCGCCAATGATTGTAAGGTTAATAATGGACTGAGATGGGTGCCTCGGTTGATACCCTAGCTCTCAGGGACCACCAGTGCCGTATATTTGGATTAAGTGAATGACTAGAACTTGGTGCCTCAATCGATGCCTTTGCTCTTGGGGACCGATAGTCTAGCTGGACTAAGTGGGCCCGGTTGGCCAATTAGAACTTGGGTTTAGGGTTCTACCGAGATTTTTCAAAAGCTATATATATATATTATAAATTATTTTTACTATAACTTTAAGGTTTTCAAAAGGGTTTTCAAACTGTACAGCTCTTATTATTGACTTACTCAGTAAGGTCTGAATCCCCTCAATTTATTTTTTTCAGGAGCTTGGGAGTTCGACCTCAGATTGCCTCCACGCCATATTTCTTTATCATCGGCCATTTTATATAGGACATTGTAAGATGTACTATTGTAATGTTCTAGGAGGCTGCAGAGGTAACTATACTATAAATTGTATGACTTAAGTATATTTGTGTATTTTATTTATATGCACCACGTTTATGTATAATGATTTAAGTTTGATTTATATATGTGATGCTGGAAATATTTTAATTATGTATTCAATTATGTTTTAATGTTAGAAAATCAGTTTGATAATGTGCTCTATTTTAAAATAAAGTTTTAAATTGTGAGGTTTTATTTTTCTTTTCTTTTAGGCTTACTACGGGTTTCGAGGGCCTTATGCCTTTCCATTCCCTAGTGTCGGTCACGTGCCCTCGAGTTCGGGTCGTGACAATTATTATTATTATTATTATTATTATTATTATTATTATTATTATTATTATTATTATTATTATTTGTCATTATTATGATTATTATTATTGATATTATTGTTACTATAATAATAATAATTATTATTATTTGTTATCATACTTATTCTAATATGCATGAGTTGTGTTGTACATATATATGTATGTATATACAAGTGTTATATGTGTGTGTGTGTGTGTGTATATATATATATATATATATATATATAATAAACAATACAAAACTAGGATTTTTGAGTCAAGGGTTAGCCACCTCCTTCTTTCTTTCTTTTTTTCTCCTCTCCCCTGTTTCTTCCTTCTCTTCCCGCAACCTTCACTGAGCAACCCTTACCTTGCCGGACTGCCATAGCCACCACCACCCATCACCGTCAACTCCTCTCTTCCTCTTCAACCTTCCCATCACCTGAAGACCGTCGGAGTGCCACCAAAACTGCCAGAAACAACAACAATAGCAAGGAGCCTCCATGAATGTCGGTAGCTCCTCTGGTCACCTTAGCTTGCGTTCTTGGGCTTATTAGACTCCTTAAGCACCGGTAAGTTCATTTCTAAGCTTTGTTTGAGCTCAATCTTCCTTGGTTTTTAAAATAACCCGAATATTTTAAATTATTTTTTATATAAATTATCTGGGTTTTCAACGATGTTAATTATCTTATTTTATGTTGTTAGTATTGATATATTAAATTGTTATATTTAAGTACTAAATTTAAAATTCTATTTGAGAACTAATGATATTTTTATTTCTATGTCATTTTATTTACATGCCCATACATTTTTTTTAATTGTCTTAATATTTTATACATAGCATTATTATTATTATTATTTATTATTATTATTTATAGTATTATGTTAACTAGTGCTAGTATTATTATTATTTTTGTATATATATATATATATCAAAACCCACCCCACTTTTCTTTCTCCCCATTTCTCATGCCATTTTCTCTCTTCACTTTGCTATCCCATTTATTTTTCTTTTCTCTCCTACTGTTTTCTTCCTTTCCAATCACTACCATCTACTTCCTTCTTCTTCTTGCTGCCATCCTTCATTTTCCAGCATTAACGATAGTAATCACCACAACAACAGTAAAAAGAACAACATCAACAACAACAGGGACAACAACATCAATGGCAGAACAGCCCTCCCAATCATAGGAATTATGCTTTAGGCGAGTTTTAGACTGATTTAGTTGAGTTGTGAGGTTGATTTTTGGGTTATTTACTAGTTAACTATTAGTTGTTTGTTAGTAGACTGTTAGTTGTTTGTTAATAAATTATTAGTTGTTTATTAGTTATTGTGTTAATTTTAATTTTTAGTTAATTAATATAATTTTTGCTTTATTTATTTCTTAATATTTGGTTGATTTTTGAGTTGATCTATATGTAGTTAGTTGATTTTGAATTATTTTAGTTAATTTTAATTATGGGTATTTTTGAATATTTTAATAATATAAATTGTGTATTTTGTTAATTAATTATTTGGGTTGAATATTTGAGTAATTAGTGTTAGTATATTAAGTTAGTAAGTTTTGTGTTAATAAAATTATTTTTTAATAAATTTATATTATTTTTTTGTGGAATTATTAGGTTTATGTGAATATTGGAATTTTTGGGGTAATTATGTAATTTGGTTGAAAATATAGTTAAATTATATTTTTAAATGGTTTTAGAATTTTATAGTGTATTAGAATAATTTTTATAAATTAATTACTATTTTTAATTAATTAATTCAAATTTTTGAAAATTTAATTCAAATAATAAATTATTTATTATGTTGTGTCTAAATGGGTTTTTAATTAGTTTTATAGTATATTTAAGCTATTTAGATAATTAAATGTGAATTTGACTACAGTATGATGAATAATTGTAAAATTGGATTTTATTAATATTATATTATTATTTGGGATTTTATTAAATTATGGTGAAAAATAAATGTATTTAGTGTTTTGAACATTGAATAAATTATATTATGATTTATTAATAATTTTTATAGTTTTTGGTGATTTTATTATATTAATATTTAATATTTGCTTATTTGTATTTGTAATATCCCAAGTTTTTAAATATTTTTATACTGCATCGGGATATGCAGTGTTAATAATTTTTATATATATATTTATGATATTTTATGAGTTTGTTTTTTGTTTAAAGCTAATTTTAATTATTTTATATTATTTTAAGTACTTTACGTAAAATTTTCCCGGAAATTGTATTTTTGGGAAAATTGACACGTAAATAATTTAATACTATTTATTTTGACTAGTTTTATAAATTTGCATGAACTCATATATAATTTTAAAGTGCTAAAATAAATTGTATATATGTGTACTTATTTAAATTAATTAGAGCTTAATTAATTTTCTTAATTTTATTATTTAATTTTTGTATTAATTAATTAATTTTAAGTGTATAAATTATTAAATATATTAAAATATTTGTGTGGTGAGTATTATTTGTGTGTGGGAATATATATATTACTATAATATAGTGTGGACATATATATATATACATATATACACAAATTTTAATAAAAAAAAAATAAAAGTTGCCTTAATTACAATTTTGCCCCTCCTTCATCTTCTTCCTCCCAAAATGTTTTCAGCCATTTCAAGCTCGTTTTCTTTGCTGTCACTGTGCTTTCTGGTGTGCCACCTTCCCTTCCAGCCATTCCCGACGTCCCAAGCTCCCATTTCCGGCGTTGTTTGGCCGGATTTTCATCAAGAAGCCAAAAACTAACTTAGCTCCGATCAAGCACTTTCCGACCACCAAATTTGATTCCGTTGGTCTCTATCTTCTTCTTGAGCTCTGGTGAGTGTGATTCCAAGCTTTGTTTCACTTGATTTGGTCTAGAATTGCTTAGGTTTCAATTTCTTCAAATCAGCCATTTTGGGTTTCGAATTTTTTTTAGCTTTAATTTGATTGATTCATGAAAAATTCCTTGACAAAATTTTTTCCTCGAAGCTTAATCAACATGATGTAATATTTTTAGAATTCTTGGAATTTATTTTAATTTTTTTGAATTTTTGATTATTTTATTATTATTTTCTAATTTTCAAAAATTAATTAATTAAATTATGAAATTGTGTTTTATGGTGATTATAGGAGTTTAAATGAATTATAGAAATTTATTTTTAATTTTTGTGAATTTTTATATATTTATTTGGAATTTATTAAGTTTATGTAATTTTGAAAAAATAGGGTTAATTGTGTGTTAAATTGAAATTAATTAGTTAATTGAGTATATTTATTGATATTATTGAGATATATGTTGAGAAAATTAATTTTGAGTAATTATATTATTTTTGGTGAATTTTTGGATTTATTTTAGTAAATGTATATATATAGGGGTATTTTGGTAATTTTATACTAAATTGGCTAAAAATGTAATTAAATTGGTTTTAATAGTTACTTAGGGTATAAAAATGATTTCTGCAAATTTTTAGTATTTTTAACTAATTAAAACTATTTTTTGTAAATTATTTTCAAATTATATATAATATACTATTTTTCTAAATAAATGGGTTTTTTTTTTATTTTTAGTATGTTTTAGGGTTAATTACGTAATTTGGATTTATAAAATGTATTTTTATTACATAAGGGCATTTTCGATATTTTATAATTATTATGTGAATTGTGAACCTCAGTCGGTGAATTGTAGTTTAGAGTTCGACCGAGGAATTGTGGTTGTAATTCTGTATTTATTCCAAAGTGTGTTTTCTTTGCAGGATTGGCTCTACTCTTTGAGTAGAGAGATGTCCATTTTACAGGGGAGGTTCCGCAGAATTTTTGGTAGAATTCTCGTAAAATGTGATGTCCGGTCAAATTCCTATTCTAATTATGTGTCTAAAATTCTAGATCGAGTCTTTAGAATTTTCGTTAAATTTATTCTGATTTCATGTTGTCATTTGTTTGTCTAGCTGCGCCGAGACCAAGGCCTAACGGATCAGGCCCGCCGAGTTTGTCTCATGGAGCACTAACATGTGAGTTATTATACTGTATATATATGCACTGCATATAGGGTGCATTATTTAAAATTTTTCATTTTCATCGTATGTTTTAAAAGTGATTTAAATTATAATATTTTTGGTATATCTAGGGTTGCATTTTTATATATATGCATATCAAATAATTATGCATGTTAGTTTGATATATGCACAATAAACAATTAGGTTTAGGTTTAATACATTTGAGTAATATACACATGTTTTAAAATGTACACTTGGACATAATTATTTTATTAAATGATTAGTATACTTTAGGTATAGTTTCAGTAGATTTTAAGTTTATTCTTAAATAATTGCATGTTAAATTATAAACCTACACTTAAATTATTTTTAAGTTTATTTTTGGTATATTTTTTATTTATTTCCAAATAAATACATGTTTGATTATTAAATTAAACCTAACACATTAGTGGCATATTTAGGGTTTATTTTTGATATATGCATGCTAGATAATTAGGTTCATTTTTAATATATTTGTGAATATATGTTAAACACAAACACATATTTAAATGAATATTTATACATAAATGTTTTATTAAATGATTTGTGTACTTAGGGTATATCTTTTGCATATTTAAGTATATTTTTAAGAAAATGCATGTTATATTATTGTTACTCATTTAAATTGTTTTTAACTATATTAATAATTTATCTTTAGTTTATTTCATATTTTATTTGACACATATATATATACCTAAAATATACTGGGTATATTTTAGGTATATTTTTGGTATATATATATATATGGTTGGTTTTACTATTATGAATATTATTCTACATTAATTATTTTCTGAATGAATGATTTATTCTAAGTGAAGGATATCAATACAATGTCCTTCCTAGTGGGCAGCACTAGGACCGTGTACGTACCGATACGATAGATAAGGATTGAGTGAGAGTTAAAATTAGGTGATTGTAATTGATTTGACTAAGATTAATGGTATGTTAGATAGAGTGATTGCGGGGCCAATCACACTGATAGTCAGACTGCTGGAGCTCGGTTGACTTAGTGTCTCGGGGCCAGTCTACTATCCATAAGTGAATTGAATGATCTATTGGGTTGATTGAGATGTGAGGTGATAGATAGTGTGATTGCTGGAGCTCGGTTGACCAAGTGTCTCGGGGCCAATCACACTGACAGTCAGACTGTTGGAGCTCGATCGACTTAGTGTCTTGAGGCCAGTCTGCTGTCTAGATTAGAATAAGTGTTATATTTGGAATCAAGTGAGCCTGCATGGCTAGAGTGATGATGGGGTTATTGAGGTTGTTATTATTAAGGTTCTATGGATCCTTCATGAATTTAATCAAACATTTTCTACATGTAGTATATTTATAAAAGCAGAGTTTGGCATTCGTGTGAAATGTGTGTGTGTGTGTGTGTGTGTGTGTGTGTGTGTATATATATATATATATATATAAGAATGCCTGATTGTTATGGTTTAGTTTGCATGTATATATAGTATAATAATTCACTCAGTGAGGTCTAACCCCCCTCAATTATTTTTTTTCAGGAGATCCCATATCTTCAGACCTTAGTTGTAGAGTTCCTCACCGGTGTTCTTCAGTCCCGGCTATTTTATGCAAATGTATATTCTGAACTTTGAATTGTATTCTAGAAATTGCAGTAGTAGTGTTATAATTTTTGGAAGTGTATTATTTTGTTTGGATATTAAATACTCTGAGAAATTGTATTTGAACATTGTACGAATATGTATACATTTATGAAAGGATTTTGAGAATTTACTTTAATATTGATTTGAAAAATTTTAATTCTGTCGTATTTTTATTTAATTATTGCATGATTTTATTTTCTTAGGCTTGCTACGGGCTCCAGATTCGAAAGAATTCCCATTCCCTAGCGTCGATCATGACTCCTAGTTTGGGTCGTGATAGTATTTTTGTGAACCTCGGTTGAAAATTGTATAGTTTGGGGTCCTAACCTAAGGTGTTGAGCTTCTATGAAATTTTGAAGTGTGTTTACTTGCATAATTGACTCTAATTCGGTAGAGAGATGTCCGTTTTACAAAAAAAAAATTCTACTGAATTTCTAGTAGATTTCTCGTAAAACATGACACCGGGTTAATCCAAATTTGTTATTCTGAGTTTGAGTCAAATTTTCCTTAGAATTCTAGAAGTTAGGGTTCTATTTTCTGATTGTCGTTTTCCTTTTTTGTCTTTTAGCTGCCCCTCCGGCTGTATCTACTAGTCGAGGTCAGACACAACTGTAATATCCCGTGTTTTTAAATATTTTAATACTGCATCGGGATATGCAGTGTTAATGTATATATATATATATATATATATATCTTTGATATTTTTACGAGTTGATATTTATTTAAAGTTTATTTCAATTGTTTATATTATTTTAAGTGCTTTATGTAAAATTTTTCCGGGAATTTTATTTTTGGGGAAATTAATAAGTAAATAATTTAATATTAATTATTTTAAACAATTTTACGGACTTACATGAACTCATATATATTTTTAAAGTGCTAAATTGAGTGTATATATGTGTATATATTTAAATTAAAATAGGGTTTAATTAATTACCCTAATTTTTATTATTTATTTAGTTTTAATATTATTTAATTA
Source organism: Mallotus nudiflorus (assembly GCA_947683625.1). NCBI lineage: Eukaryota > Viridiplantae > Streptophyta > Magnoliopsida > Malpighiales > Euphorbiaceae > Mallotus > Mallotus nudiflorus. The sequence continues at coordinate 584,866 of CANTUR010001276.1, forward strand.
TTTTTGAGTGTATAAAATTTTTAATATATTAAATTATATGTTTGTAGGAATTTATATTATTATAATATATAGTGTGATAATATATATACATATATATACATATTATATTGTTAAAATCAAAAACTATTGCCAAATTACCATTTTGCCCCAACCCCCTCTCCTTCTTCCCCGATCACCCAACCACCACAACCACCATCTGTCACGCTATTCTCTTACCGTCGGTGTGCCTCTCGGCATGCCACCTTCTTCCTCATCCTTTCCCACCACCTACAGCAGCCGTTTTCGGCATCAGGGAGCTCGTTTTGGCCAGAAAACTCGAAACTCATCCTCACCATCGATCGACGTGATTCCGGCCACCATTTTTGACACCGTCGGTCTCTATCTTCTCCTTGAGCTCCGGTGAGTATGATTCCAAGCTTTGTTTCACTTAAAATGGTCTAGATTTGCCTAGGTTTCGATTTTGCAATTTTGGCCTATTAGGGTTCTTGATTTTTTTGAGCTTCAATTTGATTGATTCATGAAAAATTCCTTCACAAATGTTTCTCCCCTTAGCTTATTTTTCATGTGTAAATTTTTGTAGAATTTTTGGAAATTATTTTGATTTTTGGGTATTTTTGAATATTTTATTATTATTTTCTAATTTTCAAAAATTAATTAATTAAATTATGAAATTGTGTTTTATGATAAATATAGGTGTTGAAATGAATTATAGAAATTTATTTGGAATTTTTGTGAATTTTTATGTATTTATTTTGAATTTATTTAGTTTATGTAATTTTGGAAAAATAGGGTTAATTGTGTGTTTAATTGAAATTAATTAGTTAATGTCACGACCCAAAACAGGGGCCATGACCAGCGCTAGGGAACGGGAATTCTTTCAAATCTGGAACCTGTAGCAAGCCTAAAAATAAAATAAAACATGCAATAATAATAATAACATAATTTGCAGCGAAATAAAATCATAAATATCAAAATAATATTTACACCAAATGAAATTAAATCAAATCCTCATCTCATATATAGAAATAAGCTCTTTTAATACAAATCCAGTTCAAATATTTAAAGTACATAACTCATACAAATTTAATACAATATCTTTAACAATTATACGACTACTGTAGTGTCTAGATCATAAAATAAAACTCAAGTGAGCGGTTTACATAATAAAGCCAGGGCGAAAGAAATTCGGTGTACAGGCCTGCTACTGAGGTCTGATGAAGATGACTCTCCTGAGAAAAAAATAATCAACGGAGGGGAGTCAGACCTCACTGAATGAATTACCATAATATATATACATGTATACTAAATGACAATGCATACAGTCAATAGTATATATATAAATATATGTACATGCAAATACACACAGATGCAATAAAAATCATTTTTATATATTTTGTTTGAAAATCACTGGTTATGAAGGATCAAATAGAACCCTAGAAAATCGCAACCTCAAAATAGTGTTAAACAACACTCTAGCCATACAGGCTCACTTATTCCAAATATATTCACTTGTTCCATTTGGACAGTAGACTGGCCCTGAGACACTAAGTCAACCGAGCTCCAGCAGTCTGACTATTAGTGTGATTGGCCCCGAGACACTTAGTCAACCGAGCTCCAGCAATCACACTCCCAAATCATATCACACATCAGATAAATCAAATCCAATCAATATCCTCAAACAAGTTAGTAATATAGCCTAAATGCTATAAGCGTACCGGTACGTACTCGGTCCTAGTGCTGCCCACTAGGTAGCACGTTCTATTGATATCCTTCATTAAAATATAAAGCATACACTCATAAAAATAAATTATGCATAAATTTAAATATAATAGCAACAATAACCATATATATACTAGAAATATAGCAAAATATACCGAATATAAACTAAAAATAAATTTAAATACTAATTGAATTATTTATGCATAATTAATCAAAATAACATACGTTTCTAAATCATGCACCCTAAGCATATATATATATAATAGTAACTCACAATTAGTGCGCTCCTCGAGATGGGTCTGATGGGCCTGGTCCACTAGGCCTCAGTCTCGACGCAACTAAACATACAAAAATAATAGACATCAGAATAAACCTAACAGAAAATCCTAGAAACTCGATCTAGAATATTAGACACAGAATCAGAGTTAGGGTTTGACCGGACATCACGTTTTATGAGAATTTTACCAAAAATCCGACAGAATCTCCCTTGTAAAATGGACATCTCTCTACTCAAAGAGTAGAGCTGGCCCTGCAAAGAAACACACTTCAAAAAAAAAAAAGTCACAGAATCACAACCAAAATCCCTCGGTCGGACTCCAAACTATAGTTTACCGATCGAGGTCCAAAATCACAGAATATTACAGAAATACCGAAAATACCCTTATATACTAAAAATATATTTTATAAGTAGAAATTACATAATTAACCCTAAAACACATTAAAAACTGATAAAACTCATTTATTTAGAAAAATCGTATATTATATATATAATTTGAAAATAATTCACGAAAAATAGTTTTAATTAATTAAAAATACTAAATAATTTGTAGAAATCATTTTTATACCTTAAATAACTATTAAAACCAATTTAATTACATTTTTAGCCAATTTAGGGTAAAATTACCAAAATACCCATATATATAAATATACTAAAGTTAATCCAAAAATTCACCAAAAATAATATAATTGCACAAAAATTAATTTTCTCAACATATTTATCAATAATATCAATAAATAAACTCAATTAACTAATTAATTTCAATTAAAAACACAATTAACCCTATTTTTCCAAAATTACATAAACTAATTAAATCCAAAATAAATACATAGAAATCCATAAAAATTCCAAATAAATTTCTATAATTCATTTCAACACCTATATTTATCATAAAACACAATTTCATAATTTAATTAATTAATTTTCGAAAATTAGAAAATAATAATAAAATATTCAAAAATACCCAAAAATCAAAATAATTTCCAAAAATTATAAAAAAATTCAAAAATGTAGATTAAGCTAAGGGAAACAACATTTGTGAAGGAATTTTTCATGAATCAATTAATTTCAAGTTTAAAAAAATCAAGAACCCTAAAATGGCTGAATTGCAAAAATTGAAACCTAGGCAAATCTAGACCATTTTAAGTGAATCAAAGCTTGGAATCACACTCACCAGAGCTTAAGGAGAAGATAGAGACCAGCGGTGTCAAAAATGGTGGCCGAAAACGCTGTGAACGATGATGAGAAGAGTTTCGGCTTTCCCGGCCAAAATGAGCTTCCCGACACCGGAAACAACTGTAGCAGGTGGAGGGGAAGGTTGAGGAAGAAGGTGGCATGCAGGGAGGCACACCAATGGCAAAAGAACGATGTGATAGACGGTGGTTATGGGGAAAATCAATCGGGATGCAGGGGAGAGGGAGAATGGCAAAACGGTAATTTTTGTTAACTTTATTTTTTAGTTAAATGAATAAGTATATATGTATATATATATATATATCCAAACCAAATTTTATAATAATATAAATTCCCACACATATTAAATATACATCACACACATAATTTACTATATTAAATAATTTATACACTAAAAAAAATAATTAAATAATATTAAAACTAATAATAAATAATAAAAATTAGGGTAATTAATTAAACCCTAGTTTAATTTAAATATATACACATATATACACTCTATTTAGCACTTTAAAAATATATATGAGTTCATGCAAGTTCGTAAAATTGTTTAAAATAATGAATATTAAATTATTTACGTATTAATTTCCCCAAAAATAACATTCCCGAGAAAATTTTACGTCAAGCACTTAAAATAATATAAACAATTAAAATAAACTTTAAATAAATATCAACTCATAAAAATATCAAAGATATATTAATATATATATATATATATATATATATACAAAAATTATTAACACTGTATATCCCGATGCAATATTAAAATATTTAAAAACATGGGATATTACATGCATCATTTACTTTTATGAATGTATGCTTTATATTTTAATGAAGGATGTCAATAGAACGTGCTACCTAGTGGGCAGCACTAGGACCGAGTATGTACCGGTACGCTTATAGCATTTAAGCTATATTACTAACCTGTTTGAGGATATTGATTGGATTTAATTTATCTGATGTGTGATATGATTTGGGAGTGTGATTACTGGAGCTCGGTTGACCAAGTGTCTCGGGGCCAATCACACTGACAGTCAGATTACTGGAGCTCGGTTGACTTAGTGTCTCAGGGTCAGTCTACTATCCAAATGGAACAAGTGAATATATATTGGAATAAGTGAGCCTGTATGGCTAGAGTGTTATCTAACACTGTTTGAGGTTGTGATTTTCTAGGGTTCTATTTGATCCTTCATAACCAATGATTTTCAATAAAAATATATAAAATGATTTTATTGCATATGTGTGTATTTTCTTGTATATATACATATTATATATACTTTTGATTGTGTGTATTGGCATTTAGTATGCATGTATATATACTATAGTAATTCACTCAGTGACGTCTGACTCCCCTCCATTGACCATTTTTTAGGAGAGTCATCTTCATCAGACCTCAGTAGCAGGCCTGTACGCCGGATTTCTTCCGCCCTGGCTTTATTATGTAAACTACTCACTTGAGTTTTATTTTATGATCTAGACACTGTAGTAGTCGTAAAATTGTTAAAAGTTATTGTATTATATTTGTACGAGTTATGTATTTTAAGAATTTGAACTAGATTTGTATTAAAAGAGTGTATTTATATATGAGATGAGGATTTGATTTAATTTCATTTGGTGAAAATATTATTTTAATATTTATGATCTTATTCCGCTGCATTAAGTGTTGTTATTATTACTATTGCATGTTTATTTTATTTTAGGCTTGCTACGGGTTCCGGATTCTAAAGAATTCTCGTTCCCTAGCGCTGGTCATGGCCCCTATTTTGGGTCGTGACAACGACGTATTAGAGGAGCACCTATATCCTATAAGTTAATATTTGATTTGTGTGTCAGGTTTTTGAATTAAATACATATTTTTGATGAATTTAATTTTACAAGATTCTAGTCGACATTCTTCATATATTATTGCATGATTTAATTTATAGTTGATTTATTCTATTTTATTTTATTTTTTTTATTTATTGTAATTTTCATTGTTTTATTTATTTTTATTTATTTTAAATAAATTACTGTAGAACGGGCTACTTGATGGGTTTCATCAGGACCATATGCGCACCGGTAAAATATGTGATTATATTAATCATATTACTGTGGCCGATGGTCTGGTGATGCTTTGCTCTCGAACACCGCCAGTATAGTTGGATTATATTTATTAAATCACTGGGGCCGATGGTCTAGTGATGCTTTGCTCTCGGACACCGCCAGTGATATTGAATTAAATGATGTGACTATGGCTGTGCATCCTAGTGATGCTTTACTCTCAGGATCCAACAGTCTTGAATATAAGTGAGTCGTATGACTGTTATAAAAATTGATAAATCAAGTTCTACCTAATTTTTATACTGAAATGTTTTAAAAAGCATTTAAATATTTATTTCTTTCCTTTTGAAAAAAAAAGAATTTCTTATATGTATATCAAATGATTTGAATAAAATTATGAATATATTATTTTCATAAGAAAAACTTATTTTCAAAGAAAATTTTCAAGCCGCATTCATTTCTTTTATTAGCTTACTCAGTGAGGTTTGACTCTCCTCAGTTTATTTTTTTTAGGAGTTTGGGAGTCGTTTGTTAGGCCTACTTCTATACGCCGTGTAACTTCTTCACCTGCTATCTTATGTAGGTCTATATAGTTGTACTGGTATTAGTATTCGTGTACCATAGTAGAGAACTGTATAATTATGTATTTTAGGTTGAATATTATGTATTGAGATATTATTTTGTATAACAGACAATGCTATTTTATATATGATGATAGTATGGATTATTTAAATTGAGAAAAATCAGTTTGATAATGTGCATTGTGATTTAAGTATTTTATTGTAAGGTTTTAAAGTTTACATATTTCACATTTTTCTTTTAAGGCTTACTATGGGTTTTAGTAGCTTTATGCTTTCCCATTCCCTAGTGTCGGTCACGTGCCCCCAGATTCAGGTCGTGAAAAAGTTGGTATCAGAGCTTTGGCTCATTTTTCATGCTTTTGACTGTTAATGTCTGTCTTTTCTCATATTACTACAGTACTTAGGTTGTTAATTATTACTTGTTGATTTCTTGTCCTTAGGGTTCTGCATCTATGACTGTATTCCTATCTTATTTTGAATCTTGGTTTTGTTATCTTTTCTGAATGAGGCGTGCTCGGAATGCCCCTACTACTGATGTAGAACCTAATGATGGAGAGCAATCATTTTAGGATGAGATTCTCACTCATGCCCCTCAACCTAGAGGTAAGGGTAGAGGTAGAGCTAGAGGTAGGGGCAGAGCTAGAGTAGCAGTAGCTTAGAGACAGGATCAGCCTCAGGTAGAGCCTCAAATTCCAGCAGATGATCCTGTAGCTTTTGCAGCTGGTATGGCAGGTATTAATTAGGGCTTGGCAACTCTTAATTAGGCAATGCCCATAATGCAGTAGATGCTTCAACGACATAATTAGGGGATGTTTAATGCTTATGTGGCATTGTCAAACTTGTCCAAAGGGTGCATCAGTTAGTGTTTTAGATAGGCAGCTCAAGTGCTTAGTTAGAAGGTCCTTCTCAGTAGAGCAGACAGTTCAGAGCACATCGGACTGGTAGGTACTGCCTTGCTCAAGATCACAGGAGTAGTAGGATTGCTAGATTTGGTGGTAGTGCTAGCAGCAGTAGTGGACAAAGCTCTGGGCATGACAGTTCTAGGTCTGGAGCTAGTGTGTGTGCCATATGTGGATGAGTGCATCAGGGTCCTTGTCATTTGATGCTAGGAGCGTGTTTCAAATGTGGTAAGTTTGGACACTTTGCTAGAGCTTGTCCGAACTATGGATTTCAGTCATCCTTTGCTCAGGGATCTTCACATTCTATTGTCCAGCCCTTGCAGTAGGTGCCTCAGTAGTATCAGGTACCCATGTACCCTCAGCAGTAATCGATACAGTTTGTGAGTTAGCATGGCTGAGGCAGAGGACAGACTCAGCCATTCACCTCACAACAGCAGGACATGGTCAGGCTAGGGTCTTCACTTTGACTCCTCAGGATGCATTGGCATCCAATGCTGTGGTAGCAGGTATTATTCCCATATGTTGCTCTGAGGCTAGAGTCTTATTTAATTCAGGTGCTACATGTTCATTTATATCTCCTTTGTTTGCTTTGAAAGTGGTTTGTCTTCCTTCCAAGATGAGTTTTCCTTTGTCTATTTTGACTTCGCTTAGTAATGAGTTAGAGACAGACATTTTCTTTCCATCTTGTCCCGTGTTGGTAGAGGGTAGAGAATTATTAGTAGACTTAGTCCTTTTGAATGTTATCGAGTTTCATGTGATTCTAGGAATGGACTGGTTATCCCAGTATTATGCTTTTATGGATTGTCGAGCAAAGGAAGTAATTTTCAAGATTCCAGGTGATGAAGAATTCATATTCAGAAGTACTAAGAGTTCCATGTCTTGTATCCTTATTTTTGCCATTATAACCAGGAAGATGCTTAGTAGAGGATGCTAGGACTATTTAGTTATAGTTAGAGATGTTCAAGCAGAAATGGGATCAATGGAAGGGGTACCAATGGTACGTGAATTCTTATATGTTTTTCCAAAGGAGTTACCTAGATTGTCGCCGGATAGAGAGATAGAATTCTGTATTGATGTTGTGCCAAGTACAGATCTTATCTCTATGCCACTTTAGAGGATGGCACCTGCAGAGCTGAAGGAGTTAAAAGAGCAATTGCTGGAATTATTGGATAAGGTGTTTATTCAGCCTAGTACATCTCCTTGGGGTACTCTGATTATTTTTGTAAAGAAGAAGGATGGTATTTTTTGACTCTGTATTGACTATAAACAGTTGAATAAGGTTACCATTAAGAACAAGTATCCACTCCCCAGGATTGATGATTTGTTCAATCAGTTAAAAGGAGCTTAGAATTTCTCTAAGATTGACTTGAGATATGGGTATCATCAGTTGAGGATTAGAAGTAAGGAAGCAGCCAAGTCAACATTTTAAACTAGATATGGCCACTATGAGTTCCTAGTAATGTCCTTTGGGTTGACTAATGCCCCAACAACCTTTATGGACTTGATCAATAGGGTGTTTTAGGCCATTCTTAGACCAATTTGTTATTGTGTTCATTGATGATATTCTGGTCCATTCCAAGAATAAGGCGGAGCATGCAATGCATTTGAGATTGGTGCTGCAGACTTTGAGAGAGCACCAGTTTAAGTTTTTGAGATGTGAGTTCTAGTTAGACTAAATGGCATTCTTAGGCCATGTGGTGCCTAAAGATGGCATTCAGATGGATCCCAAGAAGATAGAGGTGATCATTGAGTGGTTAATACCTATAATGGTTAATGAAGTGAGACATTTTTTGGGTTTAATGGGCTATTATAGGAGATTTATGAAGGATTTCTCCAAGATTGCTGCACCTTTGACCAGACTAACCTAGAAGAATGTTAGATTTGTGTCACGACCCAAAACAGGGGCCATGACCGGCGCTAGGGAACGGGAATTCTTTCGAATCCGGAACCCGTAGCAAGCCTAAAAATAAAATAAAGCATGCCATAATAACAATAAAAATATAATATGCAGCGGAAATAAAAATCATAATATCATTTTTTCCCATATTAACTGGATTTACTTCAAAACTCATCTCATCACATATATATAATATTTAATACAAATCCAGTTTCAACATAATACATCTCTTTAAAATAAAGTACATAAAATCCAATACTTTAATTTACAACTACTGCAGTGTCTAGATAAAATAAATAAGACTCAAGTAGACAATTTACATAAAGAAGCCGGGGCGGAAGAAATCCGGCGTATCAACCTGCTACTGAGGTCTGAAGAAGTTGACTCTCCTGAAAAATAGTCAACGGAGGGGAGTCAGACCTCACTGAGTGAATTACTATAATATATATACATACACACTAAGTGATAATGCATACAGTCAACAGTATATATATAATATGTATATATACAGGCAAATTCATACAGATGCAGAAAAATCATTTTTATATATATTTTACTGAAAAATCCCAATTTATGAAGGATCACATAGAACCCTAGAATATCGCAACCTCAGAAAATAGTGTTAAACAACACTCTGGCCATACAGGCTCACTTATACCAAATATATCCACTTAATCCATTTAGACAGTAGACTGGCCCCGAGACACTAAGTCAACCGAGCTCCAGCAGTCTGACTGCCAGTGTGATTGGCCCCGAGACACTTGGTCAACCGAGCCCCAGCAATCACACCCAAATCACATCTCACATATCAATAAGCATAACCAAATCAATATCCACAAATAGTTAGTAATATAGCCTAAAGCTATAGGCGTACCGGTACGTACTCGGTCCTAGTGCTGCCCACTAGGTAGCACGTTCTATTGATATCCTTCATTCTTAAATATAAAACATTCATTCACAAAAATAATTGATGCATGAATATAAATGAAATAACAATATAAACCATATATATACCAAAAATATACCAAACATAAACCAGGTATATTTTGAGTATATATATGTCAAATGAATTCAATCAAATCATGAATTAAACTAAAAATATATTTAAAAACATTTTAAATATATTTTATTAATAAAACATGTATATAATTTATTATATACCAAAAATATACCAAAAATATACTTGAATATAAATCATATTATTTATGCATATTCAGTCAAAATAAAACATGCATTTTCTAAATCATGCATCCTAAGCATATATATATAATATAGTAACTCACCTAATGCGCTCCACGAGACAGGTCCGACGGGCCTGGTCCACTAGCCCTCGGTCTCGGCGCAACTAAACAAGCAATAAATAACCGACATTAGAATAAACCTAACAGAAATCCTAGAATTCAATCTAGAGTATTAAACACAGAATCGAAAATTAGGGTTCGACTGGATATCACGTTTTACGAGAATTCTACCGAAAATCCGGCAGAACCTCCCCTGTAAAACGGACATCTCTCTACTCAAAAGAGTAGAGCTGACCCTGCAAAGAAAATACACTTCGAAATACAAGCTCAACACAATCAAAATCCCACGGTCGGACTCCAAACTACAGTCCACCGACCGGGGTCCACAAGCACAGAATGATTCCAGATATACCAAAAATATCCTTAAATCACAAAAATACATTTTATAGGTAAAAATTACATAATTAACCTTAAAACACTGTAAAAACCGAATAAAACTCATTTTATTAGAAAAACCGTATATTATATATATAATTGAAAATAATTCACGAAAAATAGTTTTAATTAGTTAAAAATACTAAATAATTTGTAGAAATCATTTTTATACCTTAAATAAATATTAAAACCAATTAAATTACATTTTTAGACAATTTAGGGTAAAATTACCAAAATACCCCTATATATATAAATATACCTAAATTACTTCAAAAATTCACCAAAAATCATACAATTACCCAAAATTAATTTTCTCAACATATTTATCAATAATATCAATATTTAAACTCAATTAACCAATTAATTTCCATTAAAAACACATTTAACCTAATTTCTCAAAATCACATAAACTTTAATAATTCAAAATAAATACTTAGAAATTCATAAAAATTCCAAATAAATTCCTATAATTCATTTCAACACCTAACTCAACCATAAACTCAAATTTCATAATTTAAATAATTAATTTCCGAAAATTAGAAAATAATATTAAAATATTCAAAAATACCCAAAAATCCAAACAATCTCCAAAAATTCTACAAAAATTCATACATGTAGATTAAGCTACTAGGAACAACATTTGTGAAGGAATTTTCCATGAATCAATCAATTCGAAGCTCAAAATAAATCAAAAACCCTAATAGGCCGAAATTTACAAATCGAAAACTAAGCAATTCTAGACCATTTTAGCTCAAACCAAAGCTAGAATCACACTCACCGGAGCTCAAGGAGAAGAAAGAGACTGGCGGTGTCGAAAACGGTGGCTGAAAGAGGGAGAAACGGTGAAGGATCAAGTTTCGGCCAAAAATGAAAAACTAGCTCGCCGGCGCCGGGGAAGGGAGCTACTGGCGGCGGGAAACGGCTGGAGGCGACGGTGGCAAGCCGAGAGGCACACCGACGATGAAGGAACGGCAGTTGCAGACGATGGAGGTGGGTGGTGGTCGTCGGGCGCGGGAAGGAGAAGAAGAAGAAGAAGAAGGAAGCTCGGGGGCAGTTTGGTAATTTTCCAAAAATTTTTGATTTTTGATGTATATATGTATATATATATACTTTATACTATATATTAAAATAATATTAAATTACACACATCAAATATACACCACACACATAAAAATATTAATATTTTAATAATTTATACCAATTAAAATTAATTAAATAACAATTAAAACAATTAAATACTTAATAAAATATTGGGGAAATAATAAACCCTAATTAAATAAATATACACACACCGATTTTATTTAATAATTTAAAAATATGTATGAGTTCATGCAAGTCCGTAAATACATCTAAAATAATTAATAATAAATCGTTTACGTGAAAATTTCCCCGAAAATGCAAGTCCCGGGAAAATTTTACGTAAAACACTGAAAATAATACACCGTAATTAAAATAGGTCTAAAATACATATTAACTCATAAAAATATCATATAAAATACAGAAATTATTAACTCTGCATATCCCGGTACAGTGTAAAAATATTTTAAAAACACGGGATATTACAATTTGTGTGGACTGATAGATGTAAGGAGCATTTCCAGTTGCTTAAGGATTTATTGACTTCAGCTCTAGTACTGACATTACCTTCTAGTAATGATGGATACATGGTGTATTGTGACGCTTCCCGTGTAGGTTTGGGATGTGTGCTAATGCAGAACGATAGAGTGGTCGCTTATGCTTTGAGGCAGTTATAGAAGCACGAGCAGAATTATCCCACTCACAATCTAGAGACGGCAGCAATTGTATTTGCACTAAAGATTTGGAGGCATTATCTGTACGGTGTCACTTATGAGATATACACCAACCACAAGAGCTTGAAGTATATCTTCGAGTAGAGGGGTTTAAACATAAGGCAAAGAAGATGGATGGAACTTCTAAAGGACTAAGATTGTTCGATTCTTACCATCCAGGCAAAGCGAATGTGGTAGCTGATGCGTTGAGTAGAAAATCAATAGGTAGTCTTACCCATATCAGTACTGAGAGGAGACCGATTACTTAGGAGTTTCATGAGCTTATTGATAAGGGTTTGCAATGGAAAGTGACTAAGAAGTGCCTTTTAGCTAAGTTTAGGGTACGATCAGTGTACATGGACAGAGTTAAAACAGCTTAAAGAAGGGTCCCATAGCTACAGAGAATTATGTTTAAGGTGCAACAGGGTCAATCCGGAGAGTTCATGATTGACAGTGAGGGTGTTCTACGCTTGGGTACTCGGTTATATGTGCCAGATGTTAATGATCTGAGGAAAGAGATCTTGGAAGAGGCACATTTTTCTACTTATAGTATTGAACTAGGTTTTACCAAGATGTATTATAATTTAAATGATACATGGAATGAAGAAGGATGTTGCAGAATTTGTATCCAGGTAACTCACATGTCAGCAGGTGAAACTAGAGCATCAGAGGCCATCAAGGTTGTTACAGCCCATGCTTATCCCAGAGTGGAAGTGGGATATGATTGCCATGGATTTTGTGACTAGTTTACCTCAAACGACAAGTGGATTTGATGTAATTTGGGTGATCATTGACAGGTTAACTAAGTCAGCTCACTTTCTACCAGTTAAAAAGAATACTCCACTGATAGGTTGGCACAATTGTATGTCAGCTAAATTATTTGTCTTCATGGAGTGCTAGTAAGCATAATACCTGACAAAGGAGCCACTTTTACATCAGTTTTCTAGCAAGAGTTGCATAAGGCATTGGGTACCAAACTTGACTTCAATATAGCATTCCGTCCTTAAAATGATGGTCAATCTAAGACCGTTCAAATTTTAGATGATATGCTCAGAATGTGCATGGTGGATTTTGGAGTTCAATGGGATAATCAATTGCCATTGATTGAATTTGCATATAACAATAGTTATCATGGAAATATTAAGATGGCTCCGTATGAAGCACTGTATGGTCAGAAGTATATATCACCTCTATGTTGGGAAGTTAGTGATAGATAACTAACAAGTTTAGAGCTAGTACAGATTACTTCTAAGAAAGTTTCTATCATTCAACAGAGGTTGAGGAAAGCTTTCAATAGGCAGAAGAGTTATGCTAATCCTAGGAGGAAAGATATTTCCTTTCTAGTTGGAGATATGGTGTTTTTGAAGGTATCTCCAATGAAAAGAGTTATGAGGTTCGGTAACAAAGGTAAGTTGGCTTCGAGATACATTAGACCTTTCGAGATACGGTCACGAGTTAAAGAAGTGGCCTATACACTGGTGTTGCCACTTGAGTTATCTCGAATCCACCCAATGTTCCATGTGTCTATATTGAGGAAGTATATTCCTGATCCTTCTCACGTACTTCAGCCTCAAGTAGTGGAGCTCAGCGAAGATCTATCTTATGAGGGGTATCCAATGGCAATTATGGATCACCAAGTTTATTAGTTTCGCTCCTAGGAGATCCCTATGGTGAAAGTCCTGTGGAGTAACCACACAGTAGAAGACTATACGTGGGAGACAGAACCCAAGATACAAGCCACCTATCCCTATCTTTTTCATCAATAAACCTTGTATTTTCTTGCTTTTCTTTGAAATTCGAGGACGAATTTCTGTAAGGGGGGAAGACTGTAATAACCCGAATATTTTAAGTTATTTTTTTATATAAATTATCTGGGTTTTCAATAATGTTAATTATCTTATTTTATGTTGTTATTATTGATATATTAAGTTGTTATATTTAAGTACTAAATTTAAAATTCTATTTGAGAACTAATAATATTTTTTTATTTCTATTTCATTTTATTTACATGCACATACATTATTATTTTAATTGTCTTAATATTTTATACATAGCATTATTATTGTTTATTATTTATAGTATTATTTTAACTAGTGCTAGTATTATTATTATTGTTGTATATATATGTGTGTGTGTGTGTGTATATATATATATACACTACTTTAACTACCCAATATATATATAATATACTAAACTTAAACTACCCTCTTCAAGTGTGTGTATATATATATATATATATCAAAACCCATCCCACTTTTCTTTCTCCCCATTTCTCATGCCATTTCCTCTCTTCACTTTGCTGTTCCATTTTTTTTCTTTCTCTCTTATTGCTTTCTTCCTTTCCAGTCACTACCATTTGCTTCCTTCTTCTTCTTGTTGTCATCCTTCATTTTCCAGCATCAACGACAGTAATCACCACAACAGCAACAACAAGAACAACATCAACAACAACAGGGACAACACATCAATGGCAGAACAACCGTCCCTGTCTTAGGAATTATGCTTTATGTGAGTTTTAGGCTGATTTAGTTGAGTTGTGAGGTTGATTTCTGGGTTATTTACTAGTTAACTGTTAGTTGTTTGTTAGTAGACTGTTAGTTATTTGTTAATAAATTATTAGTTGTTTATTAGTTATTGTGTTTATTTTAATTTTTAGTTAATTAATATAATTTTTGCTCTATTTATTTCTTAATGTTTGGTTGATTTTTGAGTTGATCTATATGTAGTTAGTTGATTTTGAATTATTTTAGTTAATTTTAATTATGGGTATTTTTGAATATTTTAATAATATAAATTGTGTATTTTGTTAATTAATTATTTTGATTGAATATTTGAGTAATTAGTGTTAGTATATTAAGTTAGTAATTTTTGTGTTAATAAAATTATTTTTTAAATAAATTTATATTATTTTTTTGTGGGATTATTAGGTTTATGTGAATATTGGAATTTTTGGGGTAATTATGTAATTTGATTGAAAATATAGTTAAATTATATTTTTAAATGGTTTTAGAATTTTATAGAGTATTAGAATAATTTTTATAAATTAATTATTATTTTTAATTAAT